>CM056381.1:77530024-77676717 GCA_029718625.1 Synaphobranchus kaupii | reverse complement strand
AAATATTAGGTGACACAGAGGCCATATTCCCTTATTCATAGATCAATTCAATTCAATTCAATTCAATTTTATTTGTATAGCGCTTTTTACAGAGAACTGTCACAAAGACGCTGCACAGGGAAACAGAAGGAAAATTGAGCAAAAAACCAGGCCTTAGCCCCCAACCAGCAAAATGTCACATCAACATGGGAAAGATAAGAAAGCACACACATCAAATGAGGGAAAAGTGTGTTGAGCACACAAGTCAGGGAATGGCTATAAAAAAATACCTAAATGCCCATATCTACCGTTAGGGCAATACTTAAAAAGTTCAAAGCAACTGGAACTGTTACAAACTTGCCTGAAAGAGGACCCAAGTTTATTTTGCCCCCACGTACAATGAGGAGGATGGTAAGAGAGGCAAAAAAAAATCCCCAAGGATCACTGTTGGAGAATTACAGAGGAAAGCATCGTGGGGTCATCAAGTCTCCAAAACTACCATTAGACGTCACCTCCATGCCAACAAATTATTTGGAAGGCATGCCAGAAAAATGCCTTTCCTGTCATTTCACCACAAACGTAAGCGCCTGGAGTTTGCTAAACGCTACTGGAACTTTGACTGGAACCGTGTTCTATGGTCAGATGAAAAAAAATTTAGCTTTTCAGCAACCAAAACTCAAGGTGGGTTTGGTGTATAAAGAAGGATGGCTATACCGAAAATAACCTGATCCCCACTGTTAAGTATGGTGGAGGTTCCGTGATGTTGTGAGATACCAGGACATTTTTTATCTGAATCTGGCTGCCTCTGCCAGGAAACTAAAACTGGGTCGTCGTTGGATCTTCCAGCAGGAAAATTATCCAAAACATACGTCCAAATCAGCTGAAGAGGAGAGTGCAGAAGAGAGGACCTAGGACTCTGGATGATCTGGAGAGATTCGGTAAAGAGGAATGGTCTCAGATTCCTTGCTCTGTATTCTCCAACCTTACTAGCTGTTACGGGAGAAGACTCAGTGCTGTTTTATTGGCAAAGGGAGGTTGTACAAAGTATTAAATGCAGGGGTGCCAATAATTGTGGCACACATGGTTTTGTTAAAAATAATTATTTCTTGATGAGGGATTTTTTTTTTTCCAGAATAAATCTACTTCAATTAAAGGTTGGATTTTTCTATTTTTTTCAGTGTGAGATTAAACTAGAGATTAACAGTGAATTTTTTATAACCCTTTTTACTCATCTTTACCAGGGGTGCCAATAATTGTGGAGGGCACAGTATATGAATGTTCTTATTAGATACAAGTACTAATAGCCCCACCCACCCGTAAAGAATTATGGCATTTACTGTTACAATGAATGTTCTAAAAAGGGTTTTTGTCAGTGAATTAAATGAGACAGGCATGAGCAGACATTGGATTTAAAAGCTGATTGTACCTTAAAGGAAGAGAAAACATTAATAAATTGAAAAACATAATAAAAAAATTATAAGAAAGAAAAAAATTAATAGATTTTGTTGCTGTGGCAAGAATACCCAAGATCAATTTTTGGACCTTTTATTTTTTTTTCACCGCTTCCCAAAGTGAGGGGGCACCATCTGGTCCCACCCCTATATACAGTGAGCATTTATCATCTAATGATGCCTGGGAGGCTGTACTGCCTGTCAGCAGAGTCTGAGCAGGGCATGTAGCGTGAACTATAACAGTTTCTAAACTTTATATATGTCACGGCACACCTGTAAAATATAAAATATTGAAAGAAAGAACGAAAGATTAATGCACAACTCCTGAACCGCTGTCATAAAAGCCTTCTACTGTCAGTCTTAACAATGGTTTCAGGAAATGGTGAATATTTCCCAGTCTGATAGTTTGCATCAGAAAAGAATGGAATAATAGTCTTTAATCATTAAAATGTAAACCCTAAAAAATACAAGAATATGGTTGAGAAACAAAGTTTTATTAAGTCTTATTAAATCATATTAAGAGTTAATTTAAGTTCTCCTTCCTCTGACGAGTGGTACAATAATCACTTCTGTTGTTTTTCACGCAGGCAAAACCCTCATGAGGGTTAACCTCAATAGGCTGTGAGAGACAGTATAATTGTTGCAGTGGCAGTTGGAAATCGACTGACATTCTTTTCCAGCAAGCAAACAACATGCATAGTAGCTTCTCCACAAATCTTATGTTCATTGTGCTTCTCTTCTCTATACTTTCATTCAATTTCATACTTTTCTTCCCTATTAAATTGTTGTTTTGATGACAATACAGGAAATATGGCCAATGGATCAACCAAGCCATTAAAGTATTCATTATACAGAGAAAGAAGTAGCTCGGTCTGCCAAATCAAACGGAAACTTCACAAATGTTGTTTAACGCCATTAATGTATTCCAGCCAAAATTCTGTTTTTTTTTTAGAATGGCCAATCATATTTGTTGGCCCATCTCATCACAGCCCGGGCTGCCGGGTGAAATGCCCAATAATAATATTTACCACTTATCACAGACTATTAGTAGGGTGAGCTAACTAGTTTCACCCAAAATGCAGGTTTTCATCGATATTGTTCAACGGCAACTCTGCCCATATATGATGGCCAGGGATGCTCGTTCAGATCAGTGAATATATCTGTGAGATATGAAATCTCATCACAGAGCCAATGCTAATGCAGAAGCTACAGAAATCCATGGAAGGAATGCCCATCAACATATCCGATTCCCACTATAAACTGCCAATATTTGTTAGCATTGAGGGAATAAAGTATTTGCAGAGCAAGAATTCAAAATATTTCCTACCTTACCTTGATGTACACGTTCAAAATCAGCAGGCACATTACCAAGGCACCATTTGATTAGGTTATCTGGCTGCATTTACTCCCAACACATTCACGCCTGATACACTCTCTCTGGTTGTGAAAATTAGGGCTGGATTTCACCAACACTTCTGTTAGCCAAACCACTGTCACCAAGCAGTTTGTCTCAGTAGCCCTGTCTGGGACCTCCAATTGCTAATTTGTTCATTTTTGTTTTTATGACTGAGCCATTTTAGTTTTAGCAAAAGTTTTCACTAGGCCATAAGCAAATGTAGCAGTCACTGCACGTGTGTGTGTGTGTGTGTGTGTGTGTGTGTGTGTGTGTGTGTGTGTGTGTGTCTGTGTTGTTTCATCTGTTTTACAGTGTGACCTTGGCTTTTACCTGTTTTAGTGTGACCTTGGCTTTAACCTGTTTTACAGTGTGACCTTGGGTTTTACCTGTTTTACAGTGTGACCTTGGGTTTTACCTGTTTTACAATGTGACCTTGGCTTTTACCTGTTTTACAGTGTGACCTTGGCTTTTACCTGTTTTACAGTGTGGCCTTGGGTTTTACCTGTTTTACAATGTGACCTTGGGTTTTATCAGTTTTACAGTGTGACCTTGGCTTTTACCTGTTTTACAGTGTGACCTTGGCTTTTACCTGTTTTACAGTGTGACCTTGGGTTTTATCAGTTTTACAGTGTGACCTTGGCTTTTACCTGTTTTACAGTGTGACCTTGGCTTTTACCTGTTTTACAGTGTGACCTTGGGTTTTACCTGTTTTACAATGTGACCTTGGGTTTTATCAGTTTTACAGTGTGACCTTGGCTTTTACCTGTTTTACAGTGTGACCTTGGGTTTTATCTGTTTTACAGTGTGACCTTGGGTTTTATCTGTTTTACAGTGTGACCTTGGCTTTTACCTGTTTTACAGTGTGACCTTGGCTTTTACCTGTTTTACAGTGTGACCTTGGCTTTTATCTGTTTTACAGTGTGACCTTGGCTTTTATCTGTTTTACAGTGTGACCTTGGCTTTTACCTGTTTTACAGTGTGACCTTGGCTTTTATCTGTTTTACAGTGTGACCTTGGCTTTTACCTGTTTAACAGTGTGACCTTGGGTTTTACCTGTTTTACAGTGTGACCTTGGGTTTTACCTGTTTTACAGTGTGACCTTGGGTTTTACCTGTTTTACAGTGTGACCTTGGGTTTTACATGTTTTACAGTGTGACCTTGGGTTTTACCTGTTTTACAGTGTGACCTTGGGTTTTACCTGTTTTACAGTGTGACCTTGGGTTTTACCTGTTTTACAGTGTGACCTTGGGTTTTACCTGTTTTACAATGTGACCTTGGCTTTTACCTGTTTTACAGTGTGACCTTGGCTTTTACCTGTTTTACAGTGTGACCTTGGGTTTTACCTGTTTTACAATGTGACCTTGGGTTTTATCAGTTTTACAGTGTGACCTTGGCTTTTACCTGTTTTACAGTGTGACCTTGGCTTTTACCTGTTTTACAGTGTGACCTTGGGTTTTACCTGTTTTACAATGTGACCTTGGGTTTTATCAGTTTTACAGTGTGACCTTGGCTTTTACCTGTTTTACAGTGTGACCTTGGCTTTTACCTGTTTTACAGTGTGACCTTGGCTTTTACCTGTTTTACAGTGTGACCTTGGGTTTTACCTGTTTTACAATGTGACCTTGGGTTTTATCAGTTTTACAGTGTGACCTTGGCTTTTACCTGTTTTACAGTGTGACCTTGGCCTTTACCTGTTTTACAGTGTGACCTTGGGTTTTATCTGTTTTACAGTGTGACCTTGGGTTTTATCTGTTTTACAGTGTGACCTTGGCTTTTACCTGTTTTACAGTGTGACCTTGGCTTTTACCTGTTTTACAGTGTGACCTTGGGTTTTACCTGTTTTACAGTGTGACCTTGGGTTTTACCTGTTTTACAGTGTGACCTTGGGTTTTACCTGTTTTACAGTGTGACCTTGGGTTTTACCTGTTTTACAGTGTGACCTTGGGTTTTATCTGTTTTACAGTGTGACCTTGGGTTTTACCTGTTTTACAGTGTGACCTTGGGTTTTACCTGTTTTACAGTGTGGCCTTGGGTTTTACCTGTTTTACAGTGTGGCCTTGGGTTTTACCTGTTTTACAGTGTGACCTTGGGTTTTACCTGTTTTACAGTGTGACCTTGGGTTTTACCTGTTTTACAGTGTGACCTTGGGTTTTACCTGTTTTACAGTGTGACCTAGGGTTTTACCTGTTTTACAGTGTGACCTAGGGTTTTACCTGTTTTACAGTGTGACCTTGGGTTTTACCTGTTTTACAGTATGACCTTGGCTTTTAACTGTTTTACAGTGTGACCTTGGGCTTTATCCGTTTTGCAGTGGGGGTTTCTTTCAGCTGCTTAAGAGAGCGATCTCTCACTTGTTCCCCTGGAATGAATACACAGTTGTAGCGAATGTCTCACAACTATTAAACAAGCATGCTACAGGCTCCTTTATGGCTGTAAAGTGCATTTTATGCTGAACATTGTTTCGTCCAAAACAAGCAACCACTGCGCCACTCCTGTTGGATTACTGTTGGCGAACATACTGTACATACAGCCATGATTTAATACAGCTTATAGCCTATGATGTAATACAGTTTATAGCCTAAAGTTTTTTACAGAACCACTGATGACATCAATGCCTTTATGGACATTCGTTAATTAAACTGAAAATATACAAAATCTATGGATTAATGCAATCCATGATAGAATACAGTTTGTTCAATAACAAGACACATTAATTTGCATAAACTGTAAGACATACTGTACCACTTGAAAATCATTGATCTGAGGACATGAGAACAGCTTCTATGCCTAAAGCTTCTATGAATGGTCTTAAATGGCCGGAAAAATTTTCCTGATGCCGGTAGCTTTGTGCATTACTTTTTTGGCATGAAAAGGGTTTCACTCCATGCATCAGTGATCAAGTATTTGGCCATCTTCTTGTGTCAGTTCTGACAACCTGTCATTTGACACACTTGAATTTTAAACTTCCTGCAAACCAAGCAAACACACGTGTACCCTTCTCTGCATGTACAATATGTAAAAAAAATAAAAAATGTCTGCAATGTGTCTTATAATGACCCAGTGCATTTGAATACGGTAGCATA
Source organism: Synaphobranchus kaupii (assembly GCA_029718625.1). Classification (NCBI taxonomy): domain Eukaryota; kingdom Metazoa; phylum Chordata; class Actinopteri; order Anguilliformes; family Synaphobranchidae; genus Synaphobranchus; species Synaphobranchus kaupii. Next base: position 77,670,808 of record CM056381.1, on the reverse strand, counting down.
TTGTAATCCAGCAAGACAGAAACCAATATGAGTAACCGAATGTTGTAGGCCTTGAAATTGCATTGTGAATAATATAAATTTTATGTTTCATTGGAGTCAGTGGAAGGAACATGTTATTCCCCAAACGATTATGAAGCTGGAGAAGATAATTGTTGTAATGTGAAATCCTTGCCGTTTATTAAAGCAATCATCTGTGATATTTTAACAGTAACAAGCAGTGGGGCTTTTTTAAAAAGCAGAAATAATGATTTTGAGTGCTGTGGAAAAGGAGCATTGTGCTCACTGCTTCTGTCCCTTCTCTCAGGAGCTGAGAGGGGGAATCTGTCACGTCAGCAGCTATGGGCATCTCTGCCATTACTGACAATTTGAGAAGTGATGGGAGTCGCTCTGTAAGGCTTGGCCACCGAGGACACCATCATCTGAAACCGATATGAGGAAAACTAGAAAATAAGACGGTAACAAAAAGTTCATGAAGATGGGGACTCTCTGGTGGTTTATGTATCTGAGACATTTGTTTTTAGCACAGGGATGAGACCCACAGATCTGGATGAAATCACATACCGGCCTTATTTCCTTTTCACAACTTTTATTTATTTATTTATTTATATTTCAGCACCACGCATTCACATAAAAAAGCAATATGTCAAATTGACATATATTGACATCAAATTAAAGAAATTAAACATTACAGCCGAAACATTGTAAAAAAAAAAAAAAAAACGCAGTACTGCATTTTCAATACATAGTGCTTAATGGTCCTAAACGACAACAAGGAGCATTGCATGATGGGCAATCATTTAGCCCCGGGAGGGAGGGTTACTAGCTCCTTCCCCATTGTGCAATAGGAGTTCCTCCGGCCAATCGGTGCCTGCAATCTGTCAGCTCAGACAGAACCGAAGCTAAGTGAAAAGAATCAGCGCTCCCTGTTTGTGCTCAAATACGGTTTCTTTTCCTTTTCTTTTGTTGCTTAGATTCGGTGGGAAATCCGCCGCTCGACAGCGCCGCTCGACAGCGCCGCCCGCCGAGGGCCATAAATTCAGAGGATTGCAGGGAGTGTCTCGTTGAGAAAATAACAGTTTTACCGCCTCAACAGCTGACCACTTTCCTCCCTCCCGGGCTTGCTGCCGTAGGTTCAACAAACCTTTTACAACACAAAGGACGGCGGTAACGTGGCGTCTTTTTAGGGTTTAAGTGTGCATGTGAACTCTGTACGGCTCTTTAACCGGGGCGTTCACTTGTTTATAAGCTGTGGGAGAAGCACCAGGGACGTCACAGTAATAACGCTCTTATTTCACCTGTTCCTACATCTTCCTAACGACCAGTTATACACTATGGTACAGTGGGGAACGAGCAATCGAAGTATATTGTGACGACAGAACTGAAGAGAACTCAAAAACACTGCGTTTTGCCAACATTTCACCCCTATTGTTACTCTCTCCCCCAATGTGAATTTCTGTCTCCTCATCCACAGCGTCCCCTGCCGGTTTGAGGGGACGCTTGCTGGCACGTCAATCCACTGAAGCACGTGTAGCCAGCAGAAAATTCGGTTTACTTCGCGGACCGCCGTCTGAGCTTCCTAGCTATTGCACAGAAGGACTGCAGTTCTTGCACAGTTTGAGCAGGGTGACTGAAGGTACCATATGGACCAGGAAAGCCACTCTCGTGCAGCAGGCCTGGGAATGCCTGCTGAACAAAATGCTGGTTGGTTGGAGCAGCAAGTTTAATATTCAAGTAATTAATTCTTGACCAAATTAATTCATTTGGTTGCGGCAAGTTTAAAATGCAGGTAATTCATTCTCGACCAAATTTATTAATTTGGTTGCAGCAAGTTTAAAATGCAGGTTTAATTAATTAATTTGTTTAAGGTGCCACGCTGTGGTTCGGGAATTAGCCTCATGGTCTCAGATCGAATCCGGACTGTCTCAGTGCCGACTGTGGCCCGTAGCTCCACAGGGTGATGCACAATTGGTGGCTGCGTCGCCCCGGGTGTGGGAGCGTTCAGTCGGACAGGGTTGTGCGTTTCATCGCTCATGGGCGAATGGGCGCTCGTAAGACCGCATGCCAAAGCCGCATATGACCCCACGAAGGTCCCTACTCCGACGCCACTCTGTGCGAGCTTAGCTGCGGTCTGCGACACGAAAAGAAGAAGCTGTTGACACCACGTGTTTCGGAGGAGAAACGTCGATGTCCCAGCTCTCCCGAATTGGCAGGATGGTTCACGCATCACAATTTAAAAAAATAACAAAAATACTATGGCTCAAGACAAACCGTTCAAACCATTTAAGTAAACCTTTAGGTTTTACAGTGCTACCTGCTGTGCAACTGTGCTAGCCTATCAGCTATACCCAAATAGGAATAAAACTTCATCTTACTAAGCGAAACGCAATAATTATACCAGCAAAACTACACAAAATGTTTACATGCAGCATTTTCCCATGCATACATCAGATTACAAATACATTGCATACTGGTCATATACACTCCAGTACATAATGAAAAATATGGGCTACAGATTAAGAGCAACAGCTCCTGCACTCACACAGTACGAATAAACAACTTACTAAATTCCTGAGCACCCCCAGACACGCTTTCCCTTAATACTCAGTTACCTGCTCTCGAACAAAATAAACTAAAATGGCAGGGAAAGGTTCATTTTCTGTAGACATAAGCCCAGTGAAACATAGCAAACTCAATCATTCGCTACCATTATTTCTAGGCTGCAAACCACTGCGGCAATAGCTTTTAGGCTTTTATTTGCGTTACTTAGTTTAGCTTTGCTGATCCATACCCGATGTGCTGGCAATGCTTTATTTTCCCAACATCTCGTTGTTTCTGCATTTAAACAAATGTTCAAGTCACATTTAATTATAGCCTGTGTTATTATATGGTACAAATGACAGACAAATGAGCAATGCTCAAGTCTGTTTACTTGTTGGCGCATTGCACTGGAAGGTTGAGCAAAATGCATTGCGGCGTGTGATGAAGGAGTCCACTCCAATTAATCATTTATTGTTATATTAATTTCACATTCTGCGAAGACATCCGAGTCTCAAGCTCCTAGCCTGCGCTGCTAAACCGGAGCTTGAACTCTCAACGAATGTGTGAAAGAGACTCTGCTGTAAATAAGCTTGTACTTACCATAGACTGTGGTACTTACCCATCCAGACTAAATCGATTGTCTCAATGCTATTTACATAAAGCATCCTCAGATCTTGCTTCTGGCTCCTCCCTCTGTCCCAGATTGATCCGTTTTGTTTTTGTTTTTTTTCGCTACAGATCAATGGTGCATCACAATACACAGATCTCTTTGAAAAGGACCAGGGACGTGCTCCTCTGTAATTAATAGACTTCGGGGGGCATTTAGTGGTTTGTCATGTCAGGGGTGAAGCTCTCTTCCTGCAGTTAACTGACAACTGGAGCTGTGAAACTGTGCATTGGGAGGAGGTGTACAAAGAGTTTTTAAATACATGAATACAGCAATGCACATAAGGTCACACTAATTAATGCATATTTTATTTTTACTTTATCTATATGATTGTGTGTATCCGTGTGTACTTGCGTGTGTGTGTGTGTGTGTGTGTGTGCACTCTCACTCTCATGAATGTGCACAAGTGTGAGTAAAGATGTGTGTTCATTCATCAGTGTGGGAATTTAGCTCCAACTTCTGAAGGTCGACGTGTTCGTTTTGTGGTAGTGCACAATGCACCTCCTCAAAGCGCACTGGTTTGGTGCAATTCTTTATGTGCCTGGGAAAGCCTGAATGTTTTGGATTTCTACTTTCATTCTTAGCATTACCACTCAATTTACTGTCATCTTTCTGGCAGCTAATGAAAATATTTTACCTCTGGGTCACTGCATATTGTTGACAGCCCTGTGAGGGCTGAGGTATAAATATAAATGTTGAAGTAACAGTGACACTCCAAGTCATGTAAGCATTATGGCACTGGTCATATTTTTATTTTATTTTATTGTTATACAAGTTATTTTATTAAAATATAATTAATAAATTGTGATGTTTTTATTGGTTTTATGATTTGGTGTGCATGTGCTAATTTTGGGGTAAAAAATGCATGTATGTTATCATGATATCAAGGCAGTCCCTTGGTTATTCTCTTAATGTTGTCCACTGACAAGTAAGACGTGTACTCAATTCACAACATGATCAACTTTATTTAATCACTTTGCAGTGGAAATTGATTTTGTTCAAACACCTGCAGATGTCGCACATAAGCATATCCACGTGCGCCATGGGCTAATGGGGGTCACTTCAATCATACTCATTTAACAAGATCAGGAACCAGGAATATTCCCTCTTGCTCTTTACACCATTCTATCATCTTTGCTGACAGGCAATTAAGTTTTTTTTTTCCCAATGATGATTTCAACACACATTACATTGAAAATCAACAAGAATGTATATTGTACCTAGTGGCGTTCCTCCACTCAATCCATGTCTCTGAGATAATGGAGGCATGCATATTGAAGAGCACCGCCGCCCGCCAGTCTGTGTAAAGCCGGGCTAGAAAGACATCAGGCAGTGAAATTCATTACACTATATTAAGCTATCGGAACGAGCCCGAGATAATAAATGAAACGAAAAAGGGCATGGCTTCAGATATTAATCTTCAGGGACAAGCAAATAGGAAAGCAGAAACACCGTTAATGCGAAGGGGAGACATTAGCTTAGTCATGCTTTATTTGTATTGTTCATAACCTACGTCAGAAATATAAACTTCATAATGAAGCAATTATTGGAGTCCAATACCCATTAGATTGCTTCCAGGCAAAAACAATTTAAATAACACTGCTCTTGAGGGGGGGGGGGGCAAAATATAAACCCTATGCACATCCACACAGCCTGTAGATTCTGTAGGTGTGAGGGATTTGCTGAGAATCTAACGCCTTGACCTTTGACCTTTCTGCTTCACGCAGCCACAGCTGAAAGTGAACGGCGGGTTGGAAAAAAACGGGGAAGTTACTCAAAGGTAGCCCCTCTAATTCTGGTTAAAACTGTTAACCCGCCAGCCGTTGGCCTTTAAGTAAACCCATATATTTATGCCCCAGAGTGGAGACTGCAACGTGGGTAAGGACACGTCAGGTGACCGCACTTAACCTCAGGAGGCTCTGTCTCGTGAGCTGACAACTGTAACACCGCCAGCTCCCGTCCTCAAAATCATTAATTTGTAAGGGTTCACAACAGCTGATACACTATACATAAATACCTATAAAAATATACCTAAAGATATGGGGCGAAGCAGCAGCATGTAGGTTTATAAAGTGGTCAGTTCTGGCCTTTCAAGACAATACTGATTCACAGAGTGCATGTCCATTACCTGCTTTGCTTTTTTTATAAACTTAAAGTGTATTAATTTGGAAGGGCTATTTAATTTACGTCTGATCGAATAGCACTTTCCTTTCCGAGGACCTGGCAGTTTAGTCTCGTAGGGCTATTTCACTGGAAAAGGTTTTTTCGGTGCTTAAAGACGTTTCAGGACCGTGATTCTGTGTTTTTGCAAGACTCTCTGTATTGACGGTCCTCATGTTGCCATTGGCTCGGCATAAAATAAGTGTCCAGCTCACAAGCAGGTAGTATTTGTATAGAACCATTTGTAACTTTAACATATTCTGTTCAGAGCTTTTCACTTTAATCTCCGTATGGAATTACAGTGATGATGAAGAACAAGCGTTTCCCCTTAAAACACACTTGCGGTTCCCACAAATAGTCTGAGTTGAACGGAAGCAATAGTTGTGTACTTTTGTGGTTTTTGAATAAGCCCTTGCTCTCTGCGAAACTGACAATATTTGGTGTGTTTTCGTGCATGTTGGGCAGGGTAGGATGCATTTTATCTGCAATTTATTTATTTAAAAAAATATGCTCTGAAAACTAATATTATCGAGCTATAAGTGCAGCAGTCTTCAGGTCGTCGATTTAATTGTCAATTTTCATCTGGGAACGAAAGAACAGATGCAAGCTGCCATTCATCTCATTCAATTCAACCAGCTTTTCTGTCAGAAAATTGCGACTCAAATTGCACGCCTTTCGGTGTGTGTTCTAAGGGAAATGGCGCCATTACTCACACTATACACCTTGCACTTAAAGTCTTTATTGCATATCCAACATCTAGAATCTGAATCTGAAGTTTACTTTTCATGATGGCTCATTACAAAACATCTCCTCTGAAGAATTCCTCTGAGCCCAGATGTTAAGATGTTGGTACAAATGCGGTTGGTTGGCTCTTCAGAGAGCTCCGCTTTCAGGGAAAATGCATTGGACACAGCCCCTGAATGTCAATGAGAAATTACAGTGGTGCTTCAGTTTGCTACCGCCTTCTTTCCGTTGCTTCCTAACGTCAAGCACCGCACCTCATAAATGCTTTCAAGTAACTCAAGATTCAGACCCAAGAAATCAGGAGCTTTGAGTTGTGAACCATTTCACAGCAGCTGCTTTAATTTGTTAAGTATTGAACAAATTAAAAACAAAAAACAGCAGGTCATGTGACTCTCTAGAGGTGGCCATCCATGGACTAGGCTACCATTGCATTGTTTCAACTGATCAGGGATCACAATCATGGCCCATGAGACCCAGTGATGCTTCTGTCTGTTGCTCCATCTGTCCTGCAATACTCTTAACAAATGTTCAGACTGTGTAATCAATCAATCAATCAATCAATCGCATATTGAAAATAAAATCCAAAAACAGTTCCAGGCTTGCATACCGCTGATCTAGTAGGAACTTGGAACATGTCTGAGAGATCCCAGGAGCAGTTCCTAGGTTGATGGAAATCCAGACACCTAACCTCATAATCTCTGCCCCAGCTGGCCAGCCGTCCAACTCACTGCAGAATCATTAGCAAATTAAAGGCTCCTTCCCTCAGAAGCACTCATGCGTCTCCGTCCTCTTGCTGTGTAATTGCTGGGTCTGGTTCCAAGACCTTGTGCAAAATAAATGAACGGATTAAATACAGTTCCTGACCTCCACACCAATCCTAGCCCTCTGTATATGGAGTCAGGATTGTGATTCTCTCTCTCTCTCTCTCTCATTCTTTCTCACTGTCATTCTCTCACACTCACTCACTCACTGTCCATCTCTCACTCTCTCTCTCTCTCTCTCTCTCTCTCTCTCTCTGTCCATCTCTCACTCTCACTCTTTCTCTCTCTATATCTCTCCCTCTCTGTCATTCTCTCTCTAGCTCTCTCTGTCATTCTCTCACTCACTCACTGTCATTCTCTCACACTCACTTACTCATTCACTGTGCATCTCTCTCTCTCTCTCTCTCTATCTCTCTATCTCTCTATCTCTCGATGACAAGCGAAAAATGGAACACCGACCAACACAGCAAACTGGCTTAATTGATTTCAAACAGCAATGACAGTGAGGATATACAGTCAGTATTACAGTTAGAGTACAAGGATGTAATAAGCTTTTTTTCCAGCATGTTTCCATTTTTGCAGCACGCAGCAAAATGTAGGGGGTGGAATCAACTCTGATAAAGTGCATTTTATCCCTTCTGGAGGCATATAAACTACTGGAGTAGTTAAAGTTGATTTACCACTGAAAATTGTGCTGTGTAGGTATTTAGAAGTATCAAACATTGGCATCAGAATGTTTTGTCTTTGTACCCTTACTTTGAACTTTAAACTTTTCCCACCCCCAAACATTACAACCTGATCTCATGTGAATTCGGCAATATGTACCGATTGTTAGTGTCTCAAAAAACGGTACCTGTTTCCGAATTTTGCACAAGCGCCCCCATGAGCCTGTACTGGGAACTACTGACTAATGCTCAGTTGTAGAGTGTAAGGAGATTTTGTGAAAGATACATAGTGAGAGAGAAGCTTGTGATAGAAAAATATAGTTGTGCAAATATAGATTCTTTAAATGTTAACAGTTCGGGCATGAGCCCGAGTTACGTGAACTCCTGTGAGGTTATGTTTAGGGGTTGTGGGTGGGGTACGGGAATCACGAACTCACGCAGGGCGTGTCTTGCCAAGAAAAGCAGTGGGACGTGTGACGTCATATACTACTACCCTCACATGTGATGTTTTCGGCCTAACACAGCTAGCTTGTGCAAAATTCAAAAACAGGTACCGTTTTTTGAGACACTAACAATCGGTACATATTGCCGAATTCCATGAGATCAGGCTCAACATTACTATAATACGCCTGCTTCACAGTCAGATTTTATGCTGAACCTCACCATGTTCTACGATTGCTGTGCACGTGGCATGTTGTGCATATATTAGAGCTAAACTACCTGCAAAGCACGTCAATGCCAGGAGCTGTGTTAGACAGCGTTTTTTAGAAATTGCACTTCTCAATTCTACATCTAGCATTACACTAAGTGCTCTCATCCATATTTAGGGAGAGAGGCGGCGCGAGTGCTCCGTGGGGTTTTGCCCTCTCAAGCTGAGTGCCGTTCACCTCTCACTACCCTTCCCAAGTCTGACAAGATCGGTGGGAGTGCGAGGGCACGCCGGAGCCCCGGGCCCGACCAGTTACACAATCAGCATGCCTGCCAGCATGACACGCCTCCAGTGAGAAATGTCTGTAAAATCATCCGTTCCCCCCAACCCTCCCAAACGGCACGGTTTCAATGAGGTCACAGAGCAGACGGAAGTATTTTGCGGACACCTCCCGTCCAATCAATAGAGCCAAATGCACCCATTTGGAAGGGCCCTGGAATCCTGGGGTGGGCTATGATAGTCCTACGAGCGCTTGTGCGTGATTTAGAAGATGCCAGCGCAAATTAAGAGTGAACACTTAGAGGGCGGCAATTAGTCCCGCTTTCCTGCGGGGAGCGTTTCAGTCCTGAAGCATTGGTTAAAATGAAAGCAGCAGTTAAAAAACGGTATGATCAATGACCTCTGCCTTTCATTTGAATCGAGTGTCCGCGAGTCACCCTGTGTACACGGCGAGCTTCTCTAGGAATATTTCAGGACGTCCCTGTCAATTCATCTTATGTTTGCCTACATCAAGTACTCTGCTACCCTGGGAGGGAGCAAAGAAAATGAAATAAATAAAGCATTGCTGACTTTATATTTATAAGCAGCGCAGCAGACAGATTATACTGACCATAGCTCCTTGGAGGAAAAGAAACCAGTGAAGCTAGGACTAGCAATTAGCAAAAGGACTGCTGACTCAATAAGATTTGATAGAGACAGTTTGTCCTCCATGTTTTTTTTTTGTTTTTTTTTAATTCAGCCACTTAAACGCAAGGTCGTATGCTAGAACTCGGACATCGCCAGTGTAGTTTAAAGCGGGCCAGGACATCAGACTGCTAGAGGAGTTTATGAAAACGCAGCAGCAAGCCCTCATGGGGGGCGGGGGTGTCTGTGAAAGCTCGGTTATCATACAGTACGGCCACGTGCACCTCCTCCAGGTGTGCTAAGAAACCAGTCAGGTACGCTGCTGCGGATTCAAAGGGCTTCGACGTCCAATCAGACGAGGGAGAAGGGAGCGTGATTTAGTAAGTTTTATACCCCTGGCACCTAAAACAAAGTTGTTCAATTTTAGCAGATGTGGACAGGCTCATCAATTTCGGTGGGGGGAAAGGTATTTATTTTTAGCGGATGTGCTTACAAAAGTGCCTTTTTTTCTTCTTTTTTTTTGGACACACATGCCTGGTGGGCAGTGTCGAAATGCAAAAAAGGCGAGAGCAGCGCATAGGACTGAGAGTTAAAGTTAATGGCCCCGGCTACCAGCTGCGTCAGATGGATAAATATCCCGCGTCGGCGCCATTCATACAGAGTATTCAACAGACACAATGAGCTGGATGCTGTGCGTTCAACCCCCCCCCCAACGGGAAAACGTCCACCTGCGGCGTCGCCACACGGAGCGCCGCAATCAGTAACGGGTCCCTACGGATCGAATCGAGGTGGCATTTGCCAAGCGGTTGTTGGAGGGGAAACCCCGCCGGCAGCGTTAAATAAAGTGGGGATGGGGAAATACCCACCTCTTTGTACCCTGGAAGGCCTGCGCTACAGAGTGTCGTGTATTTGATTGGCACAGAAGCGGCCGCGCGGAAACGGCATGAGTGGCGGCAGAGGGTGCTTCATTATAGGTCACGTGACGCGGGCGACGTCTGCGGGAGCCCGAAGACGCACAGTTATACCACAAGAGCTCGGGGTTGTTACCGTTACAACCCAAAAATCCTCCCTCTCTCTGTGCCTTCCTCCCCCCACTCTCTCTCTCTTTCTCTTTCTCTCTCTCTCTCTTTCTCTCTCTTTCTCTCTTTCTCTCTTTCTCTCTCTCTTTCTCTCTTTCTCTCTCTCTCTCTCTCTCTCTCTCACACACTCACTCACTCACTCACTCTTCCTCCCTCTCTCTCACACTCTCCCTCCCCCTCCCTCCCTCCCTCTCGCTCTCTCTTTCTCGCACACAGGCAAACACAGACACAGTTTCACATTTCCCCATTTCCATATGCCGAGAAAATCTGTGAATGACGTCGAATCGGTCGAGGACTTGAGAAGGCAAACGCATGGTGCAAAATTATGCAGTCGGGTATATTTTATTTTTAGAATATCCTTCGTTGAAAGGTTCCGCCGGGAATGAATCACAAAAAGCTATTGAGATCCTACCTGTTTAATAATGAATTTAATTACTTCCTCTTGAGGTTCATTACGCCTCAAAGGAAAGAGCACATAGTTTTATTAACAGACAGAACCTTCATTAACAGCCAATTAAAAATGTTGAATCAACCATCTCTACGAGCATAGTTATCAGCCCCATTCTGCGGCAGGGACAGGCTGTCCGGTCACCGCAGAGAAACGTGTTTATTTCAGCAGTGAGGACAAACATCGCCGTGTGCCATTTCCTAAATTTTGTGTGTTACGGAAATTGTAACAAGCAGATGCATCCACGTCTTGGACAGCATATCTTGCGCGTTATAAATTAGCACATTCATAAAGTAAAACAAAATTATAAAATTAAATAAAACATATATACCTATTACCTATCACATGCAATGTGAACCCCTAAAATATATGAAAAACAAAATCCATAATTGAACCAAATTCAAACAACAAAAAGATTTGTTTCAAAAATAATTAATTCAGCTCCCCTGAATGGATTTGGAGTCCTAAAATATCCACTGCTGTGTGATATACAGTACATCAGGCAGTTGGCGGTCGCGAAAGGTCCGCCTCGATTAGGAAAGGGGTGAGATCCTGTGGCCTACTGTTTCTAAGAAACATTTTTGGACAAGTCAGAAACGGAATGCTGAGGCCACACAATGGAAAAACAACGTGAGCAGCTATTGCCTGAATGGACATGTGACCTGCACTGAATGAGAAGCCCCCTCCCTCACCATGTACCGCCACTGCACCTGCTTACCTTATCTCACCCCTACGCAATTTGCTGCTATTGGGAGAGAGAAGCTCAGACTCACTTATAAAGTGCAAAGAGAGCTCATCACTTAATTAAGTCTTTTATTAGCTTCCATGACAAGGGCTGACAAATCTTAATCGCCACCTCTCACTTTCTTGGGCAACCCGCGAATCGTCGCGGTAAAAAGGAGCCGAAAACAGACACGAAAAGAGTTAAAAAAAATAAAACAAAAAACACATTTTCCTTTTCCCGGGAGGAAAAAAAGATAGAATTCAATGTGGCGTTTTACGACAGGCAGCGGCTGAATGGCCTTGCGACAAAGGCCCCCAGCATTATAATGACCCCCCCCCCCCATTCCGGTACACGCAGTGACACCTCATCGCTGTAATCAAACAGCAGTCATCACCTGGAATTCACATTTTCCGTCCCGGAATGGCCCTCCTGCTGTTATTTCATTCCGGCTAGCCAATGATTTGCTTTCCCCCGGCTGTGTCCATTAAAGATATTCACAGCCTGAATATTAGGCTCTCTCAATGCTGCTGCAATTAGCCTCTCTCGTACACACGACCGATGTGTGAGCGCCGGCATTCACTGGCCGGGAAGCGAAGACAAATAGAATCTAATCTTGCGTTATTGCTGCCAATGGAAGCTATATCATAGTTTTTCCCCCCAAATTTCAGCGAGGAGAGCTATAATCATAAAAGCTATAGCGTAGGCTATTGGCTTTCGTGTCCGACAAACAAGCCGTGGACGGAAGAAGCATAAAAACATTAATGTAAAGCTTAAGATTGAGGAAATTAATTGGAATAGTCAATCAACCCACGTCCAGTAAATATTTCTAATACCCATGAGATAGGAGAAACCATGGCCCTTTATAACAGGAAATGGCAGTAGCCCAGAGACACACATATTTCACCGGACAAATTAGAATGCATTCATCTTGGAATTCCAGACGGGGAATTTCTCACTGTAACAGCGTGCCACGGACATTGAACGTAGCCATTTTAAACATGCGACACACATAACACACATCCGCATTCATATAATTATCCATCGAGTTCACATCGGTCTCAATCTGCGCTTTAGCAACCTTCCAGATAAAGTGAGATATAACTAAATGACATAAATATTGAGGCAATTGTTTGTAGTGTGGTTGGATATGGGCAGGGTAAAATGATAGGAAATACGGGTGGTTGAGAGTAGCCTACGGTGCAGGGAGAACAAATAGCAAACCCCACTGCATGTAGTGGGGTAACAGTAACTTCTGAAGAAGTACAGCAGTATGGACCGGAAACACTGCTGTACTGAAGTATTCAATGTCCACAATAATATGACCATTATATAGAAAAATGCTATATTGAATTGCACTGAAAGTGGAGGTGGGCGGGTGTCTGAGTTATATTAAAACAGAATGAAATAAATAACTCATTGATGGGATGCAATAATAATATTAATAACAATAATAGAGTAATAGAGAGTGAGTCTGTAAAATGACTGCAGTGTTTTAACATGTCCACTGATATCCAACGCTGGTTTGTCAGCTGGTCCGCTCAATATGGGAAGAGGTATTGGTTTCAAGGTAGCCCCCGGCGTGGGATTAATCACTGCTGCCCTGATCCATGACAATTCTAACAGCATGAAGTATTCTCCATGCACACATTATTGCCCTCGGTGTACTGCTAAAAAAAAAACAAAAAAAAAACACAATGCGCATTAGATATCTCCTGTCCTGTAAGTCCCATTTAAATACACGTCTATTGGACTCACTGACGTAACCTTAGAACCCATGACATTAATTTCTAAAGGATAAATGAGGAAATGTTAGTAAATTGAATTTCAATGGCTACGGTCTAAAGAAAAGTGGAATAAATGCCTGAGAAAGCTTTAGAAGCAAGAGGAGACTGAAAAATGTTTCCTTACCCTTTTTAAAGTTTCAAAAGACTCGTCTTCCCCTTAACGCAATATTCACACATACACTGTCTGCCAGAAAAAAAGTCGCCGTTGCACCCGTCATGCATAGAGCCCACTGTACAAGCCTCTGGAGGCAGTGTTATGATCTGGGGTTGCTTCAATTGGTCAGTTCTAGGCTCAGCAATGTTATGCAGCAATAAAATGAAGTCAGCTGAGTACCTGAATGTACTGAATGACCAGGTTATCCCATCAATGGGCATATTCCAGGACGACAATGCCAAGATTCATCGGGCTCAAATTGTGAGTGTGTGGTTCAGGGAGCATGAGGAATCATTTTCACACATGAATTGGCCTCCAGAGTCCTGACCTTAACCCCATTGAAAGTCTTTGGGATGCGCTGAAGACTTTACGGAGTGGTTTGACTCTCCCATCGTCAATACAAGATCTCGGCCAAAAATGAATGCAACTCTGGACGGAAATAAATGTTGTGACGTTGCATAAGGTTGTCGAAACAATGCCACAACGAATGCGCGCCACAATCAAAGCTAAAGGCAGTCCAACGAAATATTAGAGTGTGCGACTTTTTTTTTTGGCCAGGCAGTGTAGATACATTTATAGGGTCTGTTTTCACGTTTGTTAACATATGATTACAATTGAAATACTGAATACTGAATACTGTTCTTCTTCGTGGATTTGTACAAAAGGGAGACAAATGTCGTTGAAAGACAAAATATAACAACAAATCTGTTGATTTGCTTTATAATGGCTGTTATGACATAAAACAAATTGAGCCTTGCTCACAGTACACATTTCTTGGTTTTCTGGTTTAATCTACGCTGTGATAAATGTGTGCAGTGTTTTAAAATATATGGTGTAATATTGTACATGTAATGTGCATTCCTCAACTGTGAAAGGTGTGCCTGTGATTAACCAACATCCCACTAGCTTTTTCAGAGTGTAAATTCAGCTAAAATATACAGCACAAAGCAACGTGGGATTACTTGCGAGTAAAATATGTATTGTTTTGTTTGTGTGACAGTGCCACGTTCTTGCCTCAGGGTAAATCAAATGTAAGATTTTGCTCTTTTTCACAGTGCAGAAATTGAAGGCAGCTAAAGAAGAAACCTACTTGAAGATGTTCGGGGGAAAGGGTATTGACAAAGACAATAAGAAAGCCTTGTCAGAAGCAAGGTGGCACCTTGTAAAGTGGACATTTAAGGAAAGAAAAGAGGTGCACTGAAACCAAAAACATCAATAGAATGAGAAAAGGCTCCTGCCTGGGGGTGATTACAAATAAGGGGAGGATCATTGGATGACTAATTCAGTAATAACTGGATTCAATCATGTTAACATTTTCCATATTTTTGACTTGCAATTAAATGCAGACCTTAAACAAACTGCATTTTGTCAGTCTACAGCACTTTTTTTTTGCTGAAAAACACAGATCGAAACTCATTTTTGTTTTGCTGTTGTTGTGGAATAAAGCCACTCTGAGGTTCGGACTGGTGAAATTCAAGAAGTTTTATTCATGCATACATGGAGAATAAACACACCGTTCACAGTCAGTGTCCATTCTAAAGTTTCACAAAACAAGCCTTCATACTTATACACTTTTGGTTATACAAAACAGGATAGAGACCGTCCTCCTTTCCCACCCTTAATTGTTTTGGGAACATCAACCTTGTTTCACACCCTCAGCCCCCCCTGACCCAAGGCCTCACGGTCTTGGTTCCAGACATGCATACAGATACAGGTGGGAGAAGAGTTTATTATGGTTTCGGTTCGCAAGCAGTTCCCTCAGTTCACACACTCAAAGCATTTCTTCAGCCAATTATCCTGCTCACAGTTTTCAGCTCTTGGCAGCATGCAAACTAGGCCCAGAGCGAGGTCACAAAGCCCTCGGGTTATACAGGCTATATCATTTAAATTTTTATAATAACTGTAACTTCCACACTAATAGATGTGCGGCACTAGATTTTGAAAATAAAAGATAGGACAATCTTTGTACCTTGATTGTGTACCACTTTTATAAAAATGTAGAAAAGGGCAAAGTTTTACTTTTTTCTGAAGGTAGGGTCACTCGAATTTCATGCTGAAAAAGTTATATTTAGGGGATTTTCATTGGTGTTGAAAGGGTAATTTTTGACCCTGATGGTGAAGTGAGCACCTCTGCCTTGCTGATTATTCATACATAACTAGTCATACTTACATAAACTTACATTAATTTAAGGTACACAATGATTGTTGCTCAGGCTAGTGATTGGTAAAGGTTAAAGGCTTATTCATGGGCCATGAGTGGAAGCACAGGTGGGTTTAGATTTTGGTTTAGGATTTTCAGATAAACTGTAATTGCAAGGACCACAGGGCCTGTTCCACAGTAATACAGTGATGTGAATGCATATTACACGGAATGTGAAATGTAATTACATTGCCTACTGTGCTGTTTCCTTCCCTCACTCAGTCAGGGAATGCAGAAATGTAGCCAGTGCCAGGCACGTGCACAGATAGGGCCCTCAGAGTCAAAACGTGTTAATTGTATTTTATTTTTTCTTTGTTATTGAAATTCTATCAAATATAAAGAGGGAAATGTATAGTAGTATCCACAAAAAAATACACCTTATCAATTTAAAAAGTACCCCCCCCTTCCAAATGGTTTTGTCTCAAGCAATCAATCAATCAAGTTCCGACATTCCGAATACAACTTGTCATGAAAAGCACCGCATCCCCTGCCCCAGTTCGGTTACAGTGAATGATATCACTCAGGTAGGCACTGTTTTAATTATGAAACCACGGTCAAACGACACTTACTTTTTATGTCATATATCCGGAGAGAATCGCTGCGCACAGAACGGCCCTGGGCGAATCGGAATCACGGTCAGGAGCACGAGGAGTCGCGCCCTGCAGAGGACGTGGGGCCCTCCTTCCTACCACCGGCTGACCGGCTGGGGCTGCATAGCGCCGATACTCTAGCGGTTGCTACCCGGGGGGATTTGAATTAAAATAGGGGTTCAATTGGCTCCCAAATTTAAAAAATAAAAAAAATAGAGCATGGAGGACACAGGATGGTGTGTGATTGAAAGCAGCAGGACCATCTGAGTGAATCTGTCTCATGAACGCAGATTATGCCTAGTGTCATATTGCTATATGTAGGACAGCCCTGATGCATGTTTTCATTGTGACAGATGTCAAATTCTTCTAATTAGACTTATTAGAGTAGACATATGCCTACAATACCAGCCATCCATGTAATTTATTGGTTTATATATATATATATATATATATATTTCACTGCTGAGGGTAAATGGAAAACACACAATGTTAAAATGTGTGAAAATAGGCCCCACCCCCATTAGTTATGCGCCTTTTGTTTATGGATAGTTAAGGTGAGTCATCCTCATCTTAAAATAGTTAATATTCACAAGTGCATAAATAAGGTATACAGATTTATCATTACAGATACCATTAAGAATTATGCTGATGTAGATTTATATGATAAAACAGCCGCCACCAGTCAATTGTGAGAACATATTGAGGGGAATACATAACCACATCTGAAATCTAAGACACTTTAATCCTTGATTTACTCAGATTATTTTAACACAGACCTTCCACATTCTCAAAAAAAAAAGAATGCGGAAAATGCATGAAAAAGTCTTGGCTAATTAAAAATTGAAGAAGAGAGGGAGGACAATTGTTTTATTTTACTCAGGATCCAGAATAAAAGTGCTTCCTGTTGATATATGTACGCCATTGAATGTCTGCTATAGTTGCCCTTTGGGCAGGTATCTTAATTAGGCTGAAAGTTGTTTAACCTGGTCCTTTGATAAGTTGCCGGTGACAATGGTAGAAATAAACAAGGTTTGAACCCCATTCACTCCTTAATTGGCATTTTAATTTCACATGATTAGCCCCGGGCCTAGTGTTAATTACCGGACTCGATGTATTCTTTTCAGACTGGAGCCTTTCCAAGGTGCAGAGTGTGGGCTAATTAAGGTAATCGGCATCATTAAATTACACTCAGATGCAGGGGGAACTCTCTGCATCACCATACAATCTGATCATTGAATTGACTTGATAATGACACATATGCAGATGGAGAATCTCATCTCTCCCTCAGTATACTTGGCTTGAATCGCTTTGTTCATGACACAATATTATAAGAAAACTCAGGCCCAGTATGAGACAGCCATGCTCTTACAGATTTTCAGTCTGTCCAGGCCTTTAACCACCAGGTTCAGATAAAAAACCTTTTTTTTAAAATTACATTAATTTAAGGTACACAATGATTGTTGCTCAGGCTAGTGATTGGTAAAGGTTAAAGGCCTATTCATGGGCCATGAGTGGAAGCACAGGTGGGTTTTGGTTTAGGATTAGGATTTTCAGATAAACTGTAATTGTTTAGCCTCTTTTATAACGTATATGTGTTCCAAAGAGAACTGAAAACCCCAGATTGGATTGCAGCCCACTTGGCTGAGAAGACCTACCCTAAGGCGAGTTTAACCAAGAAAACCTTTGAAACTCACAGATTTATGTAAACGTTTCATTACTTACAGTACTCAGGAACAACCTCATTTGTTTAAATAAGACCCCTTCATTTCCAGATATTTATCGTATCAAAATGCAGGGTGTAGGTGAAGTGATTAAATAAATGTGCTGCAAATGGTGGTAGCCTCAGGCCCAGTGGCACACATCTTAATCTTCCTTAGGACAGTTTGTCTAGTCTAAGCACAATGAAATGTGTACACTGAAATCAGTGTGGTTGTATTACTACTGTGGTTACAAAAGCATAACATATCTCCAGAAGTTTTCACATTTTTATGGTTTATCCTCTTTAAATGTTTTGCTCTATTCTTATGTGCTACCTTCCAATATGGGGCGGCAGTGTAGTATAATGGTTAAGGAACTGGCCTTGAAACCGAAAGGTTGCAGGTTCGATTCCCAGGTAGGACACTGCCGTTGTGCCCTTGAGCAAGGTACTTAACCTGAATCGCTTCAGTATATATCCAGCTGTATAAATGGATAATATGTAAAAAAAATATTTTTTTAAAATGCTAAAAAGTTGTGTAAGTCGCTCTGGATAAGAGCGTCTGCTAAATGCCTGTAATGTAAATGTAAATATATGTATCAGAAGAAAAAAAATTAAAGAGAAACACACTATTATTAACATTAAACACCCCAACTGCTGCTGCTATCAAAGCGTTTGTGGGGCACACTCAAGTACCTGAACGGCATGACATCACTCGCTTTTTTGAGTGACCAGGGAGAGAGGTCTGTTGCTTTTTCACTACCACAGTATAACACACACGGAAAAAAGAACTACAGTAATTCTGTTAATTGTTAGTGATGGCAGTGATAGATATTTCCGGAATCGCAGCTGTCAATCTGTGCCTCAACTGTTGCTTCTCTTTTACTCCAGCTGATCAATGCTCTAGCTGCAAAAGTTATATAAATTGTTCAGTGGGGGGTGGGTATATATGGAATATAATATTTAATTATGTCTCCCTAATGAGTTCTTTTTTAATTATGCTGAAACCGAGCCGACAGCTTTATTCACAGCAAGGAATTGCATGCAAAGCTCCTGCGCTAAAAATATGTTTGACTGACAGCTCAGAAATATCCAAGAGAATCATTTATCCCAAAGGTATACTTACCTCAGTGAACCTTGTGTCATAACGCTTTTCTCTGCAAAAGCGAAACACGAAGCAGAATAGAACTGTATTTTTACATGTTTGTTGAAAGACTGAAAGCTTCGGCCATTTCAGAAGAGAGTTATATTTATTTTGAAAATACTGACTTTTGTAATTAATGTCCTTTATCTTATCCTGATAAATAATGCATTATGATGCAATGTTCTGTTTAATATATGCGCGTGCCTTCATTTTGGTTTGGCCTTCATGCACTAAAACGTGCATGAAGTCTTGTGTTTTAGTCTTGTAAGTAGACTTACGGCCATATTTAATAAGGACGTGGGGCTTTTACACAGTAGTGTAGTGGAGGGTATACGCGGGTATATGCAGTGTACCCACTTCTTTCTTAGTGGGCATAGAGTATACTCACTTCTTAATCCCCACTGGTGCACGTATCAATTACTAGTCATCGATTTGTTAAATTAGAGTATACCCACTTCTCTAGAGTACACCCACTTCTCCAGGCACTACTACACCACTGCTTTTACAGATGCTAATAAGACAAATACCGTTTGTCCATGTCCAAGGTGCCACACTGGAGATCTCTGGTAAAATGAGAGAAAAGCACATCGCTAAAATTTGTGGGTTAATGCATATGTACTGTATTAACAGCTTTCTAATGTTGGACCGCAAAAATATTGGAGAGAAGGGAAATTTATGCATAATGACCTGCTAAGGTTGAGTTATCGTGGCTGGTGGCAAAAGGTAACCGCGTCTGTTATTTAACGTCTGGGAAAAGCAGGTGTTAACTTCTTTCTTTCTCCTCCTCTCTCTCCACTTCAAACGGCTGCCATTCCTTTGTGCACCGCAATATTGCGGAGCGTGCAGCAGACCACAAATACCTGCACCGCTTTGACTGTCCGGACGACAAAATCGGCTCTTAAGGATGACGAATGTGCTTTCCACCACGTTTCTGGTGAGGATGCGCACCGTGTCCCAATTGCTGCGGTTTTTAGTTTTCCAGTCGGTGACGCGTCGGGAATGCTCGGCACGTTCAAATCCACTGTGTGACGGCGGTGACGAGGGATCCGCCCTCTTGTGGCGGAGGTCAGTAATGCTTTCAGGGAGTGATGCTTTCTCCCGAGGTGATCGGAGCTGCCTCCGAAACATCAGTGAAAGAACAAACAAATAGGCCATCCTTAGTAAGTCAGATCAATCCCCTCGAACTGCCACCACCTGCTTGATGCTTAAGGAAAGTTGGGTCAGGGGCAATTCAGGGGTAATTCAGGGGTAATTCATCAGCAGAGCCACCACCTGTTATCATGGCAGATTTTCTAATTATACGCCACCTCTTCATCTGTGCCTCGCCTTTTTTTCAAGTCAATTATAGATCTTTTCACTTCACTGACAGAATTTACTTTTTAGCTGTGATTCCCTGCCATCTTCTCGCTGGAACAACACTTTGTGTGACTGCAGTTCTGAAATGTGTTTATTGGTATCATCAACCAATATTTCCAGCTCCACGGAGGAGAACTTACATATTTTGCATTCCGTTGCATTGCTTTCCTGCCATGCGCAAGATGCCTCGTAAATACCAGCAGTGCATTTAAATTAACTCGCTTCGACTGCGCACATTTACATCACCAGTCTAAGCAATTACCCCGCCAAACATGCGGTGACGCAAAAATTTGTGACCCTGGCGGGTAATTTGTGGCATGCTTAGTAAATATGGCCATTAAATTCTTATTTTTTTCTCTCAAGTAGAAAATATTATCTTAGGTTAAAATTAGCTTGACAAGTGAAATTATCTTACCCCATTGGCAAATTTTGAGATGAGTAAAACCGTCACCTCATTGCCATTATTTTTGTCTTATTTTGCAAAAAAGTAATACAAGTAAGAATTTAAGTCTAAAATACTTAAGATTGACTTGTTTTTTTGCCATGACAATTAATGATTCTCAAAAACCTGTATGAGGCGACACACACACACACACATACGCACTCGAACATAGTTTGTTGTACATTATAGTAGTGAATCGTGCTTTGCTCTGTTTGGTACTTTGTGTTCAATAAACTATTACATTTTCCAAGATTGTGTGTATTAATGTTGCTGTTGTGATGAACTGAGTCAGCCAATGCTAATCGCAGGGATTCTCCCAAATGCCTTCACCTTTTAGCTGAATCATTTATATTAATTCGGTATCAACTGAGTACATAATATTGTGATTTTACTAAGATCTAAGAACCATTTTTTCGAACCATTTTTAGTTAGTATATTCACTTTTTTGAGAATAGTATATAAAATTTTATGAGACTGATTTATTATACAAAAACTATGCCACCAGTTGTATAAGGATGGTAGTGGCGTATTCCAGTACATAAGTGTAAGGATTTAAATGAATATTCCCTACAAGTGGTTGTGGGAGTTCCTGGACTGGTTTCACTGGGGATTGCAGCAGAGTTCTAGGTCTGCCATACAAATGATGAGGCTGTGCTACCTGCAGACCGTGAGGAAACAGGCAGGATCTTCAGCAGCTTGTTTTGGCACAGACTGAGAGGAGATCGATCACAATTTGAGCCGACAGAACCAAACCCCTTCAGGTCAAATCACAGCTCACAGAAGAATGCAGCCGTGACAAAACAAATTCATAGCAGTGCTTCTCATACCCTCTCCCTTGTTCCTTTGTGGTTTTAGGCTCCACCATTTTTTAAAGTTTATAAACCAGATTATAAAAGTACGGTAGCTAGGGGGGGGGGGGAGGCAGTAAGATGCCGGATGAATTGACTCATTAGGCAGAAAAGAACTGTACTTTTGTCCTATTAGCTGTTGTTCAAATGGTTATTTGAGAAAGAATTGTGTGTACATCTAACATGCTGTTGTCTACCTACATTTAAACTGAGGATAAGATAACTGGTGGGAAAGGAAATCATGATGAAAATCACGCAATTGACCGAGGTGAGATGCAATGTATATATGGGCATGTATATAACTGGCTAAAATATACACAAGCAGAACAACTTGTCACACTTCATGCGTGAATGGAAGAATATTTACCCATGAATGTTGCTCTATGGCTTGAGGAATTTGTATTAGATTCAGGATTCAATTAATACATATTCTGTAGCTAACAATGTTTACATGAAATACTGTACATTCTCAGTTGAATTTAAGGGTTCATTATGCAGGATTATTACCTTGACAATATTATAAAATAACTATACTTAGTCATATCTATGATGCACTGGCAATCTCTGTCTATGCACATATCCGGTATTTATTATTCTAAGATGTGTTGGGGACGTTTCTGGGCGTGACGCTCTTTTCGGTGTGGGGAGGGGTGGCTGGGACTACAGAGCCTGTGAGGTTTCAGCAGAGCGTTTGTAGCTAGCTAGCTACTGCAATGGCAGAGGTGAAAAAGCGCCAATACAGTGAAGCCAAACAACAAGCCAACAGGGCACCTTCAAGAAGCAGAGTAAAACTAGGATACGCTTTTCCTCGATGGCGACAGCTGAAATTTAGAAAGGGGATGAAAAGTGACACGGAGTTGCCGTGTTTTCTGTTGGGACCTGTAAGTCACGTTACATCTAGCTATCCAGCTAGCTATGTTAGGTAGCCGAAGTCAGGTATGTTGAGTGGGTGGGGTTGAGGACGGAGGAGAACAGCCATGATAACTTCGATAGTAAACACAGGACCACAGCAAGGCTAAAAACCTGCATAGTGCACCTTTAAGCAAACTTAATCTTTGTCAGAATAAAGAGCATTATTATTGAGTATTAAAGAAAATCAAAGCAAGGGAAAGTCAGGTATACTAAAAACATGAAATATTTGGCCCAGTTGAGGTCTAACCAACCCATTTCTCATGTTAAGGCTTCTCAGAAAAGCAAAGCTGTGCGCTCACCCTTCTGCTTTCACAATTACATTGAACTACTTACTCACCCTGAATTTGAACCTTCAGCCTGCCTGCCGAATTACTACCACAAACATATTCTAAGTGGACCTGACTGCAGACTATTCGAATGGCATTGGAAGGCCGTGCTCTAAAACTAATCTACTTCCACAGTAATCATGGCCTCTTGCTGAAGGGAGCGAGGGTGGTAAATGTTATACATCTTTTCATGCACAGCCAGAACACCTTTAAGGCTGACTTCTATTTTAGTTTCCTAAAAAAAAAATGTAAAAAAAATTCTTCCATCACACCATGTACACAGTAGCCAGGAATGATTAATGGTGGGTAAGCCATAGAGCCTTAGGCAGTGAGTCAAACCAGCCTGACAGTGTTCCTGTTGATTGGCTGACTGGTCATTTAGTGAGGCATCGATGGGAGAATTATCCAATGCTGTCCTTAGATGGCTGCAGGGGTCCCAACAGACATATATGAGGAGACAAGACAAACTGAGGTACACTGATTGGACTGAACACAGCAGAGACCACAATGCTCAAGTTAACGGCATTACAGTCTGCTGGTAGTTAGCACCAGTGACCATGGTGGGGATTTTTGATTGGTTCCTAGGCTTGCAGGGGATAGGTAGGGCCTGTCAAGCCCTGTCAGAGGTGGAGAGAGTTGGATGGGAGCATCAGTGTCAATATTGGTGAATCTAATATGAGATAATTGCTGTAACCTTTGATCACGACTGCAAGATTTATGTGTCAAGCACCCTCTTCAAAACCCTGTAAATCCCTATTGGAATTGTTGGAAAGAAAGACCTGACAGCATCCCAGTAAGAGCTTGTAAGGGATGAAGCCTTTGGGCATTTGATATTTTGAACAACAGCACCTCAATGTCCTGAACAAAACATTTTCTCTCCACAAAACAAATAAAACATCAAACACAGTTTAGCAGAATCCCAGTAGCAAAACGGAAATCGACACTACAACACACAAGCATTAAACACCTGTGCAGACCAGAGGAATCTAAAAGCTTCATACAACGACCTGTAACTGACTAAAAAAAAACACATTTCTTGCTGGTGATTTCAAAGTAGCTGTTCTGGCAATGGAAGTAAATTTAATGCCAACACGTTCTGCCATCACCCACCCACATGTTTAACAACCAAAGTATAAAACGAGGTGAACGCTGCTAAAAAGCAAAGTTGGAAATGAAGCCTCTACACTGCCTGGCCAAAAAAAAAGTCGCACACTCTAATATTTCGTTGGACCGCCTTTAGCTTTGATTACGTCGTGGCATTGTTTCGGCAACGTGGCATTGTTTTTATGCAACGTCACAACATTTATTTTCATCCAGAGTTGCATACATTTTTGGCCGAGATCTTGTATTGACGACGGGAGAGTCGAACCACTCCGTAAAGTCTTCTCCAGCACATCCCAAAGACTTTCAATGGGGTTAAGGTCAGGACTCTGGTGGCCAATTCATGTGTGAAAATGATTCCTCATGTTCCCTGAACCACTCCTTCACAATTTGAGCCCGATGAATCTTGGCATTGTCGTCCTGGAATATGCCCATTGATGGGATAACCTGGTCATTCAGTATATTCAGGTACTCAGCTGACTTCATTTTATTGCTGCATAACATTGCTGAGCCTAGACCTGACCAATTGAAGCAACCCCAGATCATAACACTGCCTCCAGAGGCTTGTACAGTGGGCACTATGCATGACGGGTGCAACAGCGACTTTCTTTTTGGCCAGGCAGTGTACATATTCAATTTCTTCATTAGTGATAGCATTAGTGACTTCAGTCAATAAAACATCAAATTTATAAATCCTAACATCAACTCAGTTTCTTGCTGTTACCATAGGTGGAAAGTTCAGGGGTCAGAAAGTAAAAGTCCACCGATGAATTGTGCACCTATCCAGGTGATTTGAACAAAATAATGGGGGCACTTTTACTTTCTGAGCCTGAATTTTCCACCTCTGGCTATAATGTACATGATACAGTGATTAGACAGATGGAAAGGTTATATGAATCTTAAATTGAGATTCAGATAACTGAAAGATTATGTTTTGCACCATGAAGCTGGATGTAGTCATTGTAGTATCACTGAAGTTTAATCGACCCAAAGGACCACATTGTAATCTCACAGATCAAATCTTACAATCAAATTATTCAACAACTTCATATACAGTGGAGTCCCTAAGTATTTGGACAGTGACACCATTTTTGTTGTTTTGGCTCTGTACTCCAGCACATTGGATTTGAAATAAACAATTATACGAGGTTAAAGTGCACACATCCATATCCAATGATCCATGTACGAATTACAGCCCATTTTAAACAAAGTCTCCCCCATTTTAGGGGACCAAATGAAATTGCACAAATGAACATAATCTTCAATAGATTAGTCGTGTTTAGTATTTGGTTGCAAATCCTTTGCGATCGATGACTGCCTGAAGCCTGCGACCCATAGACGTCACCGTGTGATGAGCAAATGAGCAATCCAGCAGCCGTCCAATGAGTTTTGAGGCGTTGGGTTGGATATGTGCAGATAAGAGGTTCCTGTACACTTCCATCCTGCTCCACTACCTCCACCATATTTCAACGCTGTGGGGGGGGGGGGGGGGGGGGGGGGTGAGCATAAGAGTTTGTTCCAGAACTCACACTACAGTTTTTTACTTTTACAGTTAATGTACTTTTTAGCAAGCTGTAACTTGGCTGTTCTGCTCTTGAGGCTTACCAGTGGTTTGCATCTTGCAACGAACCCCCTGAGGTTATGCTGGTGTAGTCTTCCCTTTATTTTACTTTTTGACACATCTATGCCTACATCAGCGAGAGTTTTCTTGAAGTTTTCAGTTCAATAGGGGTTTTTCTTCATAATTGAATGTATTCTTCGGTCATCCACTACAATGGTCTTCCATGGCCTACAAGCTTCTTTGCTATTGGTGAGTTCACCAGTGCGTTCTAGCTTCGTAACAATGTATCAATGTATTAATCATATGTATCAGTTCATTTTGCCATACCCTTATGTTTTGGCTACATGTCTGATCGATTTATTCTGATTTTTCCACCCCATGATGGCCGGCTTTACTGGCATTGACTCTAATTTGCTCCTCATGTTGAGTGACAAAAGCAACAGACTCCAATTGCAAATTCCACACCTAGCATCAACTCTAGACCTTTGGGTAGCTTACTTGGGTATGAACTAACAATACAAACATTTAATGACACACAGCTGGCCAAGAAAAAGCTGAGCAGCCAACTGTCCAAATACATTTGGTTCCCCAAAATGGGGGGACTATGTATCAAAAGGGCTGCAATTCCTACATGGTTCACCCGATATGGGTGTAAATACCCTCACACTAAAACTGACAGTCTGCACTTTAACCTCATATTCATTTGTTCGTTTCCAATGTGCTGGAGTAGCCTACAGAGCCAAAACAACATAAATTGTGTCACTTGCGGACTGTACTGTAAGTCTTGTCTATACAGCTCATACGTGAACATAAATAAAAACTGAATATTTAAATAGAATATGCTGAAAGACTGAAGCCTGTTTGTGTCACTCACAGAATAAAGATAAGACAACAGTGCCCCCAGCTCTAGATGCGTCTCATTGATCAGTCCAAATCAGCTGAACGTTTTTTTTTTTTTATGCTGCCGTCAGGAAGCACTGCTAGTGTGTGATTAACGGCGGAATATTTGTAATAAGTGATTCTGAGTCGTGGACTTGACCTAGAAAGACAATATGCGTAAATTAAAAATACGTTTTTCCCCGTGGCAGTGAAGGTGGGCATCATTTCCCCTCCATTCGTTAGTAAGTTGATCCTTTTCCCGTGACTTGCATAGAAAAAACTGACGAGACTAACATTTTTTTTTTCTCCCCTCACCACTGTCTGGCAGATTTCTAATTAATGTCTAGCTGACACCTTTACCTTAGTTCCTCATGGCGGTGTTTGTGACAGGAACTCTGCGAAGTATGACGCCAGCGCCTCGCATTTCGCGGCAAGCGCAGGAACGAAGAAAATAACAAGAAAACTATCAATTTATATTAGCGCAGAAATGGAAGTTACTCCGGGACACCAGAGGAATTCATCACTTTGTGGCAGTCATTAGGTTAGATGTGTGTATGAGAGCACATTTAGACTGCAAATGACTTCCAGCAAAAACAAATAAACCGTGTGAATGCAAATGACCGTGCAGCACTGCGCTCTTAGTGATGGGGGGGGGGGGCTGGAAATAGTCCAGTCTGTGGCGCATTTCTCCAATTTCTCTCACAACGGTGCTGCACAGCAGACAAAAAAAAACAAATAAAAAAAAAAAAAACATACAGGAACAACCGAAGAAGGTTCAAAGATGTCCCTTTCTCCTCCTCCTCCTCCTCCTCCTCTGGTAATTATGCAATTGATTTTTGGCGGTACGCAGTGTAAACGCCGTAATAACAATCTATCAAGAGTTCCACGGTCCATTACTACACCGTCTCTCTGGAACTAGGACAGAATTGCCACGGTTTAGATTTGTGCTTAATTTGATTGAGGCTTAATTAGGAGGATGTACGGAGGAGCGCTTTGCCTTGAGCGGAGGGAGCTGCACCACGGCCGCACAGCTGGCAGCGTGCTGACATGCTAGAGAAAACTCTTGTTAAGAGAGTGTGGGGTGGCTCCACCCTTGCACACTTCAGTCTGTTTGGATAAGGTAAAAAAAAAAAAAAAACTGTTTGGCTTCTGTATTGAACCATCGCCACGGCGAACTGGGAGCATTGCACTGTTGTCACGGGGATGTGAATGCGAGCGAGGGAAGACGCCTGTTGATTGACAACCATTGCGCATCGCAGCGCGTTGACTGCGATCTCTCGCCGAGGGCCGTGTTCAGTTGGACAGGGGTGAACGGCTCCAATCTTCGCCGTCTGGAGTCTGTCTGGTGTTATCTAACTTTTGTTTTCAAATGCTTTATGAAATATCAGTTGAACTGATAAAGTAGACCAAAATAGTTTTGTGTGAAACATGACCAAAATGGGTATTATAATTGTCATTATTATTAGTATTATTAATAACTTTGATTATTATGATTCCGGAACTAGAAAAGGAATGACCAGTTTATGAATTTGTACAATGATCAAGTTATCAGTTTTAGCACTTGCATAAAACTGTCATACAAAAGAGAAAGAAATTTAAAATAGCCAATAGAAAGGAGGACAGATCTCAATATATCCCTAAAACAAGAAGCAAGGGTATGCAAATCACCATGGACGCACAGAGAACCAGGGTCCCAGATTGATATACGCGCAACTGATGCCTGTTCTCATTTGTTTCCGGTTACGTTTCCTTGGTTGGCATTTATGGAGCCATTTAAAATACAACGCTCGCCTCCTTCGGCAGTTCCAAGGTCTCTCGCGTGGCTCGCGATAACATTTAACTGCTGACCTTATCTACTCGGCCCACGCCCACCTCCACCTGCTAGCGCATTCACAGCATGTTAATATACCGCTCATCCTTATTAAAGATGGTAATCTCAGCGCTGACGTGCACCTGGTCTTCCCATTGGGCGACGATGCATCCGTGCACAATTACCCTGCATCGTCAGCACGGTCACAGAGGAGTGGATGCAAACCGGATAGAGGAACGACTGAAATATCACATTCGTCGGGCGTCTCGGTGGCGTAGCCTGTAGAGCACTATCCACGCGCTCGTTGCGAGCGGGTTCGTGTCCAACTGCGCGCAACCTTTATCACGTCTCTCCCTCTCTCTCCCGCCCCCTATTCTCCCTGTCTCTCTACACACCGTGCAGTCCAATAAAGCTGAAAAAGCCCTAAAAATAATAATAAACGAAATATGACATTCAAATTCATTCTTTGCTCACCTTTACGTGAAGGGTTGTTTTTTTTTTGGCTACAGAAATGTTTATCGTGGACAAGGAGACCATTTTAAATGTATCTCTATGTGGCTTGTTAAGGGAGAAATAAACAGGCAGGCAAACTACTTTACTTTCATCAAACTGTGAAGGTGCGTGGTTGTTATGTGCATCTTAACACATTCGCCAGGATTCATATTCAAACATTTAAAGGTGCTACTTTCAGAAAACTGAAACAAAATGTTTTTTTTTTTTCAGAGAATAGAGACTTTATACAGGAACTTTCACCACCAAAATGTTGTCCAGAAGAATGTCTTTGTGTACCTTTCTACGTTTACTTAAGCTCTCCGTTGAGCTCTCCTTTAGATGACAGGGAAAGAAAAATGAGATGTCTTCAGATGATCGATAACTGTAACCTTTAAAAGTTGTGCCTTCCAAGTGAACTCATGGCTGCGATATCATCATTCTTATTGGTCCTGGCTAGTTTTCACCGGGTGCATGGCCAATGAACCGAAAGAACTCATGTTCCATGCACCGAGACTTTGGAAGTGCATCGCTTCTACAGTATGACGTCACAAAGCAAAGTAATGCAGGTGCAACCATAGATATGGAACCATAGATGTGACATATGTCATAGTTTGTGGCACAATTTTGAGACCATACCCAGGTAAGATGGTGGCCAGTAACCATGGTTTTATATCTATGAGCCAATCATCAGCTATCTGGCTTCTGAGAACCAATTATGACATCACAGCGGGTTAGAAGTACATGACACTTTGCCATAGGTTCCTATTATAGCTGTACCCAGGTAAGATGGCTGCCAAATTGTTCCATTTCAGAATTCCAAATTACTATTACATTGCGTGATATGTCATATCTATGGTTCTATATCTATGGGTGCAACGTTGTGAAATTGTTGCATGAAAGAAAGCCTTTTCCATCAAAATGAGTAAGTGTTCCCACAACCGGGGGAAGCACGCCAGGGGAAAACAAATGTGTGCCCAATACAATGAGGAGACAATGCCGGAAGAATGTGAGTGCCGCTTCAGACAGTGGAAAAAGATTGGAGAAGCAGAACACCAGATTTTGATGAATTCCCAGAGCCAAATAACATCACATCCTCAAAAAGAAAAACTGCCATCAACAATGTGAATAAAGCTTCCTGGAAAAGAAGGTGTGGCTAGATTCTCTAATTTATCGACCGTCCTACGTAACACGCAGAACATATCACAGTCGGTCGTTCAGCGTGTGATGAGAAAGGTGTAAAAAGAAGAATATGTTGATGCAAATGTGCAGAGAAAAGGCGCAAATGAGGAACAGAAATATTTATAATCACGCTCAATTTTCACAATGAGGCATCAAAAGCAATATCACCTTTATGTATATTGAACAAAATATGAATGCATCCCGGTAAATATTTAGACTACTTAGACTATTGTGCTGCGCAACAGTATTACTCTCAATCGTGTGACTAAAAATAATGATCAAAATCTTTCACATAAGATATGTCCTTTCCTTGATGCCACAAGTTAAAAGAACTTCGATAAATTACAGTTGCAATGGGTTAAGGGGTAATTGTGCACTTAGTAGGGGATACTGTACATACTGTACAGGGAGATTTTAATTGAAATGAGCAAGCTGAAGTTTGAAACTGTAATTGTATAAGTAATGGGTTGGGAGGGATATACATGTAAAAAAGTGAGGTGACAAATAATTGCTCCATGTGAAAAAGCTCACATAACACATGGGTCAATGTGTTTCAGGTGGGTGTAACAGTGAAATAACCGTTTCATCAGCATGCAGAGCCAGCCAGCTAGATGCAGACAAATGCCAAGCTACTGTACATTTTGCAGGACCTGGTAATATCTCCACACCAACTCCTCAAGTATTACAAGCTTCAATAATAGGGCTACACAATGCCTTTTGCAGGCAGAGACCTAATCTTAAAAGGATGTCTGCCACCCACAAAGGTTGGGAAGATTCATAGTCGTGTCACTTTTCTTACCTATCCTCCAATATTCCTGATGCAACCTTTAAGAATGACTCAATTTCATCTGCAAATGAGGAAAAGAATATCCTGTATTGAACCAATCGGCAATTGAAATAGGTGGCCGAGAGTTCACCTGAAGCCGTCATCTGTGGTTCCTGCAAGCAGAACCTGGTCTCGGTCATTATTTATAAGCTCGACCAGCTCTGCTCGCTGACTCCCACTGACCCGTGAGGGGTGAGTCATCACACACATTGATTGGTTCCCAAGAGGAGCCCTGCAATTGGGTCAGTCATCACACACTTTGATTGGTTCATGGTCAAAACTATCACTAGGGCCATTAGATGGAACAAAACCTGATGACCCCAGGCAAAAGTGTGTGGGGGAGGGGGGGGGGGGGTAATGGGGACTAGTATTAACAGCATTGGTCTTCCTACCCTTTTTCTGAACTGGTTAAGACCATGCCCGCCCGCCCGCCCGCCCCCCCTTCCTTCCCCTTCAAGGAAAACACACACACACTCAAAAAAAAAAAAAAAAACCTTTTTTCCTGTAAAGTGAGTTAGGCACTGCAGAATGCGAAGCAGGAAGCAAAGGAGATTCCCTTGCACTCATAATTGCTCCAAATTATGTTATGCATGAGAGATGAGAGCCTTATCCACAGCCATGAAGTTTCATAAGCGGGAGTTCGTAGAGTAAAATGTGATTTTGAGCGGCAACCCCGATTTCCATAAACTTTTAAAAGCCGCTCTCTCTCTCTCGCCTCGTATCGGCAGTCGCAAAGGGGGAAGCGCGGGGAATTTCGAGTTCTGTTTTCATTTTATGTTAATGGAAATTCAATTCTATACAAATGACCTTTGGAGTTTCACAGCAGTCGCTTAGCCCAATATTCTCAGCCACTTTGTCTGGGCTCCATCTCTCTTTCTCTCTCTCTCTCTCTCTCCATGCTGTACCTCCAAGCACTCTTTATAGCCGTGATTAAGACAAACTCCTTGCATCTCTTTACCCCGTGAGATTTCAGCCAATTTGCACCCGCAGCCGTGACTATGAGAAATCATGATCATTCACTATAAATTCAATTCTCATCATGCTCAAAACGCACAGATTATTTAAGGGCATATGATGCACACGCACACGTGTACATACAAACGTGTCTATGCACAAACTTACGGATGCATGAATTTGCAGCGTTTTGAAGTGCATTGTTTATGCAAATGACAAAATGAAAGACTATGAAATAAAATAGTTATTAAGTAAGAGGCTATGAAATAAAATAATTATTAAGTAACAAGTTAATTAAGTAACTAAGTGATAGTAGTGTTAGTAGTAGTATCTAATATCCAACTCATGTTATAAGAATAAATTATACTGTGAACTTTATAATAAATGTGCAAAGGGAGGAATTACCTGCACAGTGTGTGACTGGTTGTAATAGAACAAAGAGAAAATCATTTGCACTGAAATTAAGTGTTATCAGAGCTAAGTGCTGCTTAATGCAACCATAATTACATAACAGACATTAATAAGTATATATTAGACTTACATTAAAAGAAATTACCAATTTTAAATTAAATGACAAGTTGTTCAAGCCACTGCTCAACACACTGACGTGGTGATGTCATTTCCTCACTACTTCCTCACAGCATGGGACTAACCATCTGTCAGTGCTGTAGGGCAATAAAGCGGGCCCCTGGTTAAATGGTACGAACTGAACCTAAAACATGAAATCAACACGTGCCACTCTGTCATCGCACAACAAGGCTTATTAGTGACGACGCCCCATAAATCTGTGATTTTCTCATTTTCAATTTCCTGCTTCAGTGGACACCCGAGGTTGCAGCGCCCTGTGTTGTTCCTGCCATTACACACCTCCTGGCAGTCTCATTTCCCAGAATGCCCGGTGACCAGCTTTGCCCCTGGTAGGGGCTGCAGTGTGGTGTTAGGGGCCTACAACCAGTGGTCACAAAATGGTGCATTGCTTTTATACCCATGAGCAATGTGTCTTTGGCGAACCTCTTTAGTAAATATTAACAGCAGTGCAAATGGCTGGTGTGTACAATAAAAAAAGAGCATTCACTTTAACTCACCCTGCATAACAACAGCACCAAAAATTAAATAATGTAATGTAATCTATGACAAACATTCAACAATTATCCCTCCGACTTGATTTGAGCCTGGAAAAATATTAGAGCCTATTTATCATGTGACTGCATTTCTGCGGGCATTTTGTTTTCCTTTGAAGTGGGGAATGACCTCATTTTGCAATGCTGCGTGGAATGCCGTGCCTTCCTCCGACTAAGTTGTGGCATCAAATTAAACTGTGACGTGATCTGCAAAGGAGACTGGAAATGTCCACGGCGCTGACAAAGAAATACTCCTGGGTTGTGACACACCAGCATATGTCTGCCAGGCAGAATAGGAAGTGTTTGCGTGAATACATTCCCTTTGTAGTAATCAAGGCTAGGCCTCTGAATGCAGAGCAAGGCAGCAATTGTACAGATTCTCAGAATAATTTTTCATTACACACTAAGGGGTTGATTTACTAAAGGTAATGTCAGAACTAGGTGACAAAATGAAATATGATGCACCAATATAAATTCTTGAAGGGGTTTTTGACTGTAAGAAGAGAAGACTGTACAACATTGCTGGAGGGGCTTTGATTTTACTGCATGAGAAAGCACACGAGTTTATAAAGTGATCTAAATATCGATGAGTAGTTTCTTCATGAAAGCCTTATCATTCAAAATTTATATTGTGCTTCATTACTTAAAACCATACATTTGTAAATCACCATTCTCAACAAGCAACCTTTTAACGTTGTTTGAAGAATCAAGAATAGAAAACATTGAAAAAAGGGAATGAGATACTATTGATGTAGACCTACTGAGAGAAATGCCTGAGAATATGAACCTGCTTTATTTGTAATTTTAGTACTGGAGTTTGTAAGTGAGGGAGAGTAATTTTAAAAATTATTTTAAAGTGTCTGTTCTCAGATACCACAGAACCACATCCCACAAATTTTAGGAAAGTAAAATTATTTTATTATTATTATTTAACATTCTTCCTTGGACCGATCCTATTATCAAGTCTTCAACTCGCACTCCTACAAAGTTTTTTTTTTTTTTGGATTGACTGTTGTTGTACCACGATTGTGTTTAACGGAACTGCAGGAACTCATCATCCCTTTGGGCTGTATTCTAGAAAGCAGGATTACCGAGTTAGCTGGATAACTGCACTGAGTAAAACCCGGAACCCTACCAAATCTGAAACCTGGACTGAAGTAAAAAGCTGTTTTTACTGCAATTATCCAGCTAACTCAGTAATCCTGCTTTGTGGAGTACCCCCCAAATGCTATGTCCATATGCATCTCTCTGTTGACTATGAGCGGTTGTCTTATTGGCCTGGCCTCAATTGTCTACCTCAACCCCTAAAAGAAAGCAGAGCCCTACCCGCTGTGCATCGACCTATGCGCCACGCAGCGTCTGGCCTGGCATATATACCTGGACATCTTGCATGACGGTGTCAATCACGAGTATAAATGTCATTAGTACAGTGTCCTGTGGTGCTGTACCGAGACCGCTCACACGGTGTCTGTCTCTCCTATCCGCACAGGAGCAAGGTCACCGTCGGCCCTGTAGGAGTCAGGCTGTGCAATAGCGACACAGCGGCGCCATTTATTGTATTAAAACTGACTTTTTTTTTTATAGTCGTGGCGCCACAAAAATAAAGGAATGCTACGTCAATTAAACAAGCCTGGGGGTCATGATTCTATTTAAGGCTGAAACAACGCGGCAGGGATGGATTCGTGCACATTCGCTTCGACGAAAAGTAAACTAACTAACTAAATAAATAAATTAATAAAAGGCGCCGTGCCATTTGGAGACGCTCCCTGGCGAGTCTTTTAAATGCACAATATGCTCAGATTGTACTTATGCCTGGCTGTGGATGCTTACGATGACCTGAGCAACGAGCTGCTGACTTTGCAATCTGTCGGACAGCTTTTCGCGGAGTTACATTTCTGCGCCGAGCTGTAAATATTAACTGGCCACTTCCTAAACTAATTCATTATTCTCGCCTGTTGTAAAAAGACAGAATGATCCACGGCATCGACGCCGCAATATGGCAACGACAAAGACGTGAAGGTAATGTTTACAAAAGAATTTGTTCCGGCGTATCTCCGCCCCTGCTTAAACGCAGACGACAGCCAGGTACGAGGGAGCTCTCAGCGGCGAGAGCCGCAATGTAAACCGTCCTCTTCAGACGGCGCGCGCTTTTAAAAAAATATCGCGTAACCCACTAAACTTGGCACGTCTTCTGGTAGCTCGTGACGGATGACATAAGCGCCTGACACAGGAACGCAGACGCGTCTTCACCTCCGGCAGGCGGGCGTTCGGCGCGGCCGTGTCGAGAGTTGCCTGTGGGAGAGGGACTCGCGGTTAGGTCCACCGGTGTCGCGGGCGGGGAGGACGGAGCCGGGCCGGGAGGCGGCGGAGGAAAAGAAGACGGCGAGGAGGCAGACAGGAAGGTGAGAGGCTGTCAGGAGCTGGCAGATGTTAGGACATAACAAGGCCCTGCGAGGGGGCGGCGAGCGCGGAATGGCAAGCAGCCTCGAGCCGCCGCCAGGCCTGGCAGCTTCCAGCATTGCTCACATGCATGTAAACAGCTAACCATGGCGTTGATTCCCCAGTCCCCCCATTTCTGTTTATATATTTCTTTTTCTTTTTGGCTTCCAGCAGGTTACCAGCCGGTCTGAGCTGGATATCCACAGTGTCCATTTTCAGCCTCTTCGACATCATACCAGGAGCTCTTGGGACATGAGTAAAAGTGGCCTATAAACCTTCTTTCGGTCTCTCTGCCAAAACTCTGGAAACACCAGCATGGTTGTTCATCAATCAGATGCAACTCACATATAGTACATTTCCACTTCTTTGTCACAGATAATCACTAATGTAGGTAATTGTAAGTGCAGGGAATCACCTAATCCACAGATAATCACAAAATTCAGAAAAGAACAACAAATGAATGATATAATAATGATGACTATAATCAAACAGTGCAAAGGCACCTCCAGCGATGCTGGAGTTCGCAGCACGTAGTCAGCTTGCAGAAGAGGCGCTAAAACATCGCATACACAAAGGAGTGATGGCTGCCTATTTTAGCAACATTAACAGAAACATGTTTTATTTATACGGTTGCAATGCGTAAGTACTTATGGAAAATAATGTGACTAGGCTACAGCACTAATTAAAACCCGACTCGGCACTGAAGCCTTAAGTCAGGGGATCAAATCCCTTGGATTTGGATCACAGAGTATTGCAGAAACAGGAGTTGAGAGAGACCAAGTTGAAGAGGCGCTGTGAATAATGCCTGTTCTGAAATTATATTTTCATACATAATTACAGTCAAACACTTGGCTGCGACAGCCTGTTTGAGAAGCAATAGCATTGACATGGGGGAGATTCATTAATGGAAGCAATTTGTTTTGGAATAATGAACTCATTTTCCCTTGCAGGGTGACAGGAAGGCCACTGCAGAGAAACAGTCATGGGCAAAGTGGAACTTTATTTATAAAGTGCCGTTCATTCAGGGAGCTTGTAGTGTTTTCTAGAATAACATGAGAAATAAGAAGGGGAAAAGCCCATGGCATACACTCGGATAATGCCTATGCAGACACGTATGAAGACGTGTAAGATGTAAAGACCATACGCAATAGCATCATATAATAACAAGGAAAGTAATACTGATAACTCCAAATATGTGAAGTTAATTTTAAATGGATAATTTTTAAAGGGGATTCAGAGTAAATTTGGCAGTACACAAGGTAGAGAATGTGTGTAAGTGCATTTACGCAGACCATGGTAACAACAAGGATTCGGGGACTAGAATATGTATGACTTGAAATAGGAAAAAGATGGCAGTAAGTGTGCAGTGGTCAAGGTTGCTGTCATGTGTCCTCTTGTTTGAGCTGATTATTAGCTTAGCAGTAATATTATAGCTTTAGATAATCCATTGCTATTTTATATTTGGCTGAAGAATGAAAAAAAAAATGAAATTTTCCTAGAAGTCTCTTAGATCCGTTCAGTAAGTATTTTATCCGATTTTAAATGTTCCATTTTGTTCTCAATGCCCTGTGATGGATTGGCTAGCTGTCCAGTGGGGTATTCCACATAGCAGGATAAACAAGTTAGCCCGATAACTGTAAAATAATACCATGAAATAACCTCAGAAACTGTATTAAATATCAGCAGTTAACAATATGACTAAATCACACTCCTAAACCAGTCTAGAGCACATTAATTGACTGAAATGTCACTAATGTGATGATAGCCTTATCATTCTCACAGTTATCTGGATAACTTGATAATCATGTGTTTTGTGGAATACCCCCCCAGACGGTATTCCAACACCCCCGCCAAGCGATCCTGACCAGAAATAAACAGGTTAGATCGGTGTTTCTCAACCCTGGTCCAGCAGGGTATGCTGTTTTTTTTTTTTTTGCCTTAATATCGGCAACCAGTTCAGACCGGGTGTGGTGAATTAACTGTGTTATCGGCTGCTTTAATTGATCAATTGAGTACCGGGTAACAACGAAAACCAGCATACCCTGCGGCCCTCCAGGACCGGGGTTGAGAAACACTGGGTTAGATAATGGATGGATTATGTTCTCAAAATCTAAATTTGTATTTGCTTTCAGTTTTTCATCTGTGCATAATAGGGATTCAACAGTTCATGTAAAAAAAAAAACAACGAATTGTTCAGTTTGCCACCCACGGTTTGGTTTTGCACGTGTTTGATTCGGTTCAGGTTGCTTGCTTTAACAAAATTCTCTTATATCATGCTGTTTTCAAAATAGGCACTCGCAACTTTGTGTTTTTTTTTTTGTCATGTAAAATGTCGGCCATTTCTATTTGATGTCATACAA
Organism: Synaphobranchus kaupii; assembly: GCA_029718625.1. Classification (NCBI taxonomy): domain Eukaryota; kingdom Metazoa; phylum Chordata; class Actinopteri; order Anguilliformes; family Synaphobranchidae; genus Synaphobranchus; species Synaphobranchus kaupii. Next base: position 77,633,296 of record CM056381.1, on the reverse strand, counting down.
CACGGAAAATAAGAAATACATCTTGTGCTGCTTTCATTATAATCAAGAATCCAGCGGAAATATTTGCACGGGTGAAGCCGCAGCGAGTACACGAAACACCAAAAGTCGTGCTTTACCTTTTGAGAGAAAACTTAAGTTGCAAACATGTTCTATTTGATACAGAAAAAAACGACCATATTTAATTGAGACCATATTGACCATATTTAATATGAGATTAAAATGAATTAATTAACAAAGGAAAAACTGCCCTCCAGAAAGCTGTCAGAAAGTGTACCAATTTCCAAGCTTTTTCACTAAAAACTATTCTGATTCTTATATATGTGACTGGCTAAGATAGCTTCATCAGCAATACTGGGGTCTAAAAGAACCAAAACAGAGGGTTCACTGGAGTCAGCATTCACCCCCCTCCTGAGCACCTACGCAGTTTGTTACCATGCGTCAGTGTGTCAGTGAGTCACTGATACTGTGGATACAGGTGGGGGTTTGATGGGTCAGTTAGTGTCTGTGGGTGAAAACAGGTGGGGGTTTGATGGGTCACTTAGTGTCTGTGGGTGGAAACAGGTGGGGGTTTGATGGGTCAGTTAGTGTCTGTGGGTGGAAACAGGTGGGGGTTTGATGGGTCAGTTAGTGTCTGTGGGTGAAAACAGGTGGGGGTTTGATGGGTCACTTAGTGTCTGTGGGTGGAAACAGGTGGGGGTTTGATGGGTCAGTTAGTGTCTGTGGGTGGAAACAGGTGGGGGTTTGATGGGTCAGTTAGTGTCTGTGGGTGGAAACAGGTGGGGGTTTGATGGGTCAGTTAGTGTCTGTGGGTGGAAACAGGTGGGGGTTTGATGGGTCAGTTAGTGTCTGTGGGTGGAAACAGGTGGGGGGTTTGATGGGTCAGTTAGTGTCTGTGGGTGGAAACAGGTGGGGGTTTGATGGGTCAGTTAGTGTCTGTGGGTGGAAACAGGTGGGGGTTTGATGGGTCAGTTAGTGTCTGTGGGTGGAAACAGGTGGGGGTTTGATGGGTCAGTTAGTGTCTGTGGGTGAGCTGTACAATCACACTGTCTTAAGAACCCACATGATGGGTTCTTTTTTCCACCCTCCTTATGGTACGTATTTTCTTCCATTTTATTCGGAAGCCTGGGATCTGAGACAGGTGCATGCATGCAAGGGTAAAGAGGAAAGAAAATGGCTTCCTCTCTGCTCTGGAGGGAGAGCTGGGGGCAAAAAAACGCCGCATGGCAAGAAGGGTTTTTCTGAAAAGCAGTTTGCTCAATATTATGAACATCAGTTCAACATCAGATCCCAGTGGCTTATAGTGAGTATATGCAGGTTTGTTATTCATCTCGTCTAGGTTAAACCAAGAGGAATGTGAGTGAAATATTTGCATTAGATTATAGGCCTGGGCTTCAGCTGCGAAGGGCACATCAACTAAGAAGGGTAAATGTCCTGGAGGCGACATTATGTGTAAGATACATGTTTAATGTCACTGTAATGTCAGCCACCTAACTGATAGTACTAATACAGGCTTCACATTTGGAGGGAGACACGACCTTAACAGATCGAAGCCGATGGCCTTCTGATACCGTATCAGAGAGTTAATCTTCTGACCGCTCACAATGGCGTGGCCTCGGGCCGCCCACGTTCTCTCGCCAAAGTACACGACATAATGCTGCGACAAACGCTGAGGTAACCAGGGTCTATATTGTTGGTTACGATGAAATTGTTGACGGGTGAAGGTTACGTGTTAAGTTTTTCATTTGATACCATTTAGGCCTGCTTATTTTCTGAATTACATTTGAGGTGCTCTCTAACCATATAGCAAGAAAAATAAAGCAAGTTTTAATTTCCCCCAAAGCTAAAAAAAAAAAAAAAAAGCGACAAAATAGGCATGTCTGGCTGAAATATGAGATGTCACGGGTAACATGAGACTGCTACCAACCCTTGCATGGCCGGGACGGAAATGCAGGAAAACCCAGCGTAGATTTACTGCTGAATCTATTTCCACCGTAGCGACAGAACAGCAGCAGCTGCAGCCTACCCCTCCGAGCGGCAGTGACCGGCATCTTAAGCGCAGCCACCCTCATTTGTAAAACAAGATAACAGATTTGAATTGTTTTCTGTCAAACAGAATCAAATGCGCCTAAAGGTCTTCCTGTTCTTATTGGATTTTTTCCAAGTGAAATTGTTAGAGGACGTGTCCAGAAAGCCATAACATTACCAAAGGCATTGAGCAGCCATAGCGTGCTGCTTCCCTTCCCGCCTATTATTATCATGTGACCCCTTTTGCTCGTGGTTGTTTGCGTGTGACTGTTTGACTGGTATTACCGTACTTGACTATATTTCCCCAGGGCAAAATTCCCTTACATTTCACAATATGTCTGCCGAGTGAAACACAACTTATTAGGTCTTTCAGATGAACAATGCGAATAAATACTCCGTTCCATTTTGCTTCGTTCTGTGGCTGTGTCTGTTTATTGAACAATATAATATCTTGGTTGGAAATGTTTTTTTGTTTTTTTTTTGGTTTCATGTTTTCCTAGCATGTGTATTATTGCAGAAGGCCTATGGGGGAGCAGGAAACATAAAACTGATTTTTGAACTGAAGTGACAATATGTATGGTGTGACACCAAGCTAGTGAACATAAAAAATAAAAGGACCAAAGGATTTGTGATCCTGTTCTAGAATCTAGAAATGAATTGAAAAATGCTCCCCCCTGTTGGCCATTCGCTGGTATTACTCTGTTACCAGTCAATGTCGTCCTGTCTATAATCATGAAAGTCACATTCGTTGAATGGTAAATAAACTGAAAACACAAATTGACGACATGAGCTAAGGCAAAATTATTTAACACTCATTTAATGTAAATTAAGCTGTTATGGAAGTATGTCAATGCACAAATACCTAGCGGGTTGAGGCAGTATTTAGGGTTGGGTTTGTGGCTAAAGAAAGGTGGGTTGAAATCAACAGTATTCTGTACAAAAGGCAATTAAAGTATAAGGTCCCCTTTGCTCCGGACGTATTTGAATTAGCGCTTTTCACATAAATCTTTCAGTCGGGCAATGGCATATCACGTGCAGAACTGCCTGCTGTAGGCAGGCACGGACGTGTGTGCGAGTGCTGGTTTTGAAACCTGCGTAGGTGTGCGTTGAATGAAGTGACAGTAACTAAACCAACACAGTGCAAGGTCCATCTCAACTCCTGTGTCTCACTCTGAACACAAAGCGACTGCCCGGCGACAGCCCCGACTGTGGCGGCGGTTAATGGCGCTTTAATTGGGTTGTCAAAGATTCCTCTCCAAGGTCAATGCAATAATAGCGTGGCAACCCACTGTAAGGTTTAAAAAAAAAAAAAAGCACTCTTCTCGGACAAAGACATGCCGGGGAAATTAGCCGATGACGGAACAGCAGAGGTCTGAACAAAGAATCGGTCGGAACGGCCGGAATGTAGCGGTCACGTTGACGAATGACGCACAGCACTGACGAACGGCGCTCATCAAAAAAAAAACGAAGCGATGTCGCAGTTTCAGCCCGCGCGAGGACGCACTGGTCAACTTCGCCCGGAGCCAGCCTGGTGCACACGGCTGGCGAGAACGCACACGTTTTAATGCTGCCGTGTTGACACTCAGCTGGCATTTTATTGACCTTTGCAATAAGAGAACATACAGTAGTTTTACACAACCGCCCTATGTGACCACAGGGTTGGTGGCAGCAAGGCTATACCAATTCACGCCCAAAGATGTCAAGAAGGTCACTGTGTACAGGGTTTATAGCACACCTCATTAAGGTCCTTTTACACAGGCAGGTAATTGTTCCCCACTGAAAGCTGACTGCCGCATAGTTACAAACCCTACCAGGTGGATCTTAATGGATTGAGTATATGTCCACACTAGTCTCACATTGAATCCTGAGTCCAGCAGCAATACTAAAAAAATCGGTAAATCGTGCTATGCGTTAGCATTTAAAGGGATGACTGCATTAATGATAATGACTCTAGTTCATTATTGTACTTAAGAAGACACCCAAGCCCCTTGCAAAAGGCACGGCTACAGACCTTCCCTGGGGCTGAAGAAAGCTGAGGTGATGACCAGCTTCAAGGGCATCCAATCAAGGGCAGAGGCTGTTGCTAGGCCACGGTTAGGGTGGCAACAGTTCAGAAAACCTTCAGGCTCTGGAAGCAGAAGAATGTGAAAGGCTTTTCATTTTTAACTAAGAAAATAAACTCTTATACAATCATCAATTTGTCAGTAAAGATTAGGGGGGGGGGGGGTGTCATTGTAAACAATTAATGTTATCAGCTAGTTCATATAGGTAAATAACCAAAATGTCAATTTGTTTCTATTTCTTTCCACATGGACATTGCAAAGGCTAAAAAAAAAAAAAAAAAAAGAGTTATGTTGTAAGGCAGTTTTGGAGAAAACATATTGCAATACAATACATTTAAGACACTGAAACTTAATCCTTAACACATCTGTGGGGCTATGAATACCTTCAAAACCTGAAATAAGTCATCTATGCAGTAAATTTGCAGATACACTTTATTGTGGGAGGGATGCCACTTCTACTGCCATGACACAAATACCTTGCATCATTTACACTTTGGTGCAAGGACAAATTTATTAAAAGGGTTGGGCTCAAGTCAGTGATCCAAGGCATCCTGCACGACATCTGGATATTCCTTGGGCCTTGACGTGCGCTGAAGTCTCCTACAGTCACACAACTAAGTAGGGTGCAGCCTGGTGACTTTTGAAGAGGCCATCAAAATTAATTGATTGACGTCATGATCCGGCATACTTATACTTCACCCATTTTGTCTATCTCAAATTTGCCTGGCAGTTTATGCGGGAAGTGATCACAGCTGCTTATGACGTGAGGACGCTACATACGCAAATCTAGGTTGAGTCACGAACCGCCAACTGCATCTGTCGAACGCCGTTTTTACGCTAAACTAAATGTGTTCCCATCATTGTTTCATATTATACTTGAATGGATCACCTTACCGTCACTTAATATCTCTTGCGCTCTCTGTCTTTCTATTGCCAAATCTAATACCCTTTTATAGGATCCTATTCATCCCCCATTTTGCAGATACACATTCTCAGCAATATGATCTTCTCCTTACTGGACAAAAACAACCCTGACATTTCCTTCTACACAACAGTATCTCAAATCCAACGGAATGCAGTTAGGTCTTCCCTAGCCCAAAGCAGAACCGATTTCCCCCAGATGTCTTCTGTCAGGAGGCGGTTCTTTTAATGTCTTCCATCAGTGATCTCGGGCCCAGATTCATCCACATCTTTCGTACAGAAGACCATCTCCGCAAGGTCAGCTTTTCCAAAAATATTATCGACGTGGAATTTTCAATCGAGCTGCGCAGCTTCATTATTCCACTTGAACTGCATTTAAATTCAGACTCTCTCAATCCCTCGACTTCTGTGCACAACGAAGCACAGCAATTATTTGTCTTTCATAAGCAAACTAGAATGAGAATGGTGGTCTGAATATATACAGTAACATTTGATGACAGTGACACAGTGACAATATTTTCAAAAAATTCTCATTTGTGGCTTCATAATATTCTGAAGAGGCACAGTCTCTGCCTTAAAATCCACCCCCTCTGTCTCTCTCTATGGATCACATAACCCTAATACCAGTAGTTTTCTTCAGCACCCCCATGGCCTTCCTAATCACAAACTGGGGACAGAGAGAGAAAAATTGCAAGCAGAATTTGTGAATGACACACCACAGGTCCCCACGTGGTGTGTCATTCACAAATTCTGCTTGCAACAGGTCCCCACGTTGTGGCAAGGACCGTCAAAGGACAGCGCATGAAGTATGTGTAGACCACATCCTTTTGTAGACCATCAAGAAGCCTGGGGGAAAAACCCAATGGGTATAACTGGGCAGAAGAACATGAAGCACGCTAAATAAAGAGACAAATAAAATCACTGTGTGCAGCACTGACATGAGCACCGTCAAACATCACGCAAACCATTTCTTCACCGAATCCCGTATATATATATATTGTCTTCTTTAAAATTCAAATTCTGAAAATCTAATCTTCTCAAATCACATACTGAATGCAAGATCGGTACGCCACAAGGGACCGCATTTAACCTTTAATGGCACACCTGTGGGCATTAGACATATTTGCCAAGAGGGACAACGATGCAAAACTGCTGATGGAAAACCAGAATTTTTTATTTTTCTTTATTTTTTATTTTTAAACTGTGGAGTAGACTCACTCTCTATGCTAATATACAGTACGTTATTTTCTATATTCTAAAATGAAAATCATTTTTAAATAGTTGCAAAAAAAAAAAAAAAAAAAAGACATTTTCACTCCAACTAGATGAAAAACCTTTGGCAAAGGGGGGGGGGGGGGATTTGCATCTCCTGATGTAAGAACGATTGATAGAAAAGATATGGCGGGTACCAAGGCAGGTGAGAATCTCTTCTCTCTCATTTTTCCGTGGACTGTATAATTTGAGCAGCCCCGTGCATGCCGTCGAGGGATTAGCGGCTCAAGCTGTTGTACAAACGTAATCCGTTTGACAGCGCCGCGATGTACCTTCGATTTGCGCCGATTGGATATGGACAAACATCTGGGATACGGTTTTCACCTTCTATGCTTTGACAAGATGTAATGCACTCAAGGCGGGGTGATTGTCCATTTGGCTGTCACTTCCACACAGAGTAACCATAAGCACTCAACCACGGGCGGACGGCTCTTTAAGGCTTTTAGAGAGATCACATAAACCCTGGACATTTCACCTGACAATGCTGATGTTGTCCGGCACTTGAGTTAACAGCTCTACCCACCCTGTCAATGGTGAATATATGTCAATTACACAGGGGTTGGTAAAGGGGATCTCGGACTGTTCTCTGTGATTATTAAAGAAAAGCAAAGCTCTTCAGGGAAGGCTCAATCTTGAAATCCAAACCTGAAATACATTAACCTCTCTCTAGCCTCAAGAAAAGTTAGCAGAGTGATTCTTTAACCAGGCATTCAAACCTAATTTTTTTTTGTTGTAAATATGGTGGAGGGCAGCAGCAATGTTTTAGAGCAAGCAGCAGCGAAACGAACAAGAGAAGCACAGGCAAAAGCAGCATGGGAAAGGTCTGACGTGCCGTTTTAAAAGGGGTGCTCCATGTGTACATGTGATTGGATGATTATGAGAGCATGTTTTGCTGAGGCTGATCATTGGTCGGCTGATGCAAGAGTTTCCTGACAGAACTTTCCTTTGCGCACTTCATGCATGACACATCATTAGGTATTTCAATATTTTTTCTGGGAAATATATTTTTCATAATACTTTGGTGCCATATTATAAGCAAAGTAGACCATAACAAAATCTTTAAAGCAAAAAAAAAAGCCAGTTTTTTTAAACTGTGTTTTACAAAAACACAACATATACGTGATTTTACGGACTATTAACTAATGCTTTACAAATATTAGTTCTTATAAGTCCTTATTATAAAACACTTTATAAATGGTTAATATATCATTTACTAATGGTTTACAAATTCTTTATAACAGAACTTTAAAATAAATTGTTACCAGTTTTGCACTGTGCTTAGTTATAGAATTGAAATTGTGGTTGCACTCTGGAATGATGTCTTGTATTTGCATTATGGGTTCATGGCATGTTTGGCTAGGGTTAGCAAAAATACCACACAGGGGATTTAGTACATGGGCTGAGTCGACCAACAGACAGGTCTCACCACGGTTAGCAAAGAGGTTTGGCAATTTCTCTTTTTAGTTTGTTTTCAGGCTAGCTAGCTAAATCCAGTTACTAGCTAAATCCAGTTACTAGCTAGTTGGTAAGCAATGGTAAACTGTTCAGTCTACGGTGGTTCTATTAATCAAGTCAGTCTGTCAACAGCAGAAGCCGTCCTTTCTGACATAACTATCCATTCAGTTGTTTAAAGAGCGCTGCTCACTTGTGCAAATGTAACTGAAAGCCAACTGTGATCCATGTCATTTGTGAAGTGTATAATGATAATAAATGATCAAGTGTACATTGTTAAACAGCAGTTTTTATGTTTGCTCCCGAAATCATACTGTCAAAAATGCACAAAATTAAGATGAGATCATTGCAGGTTGGCACATAAATGGCAACATTGTCATTCTAATGGTACCCCACTTTATATTAATTCCATCATTCAAAAAATATTTTAGACCTTCCCTTTACTATGAACTTTCTTTCAGCTATTATTTGCAAGTCTTTTCTAAATATCATATTTGTATTTTGTGTCACTCCATCTGCCATCGAAGATTGATGCATGAAATCATTATTGGCAAATGCAAATTCTTACACACGGAGGCTGACGAATGGGAGTAATTACAGGGCAACAAAAGGGGGAGACAGGGAGGGGGTTAAACCAATCACTTTCATCTTGGCCATATGCCCATGACCAAAAGCAAATAAGACTTATTAAATGGCTGTGTACACTTCATCAGTAGAACCAATGAATCTTACAAACCATATTTTACTACCAGTTATTGGCAACTCTATTCGAACACGGTTCAACGGAGCATTCCATGACTTGCGCTTGTGGCAATGTGCTTTTTAAATAGAATTAGCGGAAAATTAAAGTGACAAAATGCAAATATGATTAGAAGACTCACTGTCAAATTGTGTACTTTATACTTTCTGAGAGAGAATCGAAAAAGGTCTAAGCTCTATCAAATGAAAAACGGTTCTTTTTTGGATTTTGGGGAGGGCAAACCAACTGACAATGCGCACGTATGCACAAGCACTTGCCTTTCCATAAAATAAAGGACGGTAGATTAAACGGATCTACATTGCTCACGGCAACAATAACTCTGTGTGAAGCTGCAGAAAGCTCCTCTTCCTCCACTCTCACAGGTACCATTAGTATATTTCCTTTGAAGGGTCACTGAATTTAAATGGTTTGAGTGCATGCGGCTAATCATCGCCTAAGTGAGCCATGATTCAGAGTGCTCCCACTCATTGGTTCATCTCAACACCTCACATGGGCGCCTTTTCGTGGGTGGCTATTCAGTCACATGACCCCCCTTCCCCCACCCACCCACCCACCCACCCAACAGTGGGCTGGGTTTCTCCACAGTTATCGACCATATTTTCATAGCCTTACAGACCTAATGTAGCACTGTCCTACATTCCACTCTCCCAGGTTCCACAAAATGTCTATCCTCAAATATAACACAGTGCACAGGCAGGCTCGTTGAAAAACAAACAAAAAAAATTCCACTGTATCCTTTTTGGAACGTATCACAAATGAGCCAGTATTGTTTGCCAGCGGAGGGAGATGAGAAGGGGAGAAACATGACTGAGCCTGGGGAGGTTGCAGATCAGGCGAGCAGCAGCATTCTGGATAAACTGCTATATGAGATATGATGGCAGAGGCTAGGAGACCAATAAGTTGGAAGCTGTAGTAGTCCAGACAGGAATTGATTAAGATTTTTGGATTAAGAGCTGGGTTGAGTTGGGGGTCTTTCTACAGGAAGAATCTGTGCACCGGATATACATCCGTGGGTTTCTTAAAGAGGGAGGGAGATTTCCTAGCAGTTGAAGAGTGACACTGTGGAGCTGTACAGCATGAGTGAAAGGTCAAGTATGGGGTAGGGCTGAGCTGGGATTTCAGTTTTATCCAAGTTGAGCTTTAGGCGATGGTTTGCAATTTAGTTTGAAATGTCTTGTAGAGAAGCTGAGATGATGAGGCCAGTGTATCAGAGGTGGTACGGGTAGAAAAATATGCTTGTCATCAGCAAAGCAGTGGTAAGACAGACCATGGGAGGAAATTGCAGAACCAAGAGACTTAACAGAGATAGAAGGGGCAGGACCACAGACTGAACCGTGGGGTACACCTGTTCAGAAGTCATGTGATCTCAAATGTGTGCACCCTTGGATGGAGCAACCATCAGTGTAGGAAGCAAGGCAGGCAAGAGCTGTGCAATAGATCCCCAGGGTGGTCAGGAAAAACAGCAGGTGTTGGTCGTCTGTGTGAAACGCTGCAGTGTGTTTTGAGTAAGACTCCCTAGACTGCACACCCAAGAATGCAACACTGACACCTCACTAGCATCCTGCAAATTAAGACATGCATGGGAGAATCTTCCCTTCATAACTACAGGGATAAGTACTGCTATATAAATCATTGTTGTCCAAGTTTGAGCCATATTAATTTCTCACCATGGATATTCATTACCATTTTATCCACAGCTGACAGCATTATACAAGTTGAATAAAACACAACCACTTCTGTAGAAATGTTTAGCCTAGTTTTTTTATCCCATAAATAAACCGTCAGTCATGCGTGTTGACAGATCAGCGCCATTAATGCTCTAATCTTCCTGGCGCAGCCAAGTGTTGAGGCCTTGACAAATATAGGGCTGTGTGGCCACTTGTCACTCCACTGTGGACTCCATCCAATCAAATGTGTAATCAATCAAGGGGCCAGGCCATATTATCGAATCAGGATCTCAAGTTACACTGATGGATGGGAGAAGCTATACTGCTATGCTCCGAGACACTCTGCTACATGTACAAGCCCAAGGCCTCGGGTACAGTGATGGATTAATCTGATCTAACTGTGGTTGAAATAACTGATCAGTCTGCCAATTATCAAGCTCATCCTGACAGTCATTCGTAGATGCCTTTCTGGCGCCAGGCATTAAGACACCTCGGCATTTGACAGCTTTTTGGTTTGCGGACTTAATGGGCCCCAATCAGGCTTAAGTGGCATTGGTGCTCTGTTATAGTAATTAATGTCTCCCTCAGGAGATAGAGGGATGTGCCACACTGGCTGGGCCTGATACCAGGGAAGATTCTGATTGGACAGTGCAGACCGGTGAGTCTCAACATTCAGGCGCAATCAGAGCGTCACAAACAAGAGTGCCAAAAAGGTAAAGCATCTGGACATCCAGATCTAGCCCTGAAATAGACATGGAATATGTTACAATATAGTTAGATAAAATATATCAGAATAGATATTGCACATTTCACTATATATGGACTAATACACATAATATATATTTTGCCACCAGCACATGTTGTAATAATATATTCATGTGGAATTAATTTCTCATATTTTTGCAAAGGGTCCACATATTTGCAGTAAATATCAGTGCAATCCATTTGCAAAAGGGTGCTCCGCCCGTTTTGAAATCACGCCGCAGGATCTGTACTCCTGGCTGCCTCCCAATCCCACACTGCTGCTCCAAAGGGACAAGAGTACAAGAGTATCAGCTCCAGGGGAAATTCAGTGGCCACATACCTCACCCAGAGTCATCCAGGATTAAGCGCCCAGCTAGAAAACATTTTTATTAGAGTTATTTTTATGTTGCGGTGAGGTTGTGTAAGGTTACGGTGAACAACAACATTGGAGCAATGTTTTTACAAGGTTTTTTTTCTTACTACCCACTGCCCACTTCATTTCCTGCTACGTTGTAAATAGGTCCAGCTCACACTTGTGCTTTGTTTCTGCGGGAAAACATTTTAAAGATGTTTTTTGTGCCCTGATAAAATCCCTAGAACACATCATTTTCACAGCTTTCCACAACGTAAAAACAAAGGCTTTAAAATATTATTAGGCTATTGCTTGGCACTGATTTCTGGGGGCTGAGAGTATTTTAGATGTGGATCAGGAAACTGTCTTCCAAGGTGCAGTTAAATATATGTTTGGATTTACACAGATACAAACTGCATCCTCAACACTGCAGCACACAAAATGCTGAGAATTATTCTCCCGAATCAACATTTCAACCCCCGTATGTTTTTACTTCTCCAAAAACAAATTAGAGAGAATCTTCTTGGCAGGGAAAATGAGGATATTTCACAATTATGGGTTATAATCACACCATTGCGGCCGGAAAGGTTTAAAAATAGGATTAAACTCACTTGGCAAATGAGCGACAAAGCTTCAGACGGTAATAGATAATGATAGTGTGGGAAAAGTAATACATAATGACCATGTGTTTGCTAATGCTGCATCACGAATGTGATTCAGCTTTGTCTTTGCCGGTGCGAACCTCGCAGAAGATTATCTGTGGAGAAGCTTCTGTGCTCGCAGGCTACAAGCCGGGCATTGATTATGCGTCAGATGCCATCTCATGGACTTGCTGGCCTCCATCTCTGAGGGCAAAGGGCCAACCCAGGAACTGGCCTCAGTGACAGGTGACACTTGGCGTGCGCGCATTTTCCACTGCTCCGGGTCCGCCTTCTGTCCATGTTTGTTAGAAATCAACGATAGTACTATTTTACTTAATTTTTATTGCACCGCCCTATATTGATTTTTCCTGGTTACCCTTTAACTCGTTGTTCAATTCTTTTAATTATTGCACATTATTGTATTTTCGTATTTTAATTAATCTCTGCTTACTGTAAAGCACTTTCAGCTGCAAATCTTCATATGAAAGGTGCTATAGAAATCAAGTTTATTATTATTATTATTACAGACAGCAAGAAACCAGGGAGGGAAGTTAGCTTTGGTCATTTCCTGATCTTCGAGGTTAGTAAGTTATGTCCCAGGCTGGAGACGAACTGCTGACCCCCTTTAAATTCTGTAAAGGAACAATTGTGCCCTGGGGCAACAGGTAATTGGTTGGTGTGGTGAGGAGATATACAGTAGATGCCTGGTAAATTTCAAATTGGTCATGTTGAACTGCAGGACCTCTTTTGCAAGAACTTGAACTACTGGCTCGGTGTGTCAAATGTGGCGCCTCCTCAATGTTCTCTTGGCCCTTTGAGGCATTCATCGGGATGGAAAAGTATTATTCAGATCCATTAAAAACATTTATCTATATCCAGGTGTGCATCTGCAGTGTCAACATACCTCCCACTGAGAGAATAATATATAACACAGTAGCTACACATATTTTCAGAAGGACTATATTTACAAATGTACAGTATTCATACATTTTCATATTTTATCTTTTTTGGCCCATATACATCATTTAAAAAAAAATATGGCCCCCAAGAAGAAGTAGTTGAAGACCTGGACTGTACTGTGTTAGTTGGCCTATATGGGTTAAAATCTGACTTTAAGTGTGCTAATTTTGAGTACAATTCAAGGGGTTTAATTGTACTCAAAAGCGCAGTTTAAATGTTATCTTTGAAGGCAAGCTTATTCAGTTTGTGATTCAAAAGCAAGATATCAACTTGAGCAATTTGTTTTTCATCAACTCATTTCAACTTACCTGGAAAAAGAGGTCAAATTAAATTGCATGGCACGTTAATTAGACCTGGTACAAATCCCTTTAGCATCTGTATTGACCCATTACTAATGTACAATGGTAAAATGTTAGTGAGTGGGAAGTAAGCAAGCAAACAGATAAAGATTTCCTGTCACAGAATTCCTTCTGCCTTGCCGCCAACGCCCAGTTTCCATGGAGCCTTTGTTCTTAATTTAATAGTTCCGACCAGTAGCTCTCACTTCAGCGTCAACAAACTCCAGCAAGAAACTTACTTACAGGAGAAGGCAAATTGTGATGAGAAATGCAAGGAGGTAAATATTTCACCGTGCTTCTCTGCTTCTCCGGTATCAAAAGGAATCTGTGATATAAATGGACTGACAGAGGCAGAATGATAAGGCAAAAAAAAAAAAAAAGAGAAACATCAAAATGGGGGGAAAAGAGAGAAAATTCAGGAACGACGTGTCACAGGGTTTAAAGACGACAACAGGAATGAAAAATCAAGGCTTTGGCGCCGCGTCTGCGTGATCAAGGGAGCCGGGTCGCCTGCCAGTCAGAGCGCCTGAAACCGGGCCGTGTAGGTCGACTGATCTTGACATAGGGTAACGGGGACATTGCTTGGCGGCATCCACTCGGGCGATGTAAGATGTGCCAAGAGAGTTGGAACGTTCATGCCGTATGGATGCCAAAAAAAACACAGGGCCTTTCGTCGAAGCGTCCGTCGGCAACATGGGCGATGTGTCAGCCTATGGAGCAGTGTGCTGAAGTGTTCAGGTCAGTGAGCGTGCAAGAGCGGATATGGAGAACAATGAAGTCTAATACAGATTACACTCAGAAATTTCTCATTTAAAAACCCAGAAGAAGTCTGTTAATAGGGGGAAATGTGTAATAAGATTTAAAAAATAAAAATACATCAAATAAATAAATATGCTTCTTTCGGAGTATGCTTGCATTGACCTAGGCCCAAGAACTGTGGTGAAATTTAGTGAAAAATTAGCAAGTCCGTCCCTTTTTATGCGCAGACAGCAGCATTTTGAGCACGGAGGGAATCCCCTTTCCTTGACATGACCTGGGAACACAGGCAGCCGGGCAGGCTGGAGCCTGGCGTGTCTCTGCCAGCGTGAAGGTGCCCACGGACACTGCCGCAGGGCCCCTGGCATCTGCCTGTCATTCTCGCTCTGTCTCAGCTGGGCTGGGACCGGGGGGGGGGGGGGGGGGGGGGCACGGCCTTCTTCTGCCAGGCCTGCCGGAAGTCGCCCACCCCCCCACCACCAGATATCAGAACACACTTCTCTCCGGAGACAACAACATTCCGTAGTATAAATATATCACCCCAACGCCCCCTCCCCCTGACTCCACTCCACCAATCCGTCTCAAACCAGGCCTCAATCTGTCACGCCCCGATGCCCCGATGCCCCCGTGCCATCTGCCAGGGGGACGCGGGCCGTGCCAGATCCCTCGCGAGCCGCGAGATCAAGAGGTGGATCTCCGGAGGGGATGCGGCGGGGCCTGGACACACCCCCGCTTTTTCCCCTTTACGCCGCTGCCAGCCCCAGCAGAGAGGGGCGCGCGAGTAATATCACTGTTCCCCAAAGGGGGCCTCTTAGCTGGAGTCACCTCGTCGCACCCCCTGTTCGCTCCCTATTATCCGGTACTAGACGACCGTTTAATCCGCACCGTCTCGAATTCTTCCCCTTTTCCTTTTCCGCGTGTCCTCTCGCGTTCGCCGGATTTTTTTTGCCGCTCACCCGACGTCCTCCTTTTTTCCGGAGGGAATTATTCATGGGAGCGGGGCCCCGGCGTGCTACCTGTCCGCCCGGCTGAAATGAGCACAGGCATAATGGCGCTCCGGCGGTATCGAAGCAGCTGAGGTTTTGCAGTCGGCGGGATGAGAGGCCCGTTCATATCATTCACCCTGGCGCGGCCGGTGTGACAGGAGCTATTGTTATGTGGTCAGGTGACAGCGCGGGCGTGATAATGCGTCAGCGCGAGTCTGCACCGACAGCCCATACATTCTCTTCAAAGCTGCCCATTATTATGATAAATAATGCATCACAAAATAAAATGTAGGGTTTTCCATATAATAGGATTTAAAATGTGTGGAACAAGCAACAAATAATACTCGTCTGAGGTTTTTGGCGGGCAGAGCTATTACTGTTACATCATAAATTAATTGGAAGGTTGATATTTTGTCGCTGCAAATAAATGTAGCAGGATCATTTTAAATTTGGAGTGAGTCTATAGCAATATCTATATAGCAAAAGATATAGCAATATCATACTTATAATACATCATGCCATATATCTGTTTATAGTTGAAATGACAAATGAACCTTTGTTAAAGTATACATAAATAATCAAGCTCTCTCTGAGTCCCAATATCAGGTTTTAAATCAAAAAAGGTGAAAGTTCAAACTTATTTCAACATTATAGTATTTCAACATTACATTTATTTGAATTCTTTCTCTTTCTATGTTTTCAATTTTTTCCCTTTTTCCAAAATATACTGTATATTCATATTGCAATGTAACAATACAGGTTTTTAATTTAGACAACTGACACCAAAGAAATGTGCTGTTAGCTGAGACTTAATTAATCTGCCATAAGAGTTGAGGGCTAAAATGCCCTAATTGAGTGCTCTTGCCAAGAGGAACAACTGTAACATTGTGTATCTACTGGGGGACACATCTATGCACTTCTGTTCTGTTATCAGGAGTGTTTACACTGGCACACTGGCTCCAGGCAGATTAATCGCAACGGCACATTTTGCCCAGAAAGACAGAGCTGCACAAGCCATTTGGCCAGGTTTTTTATTACAGAGGTGGTTCTCTCTCCATTTTAAATGGCAAACTGATGAATAAAACCCCTTCTTTCTTTGTTCATTTCCTCCTTTTTTACAATTATGAAGACCAATCCTTCCTGGTGACATCTCAATTGTAGGGATGGGTGGCCATGCAGAGCGCACACCAGCAATGTGCCACTCCATGAAACACACACACACACACACACACACACACACACACACACACACACACACACACACACACACACACACACACACAGACACACAGACACACAGACACACACACACACACCCACAGACACACACAGACACACACACACACACACACACACACACACACCCCCCCACACACAAACACACACACACACCCACACACACACACACACACACACACACGCACACGCACACGCACACCATACACACACACACACACACACACACACACACACGCACGCACGCACACGCACACGCATACCCACACACACACACACACACACACACACACACACACACAAATCCACTACACAGCAGATTACTTCCTGTACAAAAAAATATGTAACCAGTGTTACATCATGATTGAAAAAGGTGAATGGAGTTGTTCCTTATTATTATTATTCCTGCCCCATATGGATTTTTGGGATTAATAAGTACCACATTAAGACATCCACAAGAACCCAGCCAAACCCGCTTAACTGCCTGTAGTGTGAGGGGTAAATTATACCAAGTACCAAATAAGCAACAGCTAATAAAATAGCTTTGATTTCTCACTATTCATTTCGATGAGATGTATCACCTTGGGTGGAACCTTAACTCTAGCCTACTTGCTTATGCTGAAAAAAAGTCACATAAAAAAGTTCCAGGAGTTAGTATCGCCAGTATAAATGGTATGCATTGCCATAATATACTACATAAATTCCAGTACAAAGTTGGTTGTGGCAAAAATGGAATTTGAAATCACTTTTGGAAGTTTCCTCAGATTTCCTGAACAAATAAAAATTGGCAACAAATACATTTTTATATATTGTAAAATAATGAAGGGTACATAAAATATGACTAATTACCAAAATAATTAAAAATATAAGCTTATGTCACAAATTAATGGGTACAAACATACATACCCCAACATCATGGGTAGAAAGTACCCCTGGTGGCTTTTACTGACTAATACACAGAGTTTAGTATAGTTATATGGCCTGCAGTGAGCTATCAAAACTGTCTGTGCCAGTACCGACTGTGAACCAGTGGAGACTGTGACTGGTCATGGTGTTGCCCAGGGAGGGTGAGTTTTGGTCAGTGTTAGGTCACAGTCATCTTTATAAAATCTGTGCTGTGGTTTTAAGTGTACGACTGGGAGACTCTCCATCCATGTGACTGCCAAACCAGAAATTGCAAAAGCAAACAGAAGCAAACTTAATTGTAAAAAGAAATTAATTGCAATTCATCAAATGCATCTTGATCACAGTGTGACGACATAAATTTATACGTAACATACACTGTAATATTTATGCTATTCAAATGGATTAATTGAATATTTAACTGTGTTATGTGGCAAATCATATTGTATTATGCATGAAGGATTTTGCTTTGCTAGTACTTTACGTACATTATTGCTTTTCATAGCAATATCATCACAGCCACTCTCTGAAATGAATACCAGTGATCACTGAATAAAACATTTTATTTTTAAATTATTTTTTTAGCATCAATATCAAAATAAATATATTGGTCTGTTGATATTCTCAGGAAGCAAGCTGGGTTAAGTTAATTCATTCAATTATTCAGGCATTCAGGAAATTATCTATTAAAAATGTATTTTCCGGTAGTTGTGACTTTCCTTCGTTGCAAAATTCGAGGCACACTTGCCGATGAACTCTGACCTCTTGGAACTGTGCTCATATGCACAGCCGCGGTCTCTAAAAATGTAACACTGTGAATGGTAGGGTGGAGCAAAATGTACCGGGGACAAAACCAATCAACAGACTTGGCTTTACATTTAGAATTGTATCCCTTCTTGCGATTTGCACGCTGCTTTTCTGCAGAGGAATTTCAGATTTCCAGGTCTCTTTATCGAATATAATCAATACCGGCTATAAAACAGTGAGATACTGTATGTGTCATTACACTGCCTGGCCAAAAAAAAAAGTCGCTGTTGCACCAGTCATGCGTAGTGCCCACTGTAAAAGCCTCTGGAGGCAGTTTTAAGATTTAAGGTTGCTTAAATTGGTCAGGTCTAGGCTCAGCAACGTTATGCAGCAATAAAATGCTGAGTACCTGAATATACTGAATGACCAGATTACTGTACTGAATGTACTGAATGACCAGGTTACTGTATTGAATGTACTGAATGACCAATGTGCATATTCAAGGACGACAATGCCAAATTGTGAAAAAGTGGTTCAGGGAGCATGAGGAATCATTTCCACACATGAATCGGCCACCAGAGTCCTGACCTTAACCCCACTGAAAGTCTTTGGGATGTGCTGGAGAAGACTTTACGGAGTGGTTCGACTCTCCCGTCATCAATACAAGATCTCGGCCAAAAATGAATGCAATTCTGGATGGAAATAAACGCTGCGACGTTGCATAAGGTTGTCGAAACAATGCCACGACGAATGCGCGCCGTAATCAAAGCTAAAAGCGGTCCAACGAAATTATTAGTGTGTGCAACTTTTTTTTTGACCAGGCAGTGTATATAATCATTAATTCTATTATTTCATGATAGAAATAATGCATGCAGAGAATTTGACATGCAGAGAATTTGAATGTTCAGTGGGAGCGTTGCGTACATGCCAGTCATCTTCAAGTGAAGCAAAGACTGAGACTGACAGCGACGAACTGAAAGAAGTACCAAGGTGACGATGTGGCCGGCACTGCAGGCCCTGGGAGCGGACACTTACAGACGCTCATTCATCGGGGATCAAGGCGCACCCTTCTAATCTATAACACACAGGAAGTCAGCACTCCGAAGCAGAGATCTGCGGTGTCACAGCGAGCCGGAGAGGATAATGAGCTCAGCCCATTAGCAGAGCAGCATGCAAGCCAACGAACCTGCCACTGAAGAGGAAGCTGTAAAAAACCAGACGGGGAGCGGAAGTTTTGGAATCAAAAAATTAACAAATGTCAGGTTTTTCCCACATTTGAATATACCGATTTCCGTTGTTGCTTCTTTGTGTGGAGCTGCTTTGGAGTACAACTGGGAGTGTAATACTGCATGCTAAAGATTTGTGTTAATCAGTTATCTGCAGTTCCTAGTAAGCGGCAGTGTAGTATAATGGTTAAGGAACAGGACTTGTAAACGAAAGGTTGCAGGTTCGATTACCAGCCGGACACTGCCGTTGTACCCTTGAGCAAGGTACTTAACCTGAATTGCTTCAGTATATATCCAGCTGTATGAATATATAAAATGTAATAAGAAGTTGTGTAAGTCGCTCTGGATAAGAGCGTCCGCTAAATGCCTGTACTGTAATGTAATTATCACCTTAATAATAATGCAATACTGTTTCAAAGCTAAACACACACCTGCCTAATCCGCTGGTGTGAGCTGATGTTTTCTTTAAGGAACGTGTATGCACTTCAACTGCCGTCTGAATTATATTTGCATAGCTGCTATTACCTGAAGATTATAACCCTCATCTTTGTTAGCCATTGCATGTATCCTACTTGATAGAACTTAGTGTTAAAAATACATTTCTCTATATGAATCGACTAATAAACGGTATCAAGTGTAACTTTTTTAGACCTTCAAAACAGCACGCAATACCTTCATGGTTCATAAAGTAGTTCAAATTTTACAGAAACGAGTTGTTCTTTGTCTTTGTATATTAGAATGGCACACTCAACATGTTAATTGATCTGAGGGAGGATATCAGTGCTCCGGAGCACTAAGCCTAGTGGTTTTTAAGCATGAGATCCAAGCATGTTGTTAGTACAGGCAAATCCTGTTCTTAGGTCTGTATTAACAGGGAAAATATATGTCTTTAATGGGAATGACTTTTCATTTGAAAATGCTCTGGGCTGCTTAATTCCATAGTAGTAGTAGTATTTCCATTTAAATTTAAATACATGGTCTTGGGTTGATCGGTCTATATTAATTTAGCTTCATATGGCCTTCATAAATCATATGTAACATATCGTATGTACCAATACGACATCAGCTTCAAGACCGCACCGTTTCATGTCAGCTGACAAAGCGTGATATGCATGCAAAAAAAAGCTGAACCATGCACATGACAAATTGCTTCATCACATTTTTGTCCATCACAGAGTACATTTAATGAAGATATCCACAGTTTTTGATAAGGGACAAGGCTTGTTTGATCAGGTGGAAGGGTCAGTCACCAAATTTAAAGTAACTTTTCCGCCTCATTATTTTAAATGTCATACAAAACCCGACCAATTCCAACCCGACTGCTTCTCTGCCTGTACAGAACCGGAGCTTAATAACTTGAGAAAAAAACAGGATTCTTGGGAGCTTCACATTACGTGGTCTGAAGGGGGAAATGCATCTATAAGAGGAATATTATTCTTAATCTTCCTGACAGTGATGGAGTAAAACATACCTGCCACTTTGTCAGTTTTGACTTTAACAAGTGTTATTGTTACAGCTCAATTAATTTCAGCAAAATCAATTTCTGACATAACAATAATGAATGAGTCTTGAATGGAACAACGTGTCAAACGACAGGAACGATGAATTAAGTCTCTGATAACAAACTATATGTTGTCTACGTTGCGCATGTTCAGCTGTTAGTCCAGAATGTTGGAATTAGTCACCAGTATTATCTGAGAACCGGCGTGTTACGACTTGGGCTTTTTGTCAACCTGGATTTTTTTTTGTCAAGCCTATAACTCAGATGAAGCCCACTGTATGTCTCAAGCGGCACTGTAGCGGAACACATAAAAGCGAGTTGTGATGGATAAAATGGTCGATTAGATAGAGAACCATTGCGATGGAAAATGGTAAAATCCAACAGATTAGCATGTTAGCTGAATGGATTCGACAAGCGCAGGCATGCACAAATTTCGGGTCCTGGTAATTAGGCGCAGACAGGGCAGCTATTATGATTTATAGCCAACATCACAATGTGAGGTAATTACACTACTCACCGCTCCAGAAGGCTTTCAGTCTTTTGTTTTGTAAATCCATATCAGTGGATTATAATACAAAGATAGTTTGGTTTTTTTTGGTTAATTCTTTAGAACTGGGGATGTCAGTTGATAACATGGACACCAATGGCAGCACTTCAAAGCTGAATGCACGGTCAGTGTATGACTTGATTGGCAAATCAGACACTGAAATTGCATTTGAAAATAATGTATCGATACTTTTAGATCTCAAATATATCATGTCACATGTACGCAATAATAAGAGCCATGTTTATAGATAATACATAATCTAAGACATATATTCTTGTTTATTAATAATGATATATAGAAATGTAATCAGTAATAATTTGTAAAAAAATATATATACCGGTTCACTAATCATATTCTGTTACAGGAAAACAATGTGTGAATACAGATGAATAAAACAGATAAAATATGCTCTCATTGCCTTGAGCATCAACAGTAATCAGTGATAATGAAATGACTAATGGAGATGATTTCGGGAGGAATGAGTGTTAAAGATGCCCAACAGGTGGCTTCATGAAGAGGCCGTATCGGCCTTTTGCCAGCGGAGGACTGGCCTACAGAGCTTGCACACAAAACCCACGTTCTGAATTATGAGTAGTTTCATTCTCTCCAGTAACCAGAAGCCCCCCCCCCCCCCCCCAAATACAATCCCTCTAAATAGACCATTACCTTGCAGCACCATCACATGTCTAGACTGAGCTACGACACAGATCTGGGGCGGTCACTCGTCCCTATGAATGCCCGGTCACTGTAAAGAGCCGAGGGAAAGCCAGTCAGTCCCAGTTGATAAGGGGAGGCGACGCCGACAGCACCTCAAGGCTCCCTACCGTTCTACTTCACGCATTTCTTAAGAGCAGTAATGATTTAGTCAATATCATTTAAGGAATCAATTCGTAATTGCAGCCATCGCGTAATTGCTATAATCTATCACCGGGAAAAAAAATGTAAAAGCATTAAATTCGATGCGAGGGCGAGCGGTTTCGCGCCTGTAAAACGCAAATCGTTGACGTTTCTCGCCGCGGTCGGGACCCGCAAGAGGCGGTTCACACTTCAGTCACATCCAAAGCAGCGCTACGTGGTTCAGCAGATCAATGGCGCGACACACTTTCACATCGTTTTATATATAACTATAAAGTGAGTGATTTACAGCGTGCTGTCCGCGTTGCCAGGCCAACTGCCGATTTTACCCATTCGCTCGGTTAATGACGCTCCCTCCCGTTCCCGACCTCTCACGCTCCGACAAACATCTCGAGCTCTTTGGTTGGGTCGGGAATGCACGTCGGATCAAAAGGCATGTACGGCAGGTTCTACAATAGTAATTAATGTGCAGCGTTTAGTCAGATGAGACGCACGGAACGTGATGAATAGTGCCGTCTCGCTAACGAGCGGCTTCGGCTCAAAGTGATGCTACGGAATCACCGGAAAATATGGCACGCCATTAATCAGGAACGCCATCCTCGTCCCTCGCTCGTCTCCTACCACCGGTGTCCGCACCGCACTGCACCGGCGCCGCGCGCGGCCGCACCCGGCCAATCAGTCATTCCCAGATCTCCGCGTGTCATCTGCGCAAAACTTTTCGCAAATGTGAATGACAGATCGCCTTGATGGCTTTGCCTTTTAGAGAAGGTCATATTTAATCAGGGCTCCTTGTCAGGTTTATGAGGTCTGGCTGAGCCCAGGCCTCCGCTTCCCGCTGGCTCGCAGATGGAGTGGGTTTTACCGGTCCCAGAAGACGCCGACGACCATTTTGATTCTCTTGACCATGTCGGCAGGTGGCTTGGGCACTGGGATTATGGTTCCCAGTGTAGAAGCGAGAGAGAGGGAGAGAGAGAGAGAGGGGGAGAGAGGGAGAGAGGGGGTGATGCGGGAGGTCTATTTTTTATGATGACAGATTCAATCTCTGTTTGTTTATCTGGAAAATAAATCAATGAACCAACCAATAAATCAATCAATCAATCAATCAATCAATCAAATGTAAGCAGCATTTAAACAGAGGTTGTCACACATTTCTTCACAGTTCTTCATTTTCCACAGGTAATCAAAAAACCAGACAAAACCCCAATTGGGGGGGGGGGGGGCGGGAACTGAAAACTTTCACGCAGCAACCCCTTTAAAAGCAATCTTTTATTCCCTTTTTTTGTTCTGATTACCTATTTGTGATTAAGACTGTATTTTTATAGCCTCTGGGTTCAAGTACAACTGGAAAAATGTTCCCTTTAAAATGTATTGAATTTAGATTCTTCTTTCCCTTGTTGTTGGTAAACGTAGCTAGTCCCTTGTTACACAAAACTGATTGCAGTAGTAGCAGTAACCTTGACGACTAAGACTTTGATTCTTACATGGATCCTGCATGACCGTCCGCTTAATCGATGACCGTTCAGAAATATCAACTAAAGACTCACCTTCAGTTATATCTATTGGTTAACATTAATTCCTCTAAATCAAAATAGTCCTTATTACAATTATTCATCATTAATCTCCAATTACCCTCCACGGCTGGTTAAACTCTGGACTTATTCGTGTTTCATTCCGTTTTCACTGGCTCAAGGCCGAGATCATTAGACATAGGGGGAAATACTACTGCTCCATTTCTATGATAAAGAGTGCAATTTTCTCAGATTCATATTGTTCTATAATATGCTGCAATAAGCGTTTGTGTGTGTGTGTGTGTGTGTGTGTGTGTGTGTGTGTGGGGTACAGAAATCAAGCAGGTTGAGATTGAGACGGAGCATTGGTAATAATTGGAAGGGAAAGGGAAGTAGACTGAGGCTGTAAATTACTATAAAAACAGTAACAATGTCGATTTGAAAATAACACAACCGGACAATCCCACGCCAGCATTGCCTTTATAGTCATTTAAATGTAACAGTGCACAGTTTTCAGGGGGGAGGTCTGGAGGGTAAATTAAGCAGATACAATAGTCTCCATTGGATTAGCCTAAGGGTGAGAATTGATGAAAGGAGTCAACTGTTTCAGCAGTTCAGCCTGGCCATTCAAGCTGTCTCAGCAAAGCCATAGTGCCCCCATCCATTACTGTGCCTCTTGTCTCATAAAAGCATCTCAGCCTTTGATTAGAGCCATTACTTTCCTCAATTGCTCAATTCAGGTGTCCAACATTACCTTCTGCCTCAGTGGTGATGAGAGATGTCCAGAAAAGACAAACCAGGGCTACATTTTACTACATAGCGAGCCATAGCATAACACGTGTTTCTCTGAACAGACCCCCTGCATTCAAAATGGTCGACATGAATAAAAATCTATTTCATTTAAATCAACGAGTTCTCTCGACAACTTTGTCAGTACCACTCCTGCTTAAATTTGCATATGTATACCTAAGCCTTTTTACAAAAAAAATTTTTTTTAATAAAAAAGATAATATTTAAGAGAAATGGTAGTTTTTTTTGTTTTTTTTCAAATAGTGTTAAACAATGAAATACGCATTATATTATCAAGAAATAAAAGTAACAAAATAAAACTGCTTTCCTAATTAGCTTGCAGAGCATAACGGTACCAGAGCAGAGTGCTGGACCAATCAAACGTATGCAACAGCTTTCTTTACCTGGCAGCATAATCTGACAAGGCATGGATCAGGGGCTATTAAATTACTGAACCACCTTATCCAGAGACTTGCATTAATAAGATGAAGTCAAAGCGTCCGTTTGCTGCAATTAAAAAAATAAAGTGTCTCGACTACAATGGAGAGCGGATGTGAGGAGAATGAACAGGGCACAGACGCAAGTAGCCACGGCTAACAGACATGGCTTATATCTCATCTTGTGCCGAGGCATGTAATGCTGTGAGCAACAAATTCTACTGTGATGAAATTGTACCGTGTGCTTATTTTAGATTGTGGTGGCAAATTTTGACTTGGTTTTATCAGCTATAGTCAAAAGGCCACACAGGGCCAGCGGGTCGCAGTGAGCATGACGTCGCTGGGAAGTTGTGGTGACGTTCCGACAACGTTCGTTACCCCATGTCTTGGCGAAGACACTCTGGAATTTCACTTTTACATTGCTGGGAGGTTGTACATTGCAAAAGTGACGTTGCAGGGACGTATCAGCAATGCAACTGCAATGTAACTGCAATCCCTAAAGTTGCACCAGAAAAATAGCAATGATAATCATGCTAAACTAAATGTAATTGGAATAAATTGTAATAATTAGATCAGTAAAGACAATATCTGTCTGTCTGCCTATCGTTGCTCAAATCAAGTAAATACCTATTCTAATACAAGTGTAATAATAATTAAAAAAATGTTTAAAGTACTGACTGATTCAACAGTGACCCTCAAAGTGCACCAACACATTGTAATTTACGGTAGCTATGTTCAAATTAATGTTGAAACTGAAACTGCCTAGTGGTCCTGAAAAGCTAGTAATTTTCTCATTTAAGACCTTGCAGGATGCTAATGTGACAGTAACTTAAACAGAAAGCAAACGCTGTGAAACTAAAGTGTTTTAAACCCTTAAATTAGACCTGCTTTAAAGAAGTTCATACACCTTTTTTCAGTTTTATAGAAACCGTAATTAGAAACGGCGGTGAATTGTGCTGTGTCAGAACAAGATATTAGACGCATCTTTATCTACCTATTCACGAGTGATGAAGTGCTCCATTTATCATTTTGGAATTAGCATACTAACCAGTGTGAAATTTTATATGAAAACAAGGTTGAGATTTTGTCTGTACTTCTGAGACCATTACATGAGCACTTCATTAATACGCAGTGGAGCCGTTTCCCAAAGGTGTACCTGCCAATGATGTGTCACAGGACCAGGGAACAAAGCGATTCCTTACTTATCTGAATTATGTTCTTTGTCAGGTTTTTTTTAAGAGGTTAGGTTTTAAGATACAGTATAAACGTGTTTATATATATATATATATATATATATATATATATATATATATATATATATTGTATATATATAAATAAAGGAGCATACATTTATACTTTACACTTAGGCATTTATCAGACATTCTTATCCAGCACAACATACACAGATTACATGTTTATTATCTATTTAGTTGTATTTTTTTCATGAAATAAACTTATACAGCTGGATCGAGACTTCCCCAACCTTCACTCAGGGTAGCCATTATACTGCACTGCAATCCCTAAAGGTGTGCCAGAAAAATTGCAATGATAATCATGCAAAACTAAATGTAAGGACACAGTCCTTAATTGTAATAATTAGATCAGTAAAACCAGGAAAACATGCAATCCTCACAGCTTGAGATGAGTATAAACAAAACCAAGTTAAGGAGACATTCAACATCTGTTTTTCTCAAACACTCAATGTTGCTGAAATGTCTGGATCTCACCAAGATGTGTGCATTCTTTGAAAGGCGTCAAAGGGATCTTCCACAGGTGTGTAAAAATGAGCTCAACAATGCATGCGGCATTCGCCTCTGCGTGGGCGTAACTGCAGGCGCTGTTGGGGTGGTCCGAGGGCAGCTTGTAAAATCCCAAATCATAAAAAACGAAAACCGAGCGTGAATGGACGTATTCAATTTGCCATGCCTTGTAAAGATTTCCCCCCACATTATGTGTCCTAACAACCTGCAATGAATGTGTACAATGAATAATTAAAATGTTAGTGGCCCTGGTCGCCTAGCCAGACTGGCTTAGAGTCGAGTCGATATTTGTCATAAACTTTGACTCACAATTAAAATTGCTTTTTTTTCCCCCGCACACAGTTCAAACTTGAACAAAATGTAACTTGCCAAACTGTCTGAGAGGAAGAATTATTTCATTTGCATTGATTTGTGAGTCAAAGTTAAGGCCAAATGTTGATTGAATCCAAGTTTGTGATTGAAAAAGCTTCAACCTGTCAGACCTTCAAATCTGAAAGACTGAAATCAGCGTCGTCCCCCCCCAATCGTACAGTACACCTGTACTTCAGCAGTAAAAATGACATTGATTGATAAAATCAGTAAGAGTTGAGCTGAGCCTCTGGAGTTCTGAGGCAGGATAGACCATTTAAAATAAAATATATGGCGTCTGTTGGAGATGTTTTTGCTTCTTGAGGGCTGGCACTCAATGAAAACTCGTATCAATATTGATTGCTGCGCTTGCCTTTCACAAGGAGAAAAACAAACCCACAAATTACCATGTTTTCAAAGATGAATCCCCTTATTTAGTGCTTTATTATTTATTAGAAATACACACAAGCCAATAATTTAAGTGCCGTTTTAATGAACGGTGGGCAAAATTATCTCGCACAACTTATATAAACTCTCTCGTCAGCACATCCACAAGCTCCTTCCCTCCGTTGGCAGGTTTAATATAAACAGATAGGGGGGGGGGGGGGGGGGGGGGGGGACCTTAAAATACCGCTAGCCCGAGTACAAACAGGAGCAGAAAAAGGCTGTAGATTATTTCCCGAATAGTAAACAAGTCTGGCCCAGTTAATAGCGGAGAAAAACATTTTGAGGTTGTAAATTATATTCGGGGGTACATTGGAAGCTGCGACGGGATACAAATCAACATTGGAATTGAGGTGTGTGCGAGAGCAGAGCTGGGCTGAGCAGGGGGGGGGGGGCGTGATTACTTCTGCTCCCGAATCCAGATCTCCAGCCTCATTCTAGGGTAGACATCGGAGGTGGGCGAACCCGCCGCTAAAATTATAGCCTACCTGGAAAGGCACCAGGGAGAAGGAAGCGGTGAACACATTTATGGAAGGGGGTAACAGTTAATCCGCGCGGTTGTGTGCGGTCCCTTCACTGCACTGACACATTCATTGCAGAGTCAGGTGGGAAAAGTAAGGCGCGGCCCGGGAGAAACGACGTTCAGATGTCCAGTGAGTCACTAGACCGGCTTGCTCTATATCTACATACATGTATATAGGGCAAGGAGCAAAGACGGGTCCACAGTCAAAATAATGTGAAACAAGCGATTTTGCACAAAGCCGAACGGCTTTATCTGAGGCATTCACACATAACAGATTTAATCCTGTCGGTAATAGAAACAGTGGTGGTGCGTAGATATACATGCATAGATAGTGCGTAGATATAGTACATGCATAGATAGTGCGTAGATATATGACATGCAGCATGTGATGTGTACATATGTAAAAGCATAGGCATATGCTAAATGATCTTGTTTTAGACAAGTATGCCCTGCAATTCTGCAGCGTAACACTTCAAACCGATTTTTATGTGGTAGTGTATGTGGATATGCCGGTGCACATGCTTATATTACCTTTCTGTGCAACTCTCCATTCACCCCCTCAGTTTATTTTATTTATTTTTGTTTCAGATTTTTCCCCATTTGGTAGCCAATTGTCCATCCATCCATCCATTATCCATTAACCCGCTTATTCCTGGTCAGGGTCGCGGGGGGTGCTGGAGCCTATCCCAGCATGCATCGGGCGAGAGGCAGGAATACACCCTGGACAGGCCGCCAATCCATCACAGGGCACACACACCATTCACGAACACACTCATACCTATGGGCAATTTTGAGTCTCCAATTAGCCTAACCTGCATGTCTTTGGACTGTGGGAGGAAACCGGAGTACCCGGAGGAAACCCACGCGGACACGGGTTGAACATGCAAACTCCACACAGAAAGGCCCTCGGCCGGGATTCGAACTCGGTAGGTAGCCAATTGTACCCTATGTAATTCAATCCCCCGTGTAGCAACCGGTTGAGAATTCGCCGCTACAACCCCGTCAGCTGGTAGTAGGAAGAGGTAGCCACGCCCTCTGCAGGGAGCGACTCCTTGAAGCTCCTGACCCTGATTCCATCTCATGCGACGTTTGTATGCGACGATTCTCCCCCACCAAGTCCTCCCCCCAGCCCGGCAGTGGCCGCGAATTGCCGCTCCCTCAAAGCACCGGCCGTACTCGGATCTGGCAGGTCCGGGGGCGCGAACCCCCGATCCTCGGAACGCAACTGCTCAGACTGAAGGTCTGCGCTTTTACCGCTGCACCACCGCGGCGCTATCCCCCTCGGTTCTTAACCGAGCCAGCAATACAGCAGACAACCACTGAGAGACATCCAAAAAACACTTGCCTCCATCCAAGACCCAACACATTTACATTTAATAGTCCATAAATTTAGGAAACTTTAGAGGTACGGGAGGGATAATGAACAGAGCTTTGAAGTGTATATTTATGGCTCAATTTAAACAAAAAGGATAAATGTACCAAAAAGGGCTGTACCACCCAGATCCTCCCCACACATTTATTTTGGAAGGCCTGCCTAAGTCCTTGTTTTAATTTATATACTGTATCTCACAAAGATATATGCATTCTGATTTTTCAGATATTTATGACAGTACGTGTGATGTGTCTGCCCCTGCACGCCCACACGTTATAAACTAAGTTTCTTTCCTGACATTTTCATAACCAATAGTCCTTTGTTTATCAGTAATCACCAAAAACAATATCAAGACAAACTGAGTTCTGCATGGTGAAACTGCTTAAGAAGAAATATTTCATCGAGTGTCATTGTTTGCAGTTAACTATGGTTAAAGCTTTGTCTAAGTACATTTCTTTAAACAGGTAGGCTTGCTAAGAGGATGAATCCAATACTAGGATGACACAAGACAATACTACATCATATTGTATTATGAGGAAAAAAGTTTCAGTAAGATCTTGTTTGTGGATTCAAAATGCCTTATATTATACCCATTTTTGTGGAATATATTTGTATGCTGAACTGGAAAATAACAGACAAAAGTTAATAATTTCCCTACAACATCAATTATAAACCTTTTGAAGGCACATGAGTGCATCTACTGAATGGATTGTAGCTCATCACTGAAATTTTTACAGAAAGCCAAGAAATTTTATTTCATATTTCCAGAAATGTGACCACCGAGTAAAGGATCAAGGAGGGAACAGCAGGCCATGGTACTCCTGGGGCTCATATTTCTGTTCTTTTGAATGTATATCCTCACAATAGACCCACTTAAAACAAGCTCATCATTACCGAATGAGCTTAAGAACTACTTAAAATATGCTAATCTTTTGCCATCAATGCACTCCAATAGGCAAATGAGTATAACTGCTAATTGTGACAATGAAAACAAAACCACAATAACTTTGATCTCAGCCCTGTGCCTGCCTGGTCTTTTTTTATAAACTATTTTTAATTATTAAATTTATTTTTCCAGCAAACAAGTCAACAAATATTGAGGGACACAGCAGGGGAAATGACTTGAATTACTTCAAAGTGACACTAAACAGCATATTACGAAAAGGCCAATGACAAAGCACACAGCACCTCACGAACTATTGATAGCCGCACAGTTCTTCCTGTGCATCTTTCTCTCCCAAATCAAAACAACAATACAACAAAATTGATTTCAAATCAATAACGGACTCCGTCCAGGCCTTCACAATCGATTTCTTGGTAGAGGTCAAGCATGCCTGCCCGATCTTGTTCCTCCACTCTCCTGCCCGTTTCCCGTGCCACGCTTTGTGAAAAGGAACTTTACTTTAAGACATTGTCCTTAAAAAAAGTGCTCACCAATTATTTTTAAATAAACTGAAAGAAAAACAACATAACAGTCTGTGGCTGTTATGACAAATGCAATAGTTTTATCTCAGACAAACAACGGCAGCCATTCGTTTACTTCATTGGACGTCCTGGAAGCCACATTGCATCACTGCCTTCATGCGAAATTGTGCTCTCCTCAAATATGTACATTATGTTAAGAAAAATAAAACATGTCCTTGGCGTTTGTATTATAAAAAGATTAATGAATTCAGTCTCATATATAAATCTGAAGCTGTAATTCAGGCACTGCAACTGCATATGCCTGTGGAAGTAAAGAATGTATCCCCTTTTTCAAAAGCTTGTTGTAAGCCCAGGAGCACTAATTCCTACATTTGCCATTTACTTTTAATTATTGCAGATGTGAACCACGTCATTTTATAAAAAGTACTGATGAACGGTTGATTGAAAAATTAATTCAAGGCTATTAATGAATTTTTTTAATAACACAAATGTACTAAAGAAAATACCCCAAGCACTGGACTTTGCAGTTCCATTTTCAGTCAGTTTTATCTTATGCTATGTTGCATACCATGGTCTTTCTCTACATGTACAATATTATAGGTAAAAAGAGATGGGCAGAAAAAATGTCCATGTTTATTAGGGAAGGTTCTGTGCACATATGTAGGCTACATGGGGATATAATGAATTCCACTGATAACTGATTGAGACTACACAGAAAATGTATTTTAAACATTTTGTAAACCGTAAGTGGCATGGGGACTTTTTAGCAGTTACACAAATATGCCTTCAACATGTAGGGAAAAAAGCTGTGCACTGTTCATGGTCAGTGTGTATGTCAGTTTCAACTTTGTTGTCAAGCGGAGTCTGTCACGTGTTGACTTTGGTGGTCTGTGCACTCACCCTGATATCGTTCAGAACATAACAAGGTTCCACGCTAATGATTAAACCTATTCAGGACTTCTATTTCATTAGCCAATCCACGCATCCTAAAAATCAGTGAGTATGCACACAAACCTGGCTGCTCGGTCATTCCATATGCTCCAAACGTCCATGAGAGCAGACAGATCCTTGAGGCACAATTTGTTTGAGCAGAGCCTCTTAAACAAGGCGTACAGCAGCGTATGAGATGTACAGAGCCACAGACAGGCTTGCGCCACCCATAATGATTGTGCAAATAAAACAATAAACTACCTGTACACATCACTTCAAATCGCCCCAAATCCAAGATCCCTGTCCGAACAGATGCAGGTTCACACTTTTAGCAGGAGCAAAACGCAGAAGGGGAGACAGTTGGTCAGCGAGGAACACCGTTGTTTCTATGGTTACTCCCTCCAGCTGTAGCCAAACAAAGAACTATAGCAACTGTGATACATCACAAAAGTGCCAGAGTTAAATCAACTCTGACTCGAACATGTTAATACAAGTCCAATAGGAGAAATTTGTACTCCATTTGAGTCAACAGTACTCTATTTTTAGTAATTGTCATTCCAATGGAAATATACAGTATTTTCATGAATAACAGCTTTAGTCTTATTTAACAATAAACAACAATTGTAAAATCAAGCTTGGACAAAAACCAACTTGTCTATTTGTCTTTTTCAGAAAAAAAAGTTGCACATTAGTAAGCTGTTCTCATTTAATTAAGTAACCTAATAAGTAATAAACCCCTTGTCAAAAATTTACAGCATAAAAATATTTTCCTCGAGTGTGTACATTTTCAAAACACTCATGCTCTTGTACTAATAAACAAAGACGTTTAGTAAATGTTCAGTGAAATTTGAACGCAAAACCAACATGTAGCATTTGTTGTCCGTGCGCCATGCAGTAGCCTCTTCCACACTTTCTGAGGGCACCTGTTCGAAAAACTAGCACTTTAGTGTCAGGCAGGGGGGCATTTCCAGCCAAGCACACATTCGAAACTCGGTCGGGTCTTCATTGAACGACAAATGAGCCGTTGGAGTTTATCATCAGGTTGAGTGTATAGTGAAAGGTGCAATTTACAACGTTCAAGGGGGCTGCTTTAAAAAAGTGTATAAAAACATCTAATTTTAGCGGGAAAAAGATAAAACGTAAGAACTGGCTTCTCCAGTCGCTTTGAATAACAATCATAACGCTGCCGTTTTCTCAATTCAGTACAGAAACAACATCAATTGGTGTAAGAGTATAAATAAAAACATTTAAATAAATATTTTTTTAAATGAAGGACAAAAAAATGCAAAAAATTGTGTAAGTCGCTCTGGATAAGAGCGCCTGCTAAATGCCAGTGTAATGTAATGTACGCTAATGTAATGAATGAACTTAGCAGCGGAAACCAAACAAAACCAGACAGACAGATTACGCCAGAGACAGACACAGAGGGCTAGAATCAACACCACGGGGCAGCTGTGTAATGCGGTGGGCGGAAGGCACTGATCTGACAGAGCTGGGTGGGTGAGATAAGGACACATGCAGCTCAAGTCAATGCAGCAGCAATCACTCTGTACAGGCAGCTATGTCCTTGAGATACTCATTACCTCAACTTCTCATCTACGGCTGAAAGTGCAATTTTGCTGGAAGATTGTTCAGTCACGTCATCTGATAACGCGCTCATTACTCGGGCTATAATTACGGCGTTGAATTTTATTTAACGGTGTACTTTTGATTGTCCTTGCAGTCATTTCACAAGCTACCCACCCCAATACTGTACAATTACAATGTCGACACACAACCAAATTCTTAGCGCTCAAGTCTTAGAAGCGTAACACACGCAAATTCGGGTTCTGGTATTATATCAAGAAAAAAAAACGCACTAGGTCGTGTAGTCTAATATTTACAATGAATGTGATTGTGAAGAAAATATAACTTTGAATGTGTTTGTTTGTAAGCTTGCTTCACAGCTTCAGGCAGTGGTAAATCAGTTGATCTGTGCTCTGGTGCAATCAGTGGGTGGTTTTTGTAAAGATTGTGGGGTCTGAGATATCACAGAAAGCCATGAAAACAAGGGGGTGGACAGCGGTCATGGCAGTTTTACAAACACCAATTCCAAAAAAGTTGGGACGGTATGTAAAATTCACATAAAAGCAGAAAGCAGTGATTTGTAAATTCTCTTTTGCATATATTTAAATAAAAACAGTACAAAGAAAAGATATTTAATGTTTTACCTTATCAACAATATTTTTGTAAATATAGGCTAATTACAAATTTGATGCCTGCAACACGTTCCAAAAAAAGTTGGGACAGGGGCAAAAAAAAGACTGGGAAGTAAAAAAAAAAAACACCTGTTTGGAACATTCCGCGGGTAAACAGGTGATGCTATTATGATTGGGTATAAAAGGATATCAAAAGACTGTTGATATCAAATTTTCAGGTAGTCTTTACAAGCGATACTCTAACGTCTCTGCATTTGAATGGATCTCTATGGGAATTGGGGGGGTGGGACTAGATTAAGCTGTAAATTACATGGGGAAAGTATATGGTAATGGCTGTAAGTCATCAAGGGTCTGAGGTATCAAACGGGCCTCAAACTATAACTCTGCTGCCAGATATGCAGTAGATATGGATGGATCACTTTAAGGGCTGTTTCTCCTGACTCATTTCCCTATTGAACTCTATGGAAAAATAAGTCAGGAGAAACAACCCTGCAAGTGATCCATCCATATCTACTGCATATCTGGCAGCAGAGTGATGGTTTGAGGCTCGTTTGTTACCTCAGACCCTTGATGACTTACAACCATTTAGCCAACCATGGGTTCCATACTATTCCTGTGTAATTTACAGGAACAAAGGGGATGGTTTTTGTCCATTTTTTTAAACAGGGGAGATGGCGATCACTTGGCGTCCCCCTTCAAATCGAGCCCTGGGTATACTCCATGCCACAATGGTCCAGGTCCAGGATTATAAGTTAGTTCCGTTTACTGTTCACTTGTTCACTTCAGTGTAGAAGGGCTGGGCATAGGTGACTGGGAGGTTCCCTGCTTGAATCCGAGGTAAGCCTTGCATGTTCTGTGGCCCTTAATTTAGTGTGGCAGAGAACGCAATGTAAATCTCAGGAGAAAGGGTCATGATTACAATGGTCACAGAGCCTAAATTACACTCAAAATGTAAGGCCCTGAACACAGTCGTGTCACTTAATCATTCTAATTAACTAATTAATTCATTATGATCTTAAGAGTATTTGCTTTATCAACAATATTTTTGTAAATATAGGCTAATTACAAATTTGATGCCTGCAACACGTTCCAAAAAAAGTTGGGACAGGGGCAAAAAAAAGACTGGGAAGTAAAAAAAAAAAACACCTGTTTGGAACATTCCGCGGGTAAACAGGTGATGCTATTATGATTGGGTATAAAAGGATATCAAAAGACTGTTGATATCAAATTTTCAGGTAGTCTTTACAAGCGATACTCTAACGTCTCTGCATTTGAATGGATCTCTATGGGAATTGGGGGGGTGGGACTAGATTAAGCTGTAAATTACATGGGGAAAGTATATGGTAATGGCTGTAAGTCATCAAGGGTCTGAGGTATCAAACGGGCCTCAAACTATAACTCTGCTGCCAGATATGCAGTAGATATGGATGGATCACTTTAAGGGCTGTTTCTCCTGACTCATTTCCCTATTGAACTCTATGGAAAAATAAGTCAGGAGAAACAACCCTGCAAGTGATCCATCCATATCTACTGCATATCTGGCAGCAGAGTGATGGTTTGAGGCTCGTTTGTTACCTCAGACCCTTGATGACTTACAACCATTTAGCCAACCATGGGTTCCATACTATTCCTGTGTAATTTACAGGAACAAAGGGGATGGTTTTTGTCCATTTTTTTAAACAGGGGAGATGGCGATCACTTGGCGTCCCCCTTCAAATCGAGCCCTGGGTATACTCCATGCCACAATGGTCCAGGTCCAGGATTATAAGTTAGTTCCGTTTACTGTTCACTTGTTCACTTCAGTGTAGAAGGGCTGGGCATAGGTGACTGGGAGGTTCCCTGCTTGAATCCGAGGTAAGCCTTGCATGTTCTGTGGCCCTTAATTTAGTGTGGCAGAGAACGCAATGTAAATCTCAGGAGAAAGGGTCATGATTACAATGGTCACAGAGCCTAAATTACACTCAAAATGTAAGGCCCTGAACACAGTCGTGTCACTTAATCATTCTAATTAACTAATTAATTCATTATGATCTTAAGAGTATTTGCTTTATTAACGATTATATTCGAAACTAATAGGTGTGATGGTTTCAAAGCCCCCCGAGTTTTTTCAATATCAAGCGTCTCTTCTGCGATGCCTTTGAACTCCACAGCATTATTTTGACTGCTCTGCTACGTGTGATCTTCTTACAGGCAGGCTCGACGAAGCACTGCAGAATAACAAGCAGCTCAGCAACACGGCCGCTTTAAAAAAAGCCGTCGCCTGAAGTGCGTTAGGGGGCTCGCAAAGCACTTCCAACGGACATTTCCTACGACATGCGACCCGTGCTGCATTTTGCTCCCCGCTATTGATTTACCGACGGGCATTGGAGACGGTTCGAATGCGCGGCGGCCATTAGCGCAACGCGCGCTCCCTTTGCGCCTCGAAAAAGGCAGAGGAAGCTGATTGATGCTACGTCCACTCTACCCCCGAAGGGAGTTCACGGCGAGTTGAAGCCCTGATAATGGATGTATCACATGGACGCGGCAGCGTTTAGACACAAAGCAAACGGGCTTTGATAAGCAGGCAACTTATGAGAGCCGCGCTCGTGGCAATCAACTGCCTTTAAGAATCTCCCGGGCCTCCACATCAGAGGAGCAGACAAGCTGCACCGTTCAGTGGCAGTTTAACATGCATGTATACAAATGACTACACATCAGTACAAACAACACGTCACGGCTGCGCTAGTCCGGCTATATACTGTATCTCTGTTTGCATTATGCGGATTGGGACCTTTGCTTTACAAATGACACAACATGACATTCCTGTAATGTCAATACACGTTATCCATTTTAACTAGAATCATTCACAACCCTGAACTTGTCCCTTATGAAACAATATCACCCAGCTGTAGCAGAAAAAAAACGCTTGTTCTGAAGGCTATTTTATGAATAAATATGTATCATTTAACGACATACATAACTCATGTTTGGTTTAATCTTATTTAATCGCTATAATGTGATTAAAAGATACAGATTCTTTAATCTATGCACTGAATCTAGACCTGAAGGTATAAATAGCATGAAGTTAATACTGGATAGCCTGATGACTCCAGAAATATTGGCAGCGAGATGGTTAATAAAGAGAATATTCTAGTTCTTTGAATAGCTTATGAGAACACACGAGCGATTTTAATTTCGTTCCTATTAATTCAAGCTTAGAACTTCCAGAGAAAAAAACCCCACCTTGACGTGACATGAAGGGAGCGTTTCTGCGACGATTCTCGGCGGTGCAGCAGCGCCATCTAGTTGGCCAGTGTTAGTACTGCACCAATTGTGTTTTACATAAGTATGCACTAAGCACAGTACAAAGTCTATTCTAATACAGAGTCTATTCCGGTTACCACCCATAAATCTGCTGGATAGCCCATTAGCGTCAGCAGATCTCACTCGTGATAGAGATACACTAATGGCGAGCAGCAGTGTGAGCACCTCAGCCTTTTCGCTACCACCACTCCCCCCCTCTGTTTAATGGCTCTGCTCAAGATCCACCTGCCCCAGTGATCCCATTTCTCTCTCACTGTCCTGGTCTCTCAGCTGGAGGCCTCTCGCCTGCCATCAGCCAGGGTTCGAGACAGTGTCCTCGACAGGACTTAACCCGCCAAGATTTAATCCGGGAACGGATAGCTGTATCACTGACACAATGCAGGTGCTTAGTTTGTGCCAACTGTGAGTACATCCATCCGTTTATCTTTAGAAACCGTATGATAAACTTGTCTGTGAGGCTACTACTTTTGGTCAGCATCCCCCTTTAAAATGTGTTCACTGTGAAGGCTGAGTCACTTCCCTCAATAGATGTTGCCAAACGCGTATAATTTGTAGGTAAATAAATGCAGATGGTCAAAATGATTAGGTAAACAAATTCATCACATTAGCATTAAATACCAATCTCTTTGCTCATGTGCCTTTCTGTTTGTCTTAGATGAGTTTCAAGTCCATTGTCCAGTGCTCTAACCTGGTCTGAGTGAGGAGTGATCTATCCATCCATTATCTAACCCGCTTATACCTGGTCAGGGTCACAGAGGGGCAGGAGCCTGGACGAGAGGCAGGAATACACCCTGGAGAGGTCGCCGATCCATCGCAGGGCGCACACACACCATTCGCTGACATTCATACACTCATACATATGGCCAATTTAGAGTCTCCAATTAACCTAACCTGCATGTCTTTGGACTGTGAGAGGAAACCGGGGTACCCGGAGGAAACCGGGGTACCCGGAGGAAACCGGGGTACCCGGAGGAAACGCACACGGACACGGGGAGAACATGCAAACTCTGCGCAGAAAGGCCCTTGCTGTGAGGCACCACCGTGCTACCCAGGGGCGATCTATAACTAAAACAATGTGAAGCCTTCTCTCGATATGCCCAGTCTGCACTGCACGTGACCTATCGCAAATATCCCGCCTCTCTTATTTCATATCATCCAGATGCTTGGCTAATTAATCAATTCTTCCCCATAACAGTGATCCATCACAAGACTGCAATTAATTGACTATCCTTGTCACACCAAATGAATGACTTTTGGGAAATACTTATAGGGGAGCTGCTGGTAACGGTACTCAAATGTCCACTGGGAGGGCGTAAGGGACTGAACAGCATGACAATCGTTTAGGGCCTTTCATTCTCAATAGTGCCTGACTACTTACCCCCATCTGAATTAGTCAATTGTTTATAATTCATGGTGTTATCGAAAACTATGTATTTTATATATCAATTACTATATAGTGTTTAGTTTGTCAATATTGTCCTATGGTACACTGCCTGGCCAAAAAAAAAGTTGCAGTTGCACCAGTCATACATAGTGCCCACTGTACAAGCCTCTGGAGGCAGTGTTATGATCTGGGGTTGCTTCAATTGGTCAGGTCTAGGCTCAGCAACGTTATGCAGCAATAAAATGAAGTCAGCTGAGTACCTGAATGTACTGAATGACCAGGTTATCCCATCAATGGGCATATTCCAGGACGACAATGCCAAGATTCATCGGGCTGAAATTGTGAAAGAGTGGTTCAGGGAGCATGAGGAATAATTTTCACACAATTGGCCACCAGAGTCCTGACCTTAACCCCATTGAAAGTCTTTGGGATGTGCTGGAGAAGACTTCACGGAGTGGTTCGACTCTCCCGTCCTCAATACAAGATCTCGGCCAAAAATTAATGCAAGTCTGGACGGAAATAAATGTTGTGACGTTGCATAAGGTTGTCGAAACAATGCCACGACGAATGCGCGTCGCCGTAATCAAAGCTAAAGGCGGTCCAACAAAATATTACAGTGTGCGACTTTTTTTTTTGGCCGGGCAGTGTATGTTGCCGCTGAGCAATTTCACCCAGCTGGTACAGTAGCGCTGCAAAGTCTACTCCAATATAAGAACTAGAGTGTGTCCTCGCTAATCCAAACAAATGCTTCTCCAGCTGGACTTCATCATGCTCACGGGCCCCGATTACCGCCGGTCTAAGGCTAAGTGATACTCAGGCACTGAGGCCTATGGCAGCGCTAATTAGCATCTGCGAACTTCCCCGCCGAGAGCTCTTAGCAACCACAGAAAGCCCCGGAAGGTTACATCTCTCAGAAGCCGTTGGCATGTCGGCATTCGAGATGTGAGCGGGAGAAGAAAAAAAAACAGGGGCTGTCGGAGCAATGTCTGACACACTCCTGACTGTGTGTCTCGGGTACGGAGAACTTCTACAAAGAGAGTGAAGGTGAAAGATGCCTCCGCGGGGTAATGTCGCTGCTCTCGTCCCTGGTTATTGCACTAGAAACAGTGTGCGGACTGGGCTGGCCAGGCCTCTCGTGACGGAGGATAACCTGTGCAGTCACTGGTAATTGAACTTTGGGGTCATTTTTCTTGCGCAGCGACTGTGGCTCTTTAATAGATTCACAGGACCTAAACCAAATTGCTTCGTAGCGTGAGGGCAAATAACCACTGAATGTCCTAGATGGCAACAGCAATGCACGCTAATGTGCACAGGCTGCTTCGGTACAGGCTAGTCCATCAACAGGATCACTCTCGTTCCCAGTGCAGTACCCAACCGGCTGAACAGCGGTGCATAATTTGCCCGCTAATTTCTACTGGCTGTCTAGGGGCTCCAGTTTCATTTCCCAGTTATGATCGATGCCATATGTGGTCTCGAAAACGGGTTTGCAACCAACTACAGCCGGTATAGTTCACGTGTGTAAAATCACTAAAGTGCGTGAAACGCCGCAGAGATTGCCATATGGTGGAGAACAATGAAAGAGTGGGAGGCAGAAAGCTGGCCGTCCCTCTTCTTGCACAAACACGTTCGCTGGCTCGCCATGTGGAAGACACAAAGGACCCAGCCTAGAGTAAAATATATCAGTGTTTAGTCACAGCTAGCAATAAAACCACACTAATTCATTGCAATATGCATGGTGTTCACATACAGAAGAGCTCTTTTAGCGTGACACTCAGCACTGCCCTGGCAGACACGCACAATGCACCACGGGAACCTTTCAGTGAGACACCCAAGGCTGCACAGAAGGGGGGTGCCATTTCAGCGTTGCGCAACGAATAAAGCTTTGTTTCCTCGTTTGCTCATCGTCCTTCCTTTCTTTCGATTCATTACGAACATGAAACACGAAGGAGGAGAAGGAGAGGACACAAGGAAATGAGAGCACAGTTCATACGTGTTCGGACATCCTCGTTCACTCCGGTGCATTTCCGAGTCAACATCGTTCACGAGTGCTGTTGAAAACTCCAGCGAATAACTTGTTCCGACTAGTCTTCGACCTGACTTAAATTATTGTACCATTCACAGAAGGAAGCAAACAAGGACAGATAAGTCTCCTCTTCATTTATGAAATTTTTTTGGTCAGGAGGGCCAGACGAGGGAGGCATGAAGGAAAGTAGGATTTCTTAAGTACTCAAAAGCAGCCACTGCCTTCCAGGCAAACACTGCACCCTCCTGATGCACCCTCACAGCTCGCCAAACAGCTATTGCGTTCACAACAAGGCTTTCAGCATCTAAGGCCGGAATGGTACACAGCTAATTTATGGAAGCTGAAGCAGAACAATCAGTGAAATTACACGGCACACCACACGGCCATTCCTCTGTTCTGCGAGCCTGTAATAATACACAGCCCCATATTTCCCCCGGCCTGTCAATAATGTTCTTCTCATTAAAGCAGCCTGCGTTTGGTCAGCAACTTGTCTTTTTGTGAGTTCACATTTATTGCGCTGCGTTATAGTCAAGGGAACACAGGGGCCAATTTGTTCAACATTGGTTACATTATATTGTAAAACACAGTGTTAGACTTCAAGTTACCGCAGAGCCACTCAGGAACTCAAGGGCCACCTACGTCTACATGGCACTTTTGTGGGCTAATTGACACTTTTACTAAGATGGGAACAACAAATTTGGCTCTTTCTAAATATCGATTATTGCTAAATCCTTGGGATTCCTGCGCATTTCCTAAACTACCAAATCCGAGGCTTTTGGATGTTGGTAATTCTGCACTTCTGTGGTAGCGGAATCCTTTCTTGGTACTGAGCTGGAGTGAGATGTGTGCTTCTGCTCTGTCCTGGCAGACCTACAGAGATCACCATCTGTCACACTGCGGCTGCTGACGATATACGCCCTCACCCCTGTCACAGACAGAGAGAGAGAGACAGAGAGAGAGAGAGAGAGAGAGAGAGAGAGAGAGAGAGAGGCGGAAGGGGTGAGAGAAAAGACCGAATATGATGAGTTCTGACGTCTTTGAAATCTAAATTCGGCAGCCGCTTTCAGCTCTTTCTCCAACTCCTCTCTCTGCATCAAGCAGCAGGTAAACTCAACTTTCCACAATACATTGCAAATGTGCTCATCAGATGTGTATTATCACCCCGCCCCCCGCCCCCCCCCCCCCCCCCCCACTGACTAATTA
This sequence comes from Synaphobranchus kaupii, assembly GCA_029718625.1. NCBI lineage: Eukaryota > Metazoa > Chordata > Actinopteri > Anguilliformes > Synaphobranchidae > Synaphobranchus > Synaphobranchus kaupii. Next base: position 77,591,697 of record CM056381.1, on the reverse strand, counting down.
CATTTTAGCATAAATTACATTTAGCATTATTCTCTCTGTATACGAGAAGAACTTGACAAAGTTGAATTATGAGCAAAGATATGAGTAACAGCTGATTCCTTTCATTATGATAGTCCTGTGATATTCATTTGACATCACACGGGCTTGTCGCATCAAAGTAGGGCCATATGCCCAGCAGTACAGATTTAAGAAATGTACCTGCAAACAAGCACTACTATAAAGTATGTATAAAAAGTGTGCCGCGTGTTCATCAGTGGAGCTGAACATGCTCATATTTGCCTCTAGTATGTGACTGACTGGGAATCCCCTCTACAGCTTCACTCCAGAACACATTCTGTGCACTGCACACTGACTAGAGATCTTTCCATTAGTGTCCCAGTGAACTTCACTACACATATTCAAACCTATACATGTACACGACTCTCATTTAAATGCAGCAATATTGAATGAAAAATGGGGGCTGGTGAGTGGCTCAAAGTTAAGGCACTGTTCTAGTTAACAGTCTAGATTGGCCTGCATTGCAGTCTTAACAGGCAATTTAGTCTTACATTTAGATTTTAAAAATTTTCTATTACTTTTTAAAAGTTTGCCAGTGAGGTGAGATGAGTTTTACTCATTTCAAGATAATGCGCTAAGATAATTTCACTTGTCAAGGAAAAGATAACTTAAAACAAGTTAATATTTTCTACTTGAGAGAAACCACGCTAAATCACGCTAACACTTGTTAAGACAGACATTTTTTGCAGTGTGACTGTCTGGTATCGAGACCTGGGTCAAATTCTGTAGTTTGAGTAGTTTAAACCCCTAAAGTCATTCATAAAGGTTATGCGGATTACTGAAATTTCTATCAAAAACATCTATTTTACCCAATATTACCAAGTACTTCTATTATACAATTGTAAGTTTTGGTTGGTAACATATTTTGTGGATCTGTATTTGTGAAGTTTACTGACATCTAAAGAGTTCATGCACTCGTCTCAGGCCAGGCTGGCACCGACCATCATCATCCTGTCCGGGAAGTGAGTTTGTCTCGGAAGAGAGACGGCCCACAGGGTCAGGACTCATAGCGGGTCAGAAAATGACCACCGCTCTTAGACCCATCTGTCATCTTTTTGTCACCCCGTCACCATCGTGCCAGAGTTTAATGAGGAGCTGGGACGCGTCTGGTGACACCACAGGTGCGCTGTCAAATTACCGGAGACGGTTTCAGCACCGTAACATATCTGACAATTCATCCGCCGGTTAACCTTCCACACTCTGCGCCTGCTCTGGGTTTTTAACCGAGAGACGCACCATTATCTACACTATACAGTGTAGATATAGCAGTTTAACTCAGTCGCAGAGGGCACACAGAGGGCTGTTACATACTTCTATTTCATCGCCGTTATTATGCAGTCGTTGAGCTCAAAGGCATGAATAAGTCATTGCCCTAATACATTGTGTTTGTGAGATTGTGTGATTGGTAGGAGCATAAAGCCACTGTCAGGCTAAATCAGCTGCTTGTTAAAACTGCAGGTGTGGTTTCGGGGTATTGACTGTGAGGGGCATTCTGAACACACACTGCCAGGCTAACAGCAGCAGCATAATGAGGATAAGGAAGGTGGGGAGGCAAACAAGTTTTTATAGTCCTTTTCGGCTTTCAGGTGTAGTGTTGTGGACTGATCAAAATACATGCACGCGCAAACACACACACACACACACACACACACAGACACAGGAAGATGTCTCATCATATCTCACAACACAGCAATTCATGAACAGTCTAACACATGGTTGGCGAAATGGCTGCAAGTCATCAAGGGTCTGAGGTATCAAGCAATCCTCAAACCCTCACTCTGCTGCCAGATATGCAATAGATATGGATGGATCATTTAAAGGGTTGTTTCTCCTGACTTATTATTCCATAGAGTTCAATTGGATGAATCAGGAAAACCAACCCTTAAAGTGATCTATCCATATCTACTGCATATCTGGCAGCAGAGTGATGGTTTGAGGGTTGTTTGATACCACAGACCCTTGATGACTTACAGCCATTTAGACAACCATGTGTTCCATCCTATTCCCATTTAATTTACAGCTTAATCTAATCAAATTTGTATGTTGAAAAACATTTACATGGTGTACTTTTTCACGACTGTATATATATATATATACATATATAATGAACGTACCAAGCAATACAGTCCAATTGTCAATTAATAATAGAAATATATATTTGCTAAACTTTATTCATAGTAGAGTACCATATAATACTAATAATAATATTACTTCTGCAACTAAATTCAAATGATATTGTACAATTTTGTAAATTTTATTATATTGTATAAAGTAGATATGTTTTGTGTCAATGGTCTCTAAATAACCACTTTTTCTGGAAAAAGTCTGGGAATAGCAGTTATCCTGGATTTTGTTTTAATGTTATAATTCATACTTAAGTTCTGTGTCATACTGATGAGCTGGCAATGTTTGGCAACACCTGTTAACTTTTTTATTTTCAAAATCTCATGTCTAGAGGAAGAATGCCATTTCTGAGCAGCTGTGAAGTTCTTTTGAGATAGACAGCTTGGACCCAAAATCCTTTCATCATTCTCCATACCTCAGAGCTTTCCGTCCCTCCCGAGACAACCTGAACCCCGCAAACTTATTTATTTTTGCTTCGGATAAAAAAAGAAATGGCGCCATCGCATTACAATGCAACCTGTTTAATGGGAATAAAGCTGCCATATTTCCTGACACATAACTACAGTAAACAATGCCAGATGTCTCATCTTGGGGCCTTTCCAAGTTCGTATTTTATTTTTAGAGAGCGGTGCTGACGTCTCTGTTCAGCTGTTGAGCACAAGTGATAACCTACGTTCTCTGAACAAGGACTTCAAATGTCAAACCTGATGCATGCAGAAATACCACAGGCATTATACTCTATTGCTGTGGGTTATTGACCTAAAATCTATTGTGCAAGTCATATACACTGTACATTTACTACCTCCATTATTTCAGAAAAAGGAAATCAAAACAGAAAGATATTTATGCATTTTGGTGCACACTTTTCATCACACGCTTAGTTACCAGGAAGACGTCATTATACCAAAACTGAGGTCACATTGCCCGCAATTAACCCACTAATATCACAACAATGAAGAGTGCAGTTTCTTTCATTAGACCCAGATGCACCGTCTTGTGCCTGGAGGAGGCGGCCAGTGGTGAAGGTGTCCAGGGTGCAGGTGTGGCTTTGGAGTTTCCCGCTCTCCAAAAAGGATTGGCCTGTCAGCAGGGAGTCTGATACACCTCCCTGTGGAATTCCAGGATTGTCAGGATTCCATACCACTGAACGGCATGAGCTGCTCTCCACGGCTACCAATATAAAAATAATTTTTGTGTTTTTGTTATGTTCAGCGTACATGTGAACTTGCCTCCTTTACAGCAATCTCAGACGTCCCATGACCTTACATACAGTACCACCCCTATGTACCCAAGGACACAGCGAGACAGTGTTGTTTTTTAGTTTCTTTTGTATTTGCATATAGGATCTACATCCATTCATTCGAGAGCCAGCCAGAAAACAGAGCCAGAGAGAAAATGACTGCTTTGCTGGAACTTCCCATCACTATGTCAGAGACAGGCAATTGCAGGTCTTCATTGTCATTTATTTACTAGTGCCATACACAAATTAAGAAATCAAGGGTTTAATACATGCCAATTATTTACGTTCATATGAATCACTAAGCATCAATTCCTCCATCTCCACAGTACATGCCAGCAGGATACCTGCTTTAATCCGTATAGACAACTGAAAGCAACTAGTTCTGCTTTGTTCATTGTGAAGTGATTGAGGAATTGCCAATCATTACTATTTGACTCACAAATGGAATCTAGCTATTATAGAATAAGAATTGTAACTACCAACCTTTCCCATTTTATAATGTTTCTCACCGTAACATAGTTAAATCAATGAAAAAAACTTACAGGACGTGTGACGGGAAAGTTCCTAATGACCAATTTATTTTTAGAAAGTAACAAGAAGCATATACTTCCTGGGAATAATACTGTAGCCATTGGTTAAATGCGATGAAACCAGCTCACTACTGGAGAAGATATAGTGGACTGGAACAGAGCTGGATTTTAATTGCCAGCATTAAGTCCTTCATGAAAGAAACACACTTAAATTCACAGTTCAGAGTGTTTTTGAGCTGTCTTTTTTTCTGTAGGACAATTACACATCCAATAACAAAAATACTTTTTGCAAAGCATTTATACCGTATTATACCGTCCCATCTAAATTGGTACTCACTTAACAGCTTGACAAAGATATTAATTACGAGGCTAACTGGAAAGAAAACCAGACACTGGTCTTAAAGGACTAGGTTCGACTATAAAACTGAAGGAATGTTTATATTATTTATTGCGATACTAAATTGTTATAGTGTACATTTCATTACTATTATTTACTGTACTGTAAGATCGGCACGTTTATGTTTTGTCATATGAAAACGTACCATTCAGGAGAACACACTATCTTATTTATTTTGCCCTCAACAGTAAATATTCTTAAATGTTGATTTCTTTCCCGAGGCCAAATCAAAGCTGACGGTGGAGCGAGCCCGCCTCTCGTCCCGTGCGTCCGCGTGACAGCTCGCCGAATGAGTGCGAGCAGGAATCCATCAGCCTGACGCGGGCGCTGCCACACCTGCGTCTTATTTATCTCCCAAATGACATTTACAGATGTCACTGTCACAAAGCAGAAACGCGGCCTAGCAAGCGTCGTCTTCGGGGGCTGACAGCTTTAAGGCCATTTTAATTGATTCTGCAGCCACGGGAAGAGGGACGAACGGTACTCGCGGCGTGAGAGAGGAGCCGCCGGATTTAAATGTAACCGCCAAAGCGAATACGAATCCGAGACTGGAAAAGCGCGCCTTCGGTTTAAGCCTACAATTTAGTTCTGTTTGCAATTTTGACTTGTTTTCGAAACACAAAACCCCCTGAACTCGGAAGATAATGATCCTACAAGGCACAGAATCTTCTATCCTACATGGTCGTCATGGTGTTCAGTCACCATGGTAACAGGCAGCAAGACTAAGATGGCGGACGTGAAAACACAATTAGGCTATGTGAGGGATGTCCTGGTTAATCGCCATCCAACTCTGCGCCTCAACCCCCAAACTCCAACACTGGATACAGCTCCAGTTTCTGCCCCTCTCTGGAGTTAATGAGTCATTAATCCATTTAAAAAAAATGTTTTGCCTGTCATTGCAATTGGCAGGTTTCTCTGAAGCATGGAAACAGTGGCCTGGATCAACATCTGTCCTTAACTCTTACTTAATTAAGTTCTTTTTATCTTTCCTCATCATTTTTCTTCAGTGCAAGGATAACTCAAATTAAAAGTGTGTTTGTGATTTAAAATTAAGAACAAATTTTGAATGAATCCAGGCCAGTGTCAGTGTGGTGACATCTGGAAGCAGAAAGATTGGATTCGGCCGGCAGCTGGTCTCGGTTTCCATCTCACCAAAATGGCGGCCTCTTGCACATACAACCATCCGGCTGCACTCCCCTCTCGCTATGCATTTACAAAGGATGGTTAATCTGACAAAAGTTGTGACTTCACAATTTGGCAAGCTCTTGTACTGGCAGGGAATGCCGAGAGGCCAGGGGAATAATTTGGGTTGGAAATCTTCCAGAGACTACAGCTTTCCTCTAAATACACCATGTGCGTTATTAGGAAGCATTGCCTGAGCAGAACCGATGTGATGCACAGCTAATCAGGCAATACGTTGTTATTCACTCATTTGATCTCTGCCTCGCTGGGGTACGGCAATTAGATCGTCTTCCCAGACGCACTCGCAAATGAGCAAATCGAAAAGAAAAACTTACATCCTGACTAACATCCTGAATGCATTATTCTTATTTCCCGAGAACTGCATCTCACAGGACTGCAACCCAAGAGGATACATGAGACATTTGGCATGGAGATCAAATACATGAATATTCCATCGTTAATTCCAGCACAAGTTCCTTTCTCCTTTGCACCAACTTTTAAATAATACATAACTAAGAGGTCTCCCCCATCTCTCTCTTTCTCTCCAAAACAATAAGCAAAGCATATGAAGAGGAATCTGAAAGGAAAGTCCAAATCAACCTTATACTTCATGAGGAAATGTAAAATACAAAAAATGCTGGCATATCATTTGATTATACCAATGGATAAACCTTTTCAAATACAAAGTCAGTCACTTTGTATTTGGAATGAGGAGAGTAATCAGAACAAAACGCTCAATATGATGGACTACTCTTTCCCTCTCTCTACTACACAGGTTAAGGAGAGAACATCTACCCGCCTGGCTGACATCTCAACGTGGACGGCTAGGCAGCACCTGAAGCTCAACCTCGACAAGACGGAGCTTCACTTCATACCACACAGGTCCTCGCCTCAAGGAAAGAGCTCTCCATTACCGTCGACAGCACTATGGTGGCTGCCTCCCGCTCTGCAAAGAACCTAGGGGTGGTCCTGGATGACCAGCTGGACTTCAAGAAGCAATATAAGGTGCCGCGACACCACCATGATCCTACACGTTCCTCCGGTACAATATCAGGAGGATTCAACCACACCTGACCACATACAATACCCAGCTACTTGTCCTCGCAAGTCTACCAGCCTGTGTCATTCTGCCTCTACAACTCATCCAGAAGATGGCTGCCGACTTGTCTTAAACCTTCCAAAGTTCTCGCACGTCACCCCCCTGCTGAGGTCACTCCACTGGCTGCCGGTCGCTGCCAGGGTCAGGTTCAAAGTTCTGGCGCTGCAGCCAAAAAAACAGGCCCTTCCTACCTACAGGCCATAATTCAGCACTACATTCCAGGTCAAACTACTTCGCTCTGCTGCAGCTGGGCGACTTCGCTCACCCTCCCGTCCGTGTGAATGGTTCTCTCTCGTCCCGACTGCGGAGCTTCTCCACCCCAGCTCCCCAGTGGTGCAACAAACTCTTCAGACTCTACCTTGACTGAACCACCAATCAAGCAGCACTTTCGTGTAGCACTTGTTTCCTGTATCTTGATTATCTAACACTTTTGTACAGCATTAGTGTCTGGGTCTTGATGTTGTAGTTTATCATGTCTCTCGTAATCTAGTATCACTTCTCTTAAGGCTTAGCCATAGCTCACTGGCTTAGCTTTAAGACTTAGCCATAGCTCACTGGCTTAGCTTTAAGACTTAGCCATAGCTCACTGGCTTAGCTTTAAGACTTAGCCATAGCTCACTGGCTTAGCTTTAAGACTTAGCCATAGCTCACTGGCTTAGCTTTAAGACTTAGCCATAGCTCACTGGCTTAGCTTTAAGACTTAGCCATAGCTCACTGGCTTAGCCTTAAGACTTAGCCATAGCTCACTGGCTTAGCTTTAAGACTTAGCCATAGCTCACTGGCTTAGCCTTAAGACTTAGCCATAGCTCACTGGCTTAGCTTTAAGACTTAGCCATAGCTTACTGGCTTAGCTTTAAGACTTAGCCATAGCTTACTGGCTTAGCTTTAAGACTTAGCCATAGCTTACTGGCTTAGCTTTAAGACTTAGCCATAGCTTACTGGCTTAGCTTTAAGACTTAGCCATAGCTTACTGGCTTAGCTTTAAGACTTAGCCATAGGTTACTGTGTGAATTAGACTTGATGTTCATGGCTATGGATAGCTGATACTCTAGGCTAGAGCTGTACTTTGTCTGACCTGTCTTTAGTTGTTTCAATGACCTCCGGTATGCACTTATTGTACATCGCTTTGGATAAAAGCATCTGTCAAATGAATGCAAGGCAATGTAGCAAGCAAGCTATTGTAACATACTGTTTTACTAATTAGGGGAAAGGTGTATTAATTACGTAGGTGTATTAATTAATTAAATACGTATACAGTTGAAGCCACTATTATTGGCACCCCTGGTAAAGATGAGTAAAAAGGGTTATACAAAATATACCGTATGGTGAATTACCTTAATCTCACACTGAAAAAATGAGAAAAATCCAACCTTTAATTGAAAAAATTTGTCAGGAGAAACTACCCTTAAACAACCCTTAAAGTGATCCATCCATATCTACTGCATATCTGGCAGCAGAGTGATTGTTTAAGGCTTGTTTGATACCTCAGACCCTTGTTGACTTACAGCCATTTTACCAACCATGTATTCCATACTGTTCCAGAATAATTTACAGCTAAATCTAGTCCCACCCCCCAATTCCCATAGAGATCCATTCAAATGCAGAGATGTTATAGTATCGCTTGTAAGAGTACCAGAAAATAAGATATCAAGAGTCTTTTGATGTTGTTGGGTCACAGACATCAGGAAGTCATGGCATGCAAAGGATATGTGACCAAATATTAAAAATTATTACTTTATTCTATATATAAATGCAGGGGTGCCAATAATTGTGGCCAATGTGGTTTTGTTAAAAATAATTATTTCTTGATGAGGGATTTTTTTTTCTCTTAATAAATTAATGTCAATTAAAGGTTGGATTCTTCTTGTTTTTTCAGTGTAAGATTAAGCTAATTCACCAAACGGTGAATTTTTTATAACCCTTTTTGTTCATCTTTACAGGGGGTGCCAATAATAGTGGCCGCGACTGTATATATTTGCGGTCTTTGCTCCGAGGCTGTGGAACACCCTACCACACAATATCAGATCTGCCCCTTCGATCTCCCTTTTTTTTTTTTTTACTCAAAACACACCACTTTGCCCTCACACTTCCAATTTTTTTAAGGTTCTTAAAATGTCTAAAGTTATTTATTTATTTTTTTAGGCTTGTATGTGTATCTATACACTTTATTTGTATGCTTTTGTACAGCACTTTGGTCAACCATTGTTTTTAAATGTGCTTTATAAATAAAATGTACTTACTTACTATATAGACAACTCTACTATAGGTCAGTATAAACACCTATGTAGTTAATATCTTGAGATGAAAATATAAGAAGAAATATAATTTGCCTCTTATTTTATTTTCCCAACTACTCATCAGATTCAAACATATCTGCAGTACCTGGTTCTCTCTTTCAGAACTGATTAGCATAATGCTTCCAGCCTTTAACACAAGTTACATCACTTGGGATTATTTTTATAGATTCCCAACAGCTTGACACAAAATTTAAAGATTCCCAGCATTCAATGCAGAGCTTTCAACTCTTCCTAGATCCTGCAGCATGCCCAGAAAGTGACTAAGGATTAAAAATATTTGTTTTCCAAATACCCTTGAAACCGACTAAATATGAGTCATTCCTAATTTTTCAAAAACTTCTGTCGGCAACTTCACTCTCCGTGAATGAAGACAGTGTGTGACGATGGTAGCTACAGCAAAAACATGCATTTGCTACAATAGCCAACAATGTCACACTGACCCATTACTGGGTGATAAACAAACTTGAGTACAAGTTGTTGTTTTCTTCCCATTTCCTGTGCCCATTTCCTATAATACATTCAATGGCTAGTTAGTAATCAACTATAAACCGTGAATGTAAAGTGAAAGGGCCTCTGTCCAAAAAATGGCCATACTGGTGCAAATATGAGAATTTAAGGGGGTATACAAGGCCAAGCTTCCTGTGAGCATCGAGTCAAATTCATATTTCACCCAAACCCCCCCACTTGAAGCCATCCACAGTGAAATCATCCATTATTCTGTACGATGTGTGAAGCTCACAGACACAGCGTTTAAATGAGTGGCTATACATGATGCTCTCTGTGTCCATCATGGGATTCAGCGAATTGGACGCCTACTACGGCCGTTCTAATTTGTCAGAATAAAGCTAGCAAAGGGCAGTCTCGGCTGTGAGGGCCGTTCCTGTCACACGAAATGACGAAGGGGTCAGGGGTCAGCTTGGTTTGAGAAAAGGTGGATCGTACGTCTTGGCACGGGTATGTACCAAAGGCCTTCCTCTTTGCAGTAGCAACGAATGACAGGCCCAAGCAGTGAAATAGCGGGAAGCATGGGTGTTCGTTCCACCAGCACCCCCCCCCCCCCCCCCCGCTCCCCCCTCCTCCATTTGCAGGTTGTCTGAGCTGATGATGCACTTGTTGATTATGTCTAATAAGGGCACTAATGTTCCACCAGGGGACAACCATACATCAGGTTATCATCGCCTCTTTTCATATTTTATAATAAAGCCTCAAATGTTGTTACAGCCGCGAAAGATCCACATTCAACATTTTCAATATGAAGATGAAGCTTTGTAAATGAAGCATTTTTTTTTTTTTTGCAGGTTGCCTTTCATCAATGAAATGCCTTTATTCTGTTGCCAGCCTGTATTTACCAAATTGTAAAGTGTCGCCACAGGTGTACACGCTAATTAAAGCTTAATTGTCAGTCACACTCAGTAAAGCCATTCAGGATTTTTCTAACAGCTGCCATTTTCAGTGGAGGTGGATTGTGCAATTGGTGACATTTGGACAGACAGATAACAGTCAGCTATAGTATAAAGCCTTTTAATATGCCAAAATATTTAACACTTCAGCATCAACTTTATCAAAAAAGTTTTGGAGGTGTGGCTTTTTTATTTTAACAATTGAAGTGATCAAAGCTCTTTAGATCTACAGGCCGTTAACATATAGGCCTAAATTATACTAACTATAGCAAAGCTTAAAGTCCTTTCATTTGCAGGTTTAAGTGTAAAGAATCAGTAAAAGTTAAAACCTCAAAAAGCAAATATAGGCTGATATATGGAGGTAATTATGTGCACCATTTACGATATAAAATGGTGAAATGGTGTAAAACATTCAAGGTTATTTATATAAAAAATGCAACTAAAAATAAATGTTTTTTCATACTTCAAATTATAGGTAGACAAGAACAATTTATTTGCCTGAAGAAAACTAAAGGTCTACTAGGTCTAAATCTTTTTCTGACAGCCCTGCACTACATCCCAATGTCAATTTGGCACATTTGGCCTAATCAGAAAACATCACAAGATTCAACGGCTGGCCATATTTTTATACAGTCTATGGTCCATTTACATTACAATTGTAAATTTAACTATTCTGCAAACAGTTCAAACTATTCTAAAACAGTGCAAACTAACAATATGTATGTAATTATTGAAAGCGACAAAGGCCAGAGATCAATATGAAAATGAGCAGTATAGCATTAGGCATCGTAAAATGAGAATTTGCATAATTGAACAATCTGTTCAGTGCAGTCCAGTATAGGGTGTAAGAATGGAACAGGCCTCAGCATCACCATACTGCTGGTCAGTTATAATATGCACCTGCGAATGTGAGCATTTTAGCTGCAATTGAGCTGCAATACCTCTAGATGGCAGTCACGTAACACAGTTGTGTGAATGCTCTACAAATATTTACAAATTATTTTGAACAGGTTCGTTTAGCTCCAGCATAAGAATAATAATAGTAGTAATAATAATGACAATAATAACTTGATATAAATTTGATATTATTGATATTCTTATAACATGCAATTGTTATAAAACATTTCACATATTAGAAATGGAAAAGGCCTACTTAAATCTAATTGAGCAGTTTCACCACTTTGTCTTCCTGAGTAGAATTTCGTTAGTCCCACTGTAATTGTGGACAAGAAAACGGAGGAGAATGATGTTGATGAAATGTTCACACTATAAATGCCTTCGATATTATGTCTATAGACATCAATGAGGTCTAGAGTACTCTCCATATAATAAATAGATAATTTATTTATAATAGAACTGAGCATTTCTTTGTACATATTATATATTTCTTTTGGGTGTGCCTTGTGATAACAGTATTACCTCAATGGTAAAAGAAGCACAAGGACTGATGGAAAGATTCAAGAAATTTAGAGTTTAAAAAGTTTTAAAAATATAGACCAATCCCTTTGACCAATCTATGAAAAAAACTGAATTTAGACTTTCAGTAACGCTGTGACGTGAATTGGGTCGATCGATTTTCTGAACTATTATAAATATCTGATTTCTGTGATACATTCTTTTCAACATGAAATGGAAAATGTCGCCCTCTTGTGGAAGAGAGTAAAGAGAACTCTATAACTCTAGCTAGCGTTGCCCTCTTGTGGTCGAAAAATATATAACGCCTCATTTTGCTTTGGAACAATTTTTGTAACCGGTCCCTATTGCGTGCAATGCACCCCTGACACTCATGCCAATAAGCAACAGTAATGATTACTGATATTGCTGAAGCATGATGAACATGAAGGTTTGCGTTATTACACTGAAATATGAAATATTGAGTGCTAGAATCAGATGGCCAGTCGCCACAGAAATGGGACGGAAACAAATTTTGGCATAGTATGTGACCTGCGGTAACTTGTTTCAGAGCAATAACCGAGATCATTCGGAATTCAGCGCGCGCATATCCGCTCCGTAAGGCTCATCGGTGACAGCGAGAGCGCGGAACAGTTGGAGGGGTTGAATGGTAATTAACAGCCATTTTAAGTGCCTCATTTGCTTTTTATTCGAGCGGATTCACCCGGCGGTTTTTACAGCCGGGATCAGTCAAATCAGCCATGTCGCTATGTATTAGGCATCCAGCATTTGGGTTTGTTAAGAAGGTTGGACAATGCGGCCAATTTCCCCACCAACGCTCATCGGCGGCAGTGGTAATTAAATAGGGAGTTTAATGACAGCTGGAAAGCCAGATGTCATCGGAGACATTGATTGCACTCATTGGTTTAGTGCCACCTTTGAAGGATGAAGTTGTTAAACACCCCAGTTATTGAAAGTCATTTTGCCCCACTTACACGCAGGCTTTAGGTTTGGAGAGGGACTGGCACAGGGCCAAACGCCGGCTCGCGGCACACGCGTATTGTACAGTCAGCAGGCCCGTATCGTTTCGCCAACCCGAAATCGACCGCGGCGCCGTCCGCGAGCGATAGGCCCGTTTATTTCCAATAATTACTATCCCTTCCTCGGTTAAAGGACAAAAAAAACAGACAACTTACCACACGACACAGTCAGGAAGCGATACCGTATATCCACAGAGGCTAAACAATTCTCCTTTAAGCCCTACAGTCGCACTAAAACACACAAGTTGAAGGTGGAAATGGACGTGAACTCACTTAAAGCGCGCGCATTACTGCGCACGACGCGGCTCACAACGAATACGCTTCACGATAGGTTATAATTTCACATCACGAGACGTTTCACAGTTTTGACTCCATTTTAGTCGACGGCGCTGGGTAGAGAAGGCGCTAGGTAGAGAAGGCGCTAGGTAGAGAAGGCGCTGGGTAGAGAAGGCGCTGGGTAGAGAAGGCGCTGGGTAGAGAAGGCGCTAGGTAGAGAAGGCGCTAGGTAGAGAAGGCGCTAGGTAGAGAAGGCGCTGGGTAGAGAAGGCGCTAGGTAGAGAAGGCGCTAGGTAGAGAAGGCGCTAGGTAGAGAAGGCGCTAGGTAGAGAAGGCGCTAGGTAGAGAAGGCGCTAGGTAGAGAAGGCGCTGGGTAGAGAAGGCGCTAGGTAGAGAAGGCGCTAGGTAGAGAAGGCGCTAGGTAGAGAAGGCGCTGGGTAGAGAAGGCGCTGGGTAGAGAAGGCGCTAGGTAGAGAAGGCGCTAGGTAGAGAAGGCGCTAGGTAGAGAAGGCGCTAGGTAGAGAAGGCGCTAGGTAGAGAAGGCGCTTGGTAGAGAAGGCGCTAGGTAGAGAAGGCGCTGGGTAGAGAAGGCGCTAGGTAGAGAAGGCGCTTGGTAGAGAAGGCGCTAGGTAGAGAAGGCGCTGGGTAGAGAAGGCGCTAGGTAGAGAAGGCGCTAGGTAGAGAAGGCCCCATGGTGCGGCGTCTGTACAACTGGAGGAAGTGTGGAGTTCAATGAGAAAAGTGTTAATGGGACGTAAGTGAGATTTATTCCCCTTGCGGTTGGGGGGGGGGGGGGGGGCGGAGCTGGGAGTGGCGGGACAGACAGCTGGCGCGGGCTCTGCAGGTAAGCGGGGTACGGGGGGGGGTATGGGGGTGCGTCGGCGGGCCCCCGTAATGAGGGAGAGACGGAACATGAGAACGGAAAGTCCCGCGGTGCGCACAGACGGCTCTTTGTTGTTTGTTTTTCACCCTCGAGACAGATCAAGACGACTCACTGCTGGTCTTTTTTTGTTTGTTTTTTCTTTTTTATCCTCGAGACTTAGACCCTTTTTTTGTTTTATGTGTACCCGTCAAGATTGACCGGGACTGCTTTTGTTTGTTTGTAAAAAACATTAAATAAAAAAACCAAGAGAGATGGACCTCGGTTGTTCATAACCCATAAGACACCATTTCTGTGTACTCGCTGACCTCCAGCACACAGAATTTGGGAATCCAGTTTATATCCAGGCATAAGAGGATGCAAAAGCTGTGAGAAGTACTTTTTTTTTTTTTCCCCCCACACAGAGTCGTACTTTAAATATATCCTAAATGGTGCCGTTAGTGTAATTACTCAAAGGACCAAAATTACTACCAGCGTTTTCTCTCGTGCTAAAAGTCGAGTGCACACTGGACTTTGTCAAGCAGAAAAACATAAATTTGAGTTAAACTCCACATGGACCAGTAATGGGCCATTTTCAAAATGTCTGCTGTGTCAAAGATCACAGCAGAGTTAATGGCGGAGGCTGTAACGGCGGGGGCAGCCTGCGCATTCAGGTGGGGCGAGATGATGTCCATGCAAACCAGGTAATCGATGAAAACAACATTAGGTAATTTGATTGAAAATTCAGCTCGCGGTATATTAATGTGCTTTGGACCCCTGACCCTTCGGTATCTGTGGTCAATGTTGATTTGCATTGTCATGTCTCCCTATTCAGCAATTATTGACTCACCACTTTTGGCCACCAGTCGATAGCCTGCATCTCACCAGGGGCCCAGATACCGCTAACATTCTCCCCGCGCAGTTCCCCCGCAGCGCCATAGCGTGGACATACGTTTTTGTCCTCCGCTTTTTATTATTTTTTCTGTTTGTTTGTTTCTCCGTTGACCGTCCAAGTCTTTGTTACCTGCGTTCAATAAGCCTCTGTGCGGCCGGCGTACACGCCCGCTCGATTAACGTCCCGCGTCTGGCCTCGGAAACAGGCCGGCTTCCTCCGCTCCGAAATGATGAGCGCGTTATTGCTTTTCATTTTGGCTAAGCATGGCCATGTATGCTTATGCATGTATGAGGGGACCGCAGCAAGAGAGCTGTTCTGTCTCATTTGTAAAAACACGCTCACACGGCAGCGGGGGGAAAAAAAAAAAAAAGGCCACAGAGCGATCTTTAGCGCATTAATATTCGGAGGGTGCCGAAGAAATATTGTACGCTGGCCATTCTCCAAGGCAAGAGGGTTTGCATACACTGCTTCTTACGAAAGATAATTCATTTTATGAGTTTAATAAAATTTCATAAAGCTGTACAAAGAATTTTAAATGTACGCCAATCATATTAATGGAGAGGGGGCGCGCGGGGCGAGCCGCTCAGAATGGCCGGCGAGAGTCACGCGGCTTCCGCAGGACGTCCCGGGTTCGGGCCTAATAAACGAAGGTAAAAACGTGTCATAAATAACCGGCCCATAGCCACGCTGAGAAGGCTCCGTCTCCCACCTGACTTCTAAAGACACTGGACCGCATTAGCAGCACAGGTTCATAAATCTCGGGGGTGGAAAACCCAGGAATTTGCATCCGAAGCAAATTTTGGAATTTACTTTTTTATTTTTTATTTGGCCAGTGGATCGTTTTTGTTTTGCAAGCTACTTTAACCCCCCCCCCCAGTTTGGAGAGTTGGCCTGGTCCGGCATTTGACCATTGCTCAGGAGTCAGAGGCAGTAGTGACTGTCCAGTGCCCGGCAGTACTAAATTTACTCCGTTATGAATATGCAGCAGTGGTGAAAGTAATTGGGCCAGACGTGCCACTGTCCGGCCAAATAATGTCAAAGTCATTAGCGGAGGACACAGAGCCTGTGCCGACAGTGGGGGGCCTTGGAAAAACCCACGGCCTGTCCACTCCGTTGCCTGTCCCGGCGGAATGATACCGCGTGGACCAATGACCGCCTCCCGCTGTACGGGCAGTCGCAATATGGACCGCCACATGACCTACATACCGTATGCCCCCAAAACCACATGGGTACACACACACGCACGTGCACACATACGCACACACACACACACGCATTCACAGCTGTCTGAAAGTATGATCCAGAGGCCTGCTGAGATACCCCCAAACCTCTATTTTATGCTTACGGCTCTACTCTTAAAACAAATAAAAACGTGCATTTTAGCAATGAATGATGGTTAATAAATACAAGTGGGCATCAGAAAAACAAGTAGTTATAAGCGCTACGAAGAACGGTATCCACTGAATTGATGTCTGTATTAATCATATTAACAGATATTAATTGTAACAATTAATATCTATAAAATATATACATTAAAACCATATTAGGTCTTGTTCATACTCGTTGTTAGTTACCTCTTGACTCCAGCCATTTTGTTGTAGTATTTCCACAAATGTGACAATATTGGATCGTGTGCTTGGTTCATGAGACCATGAACATGAATGTTTTAATGGCTGTCGATGGAGAACAGCAGCAGTTGAACTCAAATATATCTCTGCAAATGTGGCGAGCGTGAGCCGTCTGAAAGAAACCTACAATAACGGGTGCAAATGATGACACCTGGGTGTCACGTGATGGATTTTCACCCATAATGCCACTGTCCAAGATGTCCAAAACAAACGGTCATTCAGCTCGCAGCGCGTTCAAACGCACCGTAAAAAAAAAAGTGTCAGCCGTCGACGCCCGGCGGACGCAACAGCGACCGTAGCTATCCGCTGCGCGTCGGGAGCGAGCGGAGATGATCTCGGGGTCATGTGCCACCCCCGGTTTTGTGCGGGACGGCTTCACGGGAGATGACTGGAGTCCTGGCGCCTCTCCCGCCCGCCTAACCCCATTCTGTCAGCCATCTGTGGACTGTCTGGGAAAAGAACATCAGTAACCGCACGCAGGCCCTCTCTTCCCAGGGGAAAAATAACGACGGGATCCGGCCGCGGTGCCGACAAGCACTGGGGCGCAGGTATCAGGTCGCCAGAGGTGTTTATTTTCAGGTCGGCGCACAAAGGAGGATGCGTGAATAAACAAATAAAATGTGCGCCAAATATTTTGACTTTGGTTAGGATTTCAGCGACGCGCGTGTATATTTGTTAATGTAGCTACAGTACGGCACATTTGGGCGGTGTCGTAAGACAGTTCATGTAACCTTGAGTCCAATCTCGAGTCAACCCGTTAAAGTCCAAGTCACCTGTGCTCAACATTTCACAGCTCACACTATCAATGATGAAAAAGGAGTACTTAATCCAAATTATTTCATTCTTTTTAAAGCATAGTGCTGTCAGTACGGGTTGGGTACGTATGTGGAAATGGGTTTTAGTCGCAACAACACAGAAAGAGCAGCGGGAACTTGAATTAAATTAAAATATTGAATTAAATATACTTTAAAATATATACTCGTTAAAAAAAAAAATCAAATCAAAATTTATTTATATAACGCATTTCACAAACAATTGGCCTGAACCCCCACAAAAGCAAGCCAAAGGCACCAGTGGCAAGAAAAAACTCCTTGTAGTACACATGTCCAAATATTGAGTTTGTTGTTAACATGTCCAACATACTGTAGAAATACTCATTTTAAAATAGAAAAAATAGTCAGTATGTCACATGAAACTACGCGTAAAGATATGTTTGGTGCGCCGTAGCTTTGTTTAAGTTTAACATAATACTTTAACCACAACATTTATATTGATTCACCAAAATGACATTTTCGTTCACCCCTGCCCAATATAGTCGAAACACTTGCTAGCTAGACTGGTAAAACTTTAGCAATGAATCAAACAAGACTGGGTTGCTATTGTTAAACCTAAGTTTGAATTAAATATAAGATTGAATTAAATATACTTTAAAATATATACTCGTAAAAAAAAAGTAAAAAAAAATCAAATCAAATCAAAATTTATTTATATAACGCATTTCACAAACAATTGGCCTGAACCCCCACAAAAGCAAGCCAAAGGCACCAGTGGCAAGAAAAAACTCCTTGTAGTACACATATCCAAATATTGAGTTTGTTGTTAACATGTCCAACATGTATATACTTATACTTCACTAGTAAAATGTTTTCTATACCTATGTATTCTTTATTTATTTGAAGAGCACATTAAACAAGTATTTGAGATGTGTAAACACATGGAAGAACCACTGTTAACTTCCAATGTTTCAGAACTGGAGAAGGAAAAAGAAAAAAGATACTCAGCACGTACTGTAGGCCTATAACCTACTCAGTAAAGACTGTCCGTTTCGTTAGGCCTTACCGTCGGGGTTCTACGGTTATTGATGGAATACTGGAGAAATACTCATTTTAAAATTGCAAAAATAGTCAGTATGTCACATGAAACTACGCGTAAAGATATGTTTGGTCCGCCGTAGCTTTATTTAAGTTTAACATAATACTTTAACC
This sequence comes from Synaphobranchus kaupii, assembly GCA_029718625.1. NCBI lineage: Eukaryota > Metazoa > Chordata > Actinopteri > Anguilliformes > Synaphobranchidae > Synaphobranchus > Synaphobranchus kaupii. Next base: position 77,573,296 of record CM056381.1, on the reverse strand, counting down.
ACAACATTTATATTGATTTGCCAAAATATTTTTTTTGTTTACCCTGGCCCTGCCCAATATAGTCGAAACACTTGCTAGCTAGACTGGTAAAACTTTAGCAATGAATCAAACAACACTGGGTTGCTATTGTTAACCCTAAGTTAATTGACTTACGTCTCAGGATGCATGTGGACCAGGTGCCTCGCTAAATTTCACGTCGTTCCGTGTTTCTCCGCCATCGTGGACGGTATAAAGTGTATTACTCTTAGCATAGACATTTTCTCTACAAAATTCACGGAGACAACGGCGGCACTGATCATGAATGATCTCATCAAACGTCACGTCGCTGACGATAGTGCGTAGTGGGAGGGTTGATCAGGGAAGATACCACTAAACCTCATTCATTGCGATGTAATAATTTCGATTTGAAATCGTTTCTTCTGAAATCAGCAATTAGCAATTTTAGGCACATGTATAATTCAGTCTGTCTGATACTGCAAGATCAAGTCCTCGTCCAAGTTACTTAACTGCAAATCCAAGTGCAAGCCAAAAATGGTGTAGTCCAAGTCGACGATGAAAATCGTGTAAGTGAGCGTCCGGGTGTGTTGAAGGGTTAGGGTGTCTGACGTGCTTATTCTTCACTGGGATCAGTTATCACTGGAACAGAATCTTGCCGTTTGCTCCCATGTTTAACTCATATCCTGCATTTCTATTTTTGGTGGAAGTGATTATAGGATGGAGGGTTCTGCAAGTCCAAGGATCAGTAGTGTGTGGTAATGGCCTCCCTGCTCCCATTACAGCAGTAATGGAACATTATAAGAGGACATCATTACACTGCCATGCTCTTTGGTGCTCGACGAAACTTCTGTTGAATCTCCTGGGTTGAGTATGAAACTGTGGCTTCAGAATTTACTGGATATATTTTAACATTTTAAGAAAATATGTTCCATTATTTGATCACAATAATGCCTGTTTATCTATGTTTTGTGTTATCATAAAAAAATAAATTATTGAATTACATTTAATTAAGCGTTTCCAAAATCTGCCAATAACGGAACCTTTTGTAGGTCTAATGCATACGTGCAGTTCTACAAGATACTGAATGGACAAGATGACTGTAGCCCCAATATACATCCAGTATCCCACAATTCCTATGTACTGTATATTGTCATCTGTGTAAATACTGTATAAGGTAAATATAAATATAAGGCTCTCTTATACTGAAGAGTTTGTAATTAAAATGTCTTGAGAACCCATTCAGCATGGAACCTCTATGAATCTAATCTGCTTCATTTCCCATTTAAACAGCCGTGTAAATCTATCAGAAAATAAAGGACATTTAGCACAACCAGACAATCTCTGAAAAGCATTCAATTAGCACTTTGTGTAAAATAATCTGGTGTGATAAATTAAGCCTTTGTTTCCAATTAATTCCCCAAGCCTTAATTAGAGGCATAGTTTCTCCATATCTGAAGAAATTAGTCGCAAGACTGATTTGAATAAAAAGTGTGCCAAAAAACATCAATGTATTTCAACCACTGCAGAAGGGAGCCAAGCGCAATAGCAGGCTCTTTTGACGACTGTGACTCACAATCCGGGATTCCCAATCCATTCTCCATGATACAGTGAGGAGATGGAAATGTACTTATTTTTGAATGGCTAGCAAGAATATCATAAATGCACACACTAAAAGCATGCAAGGCAAAGTAGCGCACTATTGTAGTATACAGTGTCACTTTCTCTAAAATCCATAGTGTACACTGACCTGGATAACAATGCCGGGGGGGGGGGTGAACCATCAAAGGTCTTCACTCACCTCATCCAGAAAGCTTGCCAGCAAACTGGTAACAGGCCGCTAACTACTAGCTCTGTCGCTGGCTGCATAAAAGCAACACGCTCTCCTCAGTCACTACTGATCCTGGATCAGTGAGCAGCAAATGACTGTTGTTCAGCACTGAGCGCTGCTCCAAAATCATTATGGACTGAGAAACCGCAGAGCAGTTTAATATCCAGCGCACTATGAGATTTATTTAAATGGAGAAAAACCTTAGCGGTAACAATATACCTTCCGAATGCATCGCGAATATCCAAGCAAGGAGATGAAGCCATTTTCTATGCTCAAAAATTTTCTATGCTCAAGCCATTTTCTATGCTCAAAAAAAAACTCAACACATTTTGAGTTTTTTACTGAAAATCCTCAGGCGCCACTGGATACCCAGGAAGGTGAACCTCTTGGGGTGCATTTAAACCCGGTTACGGGTTTGAGTGAGCATTACTTTTGCATCTCATTTCAAGTGCTTAACATAGCATTGCTTACAGAATTGAACATTTGTGCATATCCATAAATTAATTCGCTTAGTGCACAATCTATCTGCTTGTTGACGGCTAGTTTTCATGTGTCAACTCTGGAATCTTAAAATACTCCCAAAAAACATGTTCACTTGGGTAAACAAGGAGATTAGCAGCTGGAAGGTTTGGATAATATAGTCAATTCCAGGACACATTGAGCCTCCTGTAACTAGCACATAACATCAGCGAGGTCTGGAACTGGCAACCTATGAATATATTCCTGCTATTGTGAAGAAAATTCTGCCTCACAGGCTGCAAATCCAAAAAAAAAAAAAGGGGGGAAGGGGGGGGGTTGTTATGGCTGACTTCCGGCCCCATGCAGGATTTTATTGGCTATAGCCGACGTTGGTATCAGTTTGTGGGTAATTGTCTCATTTTGTGTCGCCCCCCCCCCCCTCTCTCCTGGTTCAGTGCGGCTGGTGAGTGGGCGGAGGCGGGGAGACGCTGATCGGGGCTGGCGGGGTGTGATGGGCACGCAGCCAGATCAGCGAGGTCTCAGCCCCGCGCTACTAATGAGATCAGCGGGAGCGGCAGGGGCGCCGCCATATCGCCCGCCGCGCTCGCGCCGTTCCGCCCGACAGCTAATTCATCTTCGGGCCGCTCCAGGACCACCGTCCGGGCGGTTAACCGCTCTGCATCCGAAGAGACGCTCGCCCAACAAGGGCCTGACTCCGACGCGCCGCGCCGCTGACCGGATGTATTGCGCGCGCAGGAGGAGAGTTCCGATTGGCTCACTGGCTCCGTCATATTACCGTGCTCTTTTATACTTTTACAACGCTGAGCGACAACAATCCTCTCCATCCTTCATCTGTCTTAAGATCTAATTCCATAAATGATGTCGCTGCATCTTACCACAGATCGAATGGTGCTTTCAACAAATCTCCAGAAGAAGGTAGACAGGCAACACAGGGAGGTTTGTCTCGGGCCGCTAACATCCATTGTGTTTGCTCCTGTTAACAAAGACGGGAGAAAATGAGCGATCACTTTTGCCGCTTCGCCATACGAGGAGGGTTTTGCCCCCTAACGTTCACTCCTGTTTCCCATAGTAAGCCGCTTTCCGCATGATTTTTTCCCTCTCAGCTCCAGAGCCATTGGTTCTTGAACCTAATAGACTTGGAAACCTTGACATGCGTCTCCAAAGGCTCATATTAAATCTAAGATGTCAAGCGAGAGACCCAAACTGCCACGCGGACATCAATTCTCGCCATAAGAGGAAGTGTTCTTGTCTTTGGCTGTCAATAAAATGTGACCTTGAAAAGGATATCGTGACCTTTGGATCCATTTGCAATGTTCCCATGTAGCTGTTCTGTGAAACCATGCATTTAGGAAACAAACAATAAAGCATGACAAAAAAAAATGCTTTAACAGGAACAGTTCCAGAATAAAATGTGTATAGATAAGTATTGAACTAATTTGCTTTCAAAATTTTATAAACTATTGTTCCAACATGGGTGGATAACTCAATACGATAACTAGACACAAAGCGTCTGATTTACTAAGACTCTTAACATGAGCAAAACCTTTTAGCACTAATAACACAACCAATGACTGGTGCAAAACAAATACCATGACCAATCATTGGTCTTAGTAAATCAAGCCCTAAATGGGTAACTAACTAAAGGACAAAACAAATCACCAGTTTGCATATTATTATCATGACCATAAAACTCTGCACTGGAATTTAAGCTCTGAGGATGAAATACTTGATATTCATAACATCACATCTTTAACATCAGCAACAATTATCAACACTGCAGCTCACCTATTATCATCCCTTTGAAAAATGCTGATGATGAACCACAGCTAATAAAGTACAACACCTGATAAAGCTGATCTTTACCGGTATTTTTTTCACATAAGAATTTTGCTAGAATTGCAGGCTACAAGAGTTTTGACATTCACAATTTCCTATTGATGAATTGATTCTAATCTAATTCAAGTATCTAATACCCCCGAAGAAGAAATGAATATTAATCAGACAGGAGGGGAATCGGAGCTTGTGACAATCCATATGAAACAGCCAAATCAACCCCACGGTGTCACACACCATAAACCGTCACTGTGCCATATTCAAATATTCATATATTATATATATATATATATATATATATATATATATATATATACGAATAGTCTTTCCTACTCACTAACTGAAATAAACATCTATTTATAATCATTTGGTTTGTGGTTGTTAGTGTATTAAACAATGCAATGAGAGGCCACAGTCCTAATTAGCCGAAGGCCTTGCAAACTATAATTACAGTAGCTGATTCAGTGACCAAGCTACACATTATTAAATTCAAACTAGTCCATTTCTTGAACCACACACATTTAATGACTTCCAAAGCATATGCACTCCAGGGTACATCATAATTTGAGCATAAAGGAACATAAATAGAGTGCAAAATTCTTAAAAAATGGTACTCTGTCATCTGCTGTAATTCAAAATGTGCCCTCACCAAAGCTGTCCAAAGCAACATAGAAAATCTTCAATGAAAATGTATTACTGTTATTACTATTATCATCATCATTAGGATTATTACTAGAATTCTTATTATTTTTGTTGTTGATGCCCATATTTCTGCCTAAAGAGTAAAAACAACACATGCTTTTTACTATTGTAGAGATTTGAATAAGAGTATATTTAACTTCTATTGAAAAAAAAAATGGTGTTCAGATAAGAAAGGGCTACAGCAGAGATAAAGAGTAAATTCAAGGTTTTACTGTCTCCCTGATACTCAGCAAGTGTCCTCAAGGCTTCACCTTTGTGACATCCTGTTGAAACAGAATGTAATTTCCGAGCATTCATCCATTCACATTTAAATGTGACACAGCTGATACTTCAATGTACAGGCTATCTGCTACTACTCCCATTGATAAAATAGCTATTATTATTATTATTATTATTGTTGTTGTTGTTGTTGTTGTTGTTGTTATTGTTGTAGAGGTGGTGGCAGACGGCGGTAGTAGTATGCTATTAGGTAGGCTATACCGTCCCTTTTTTCTATAATGGATTAGCTGTGTTGTGTATCTCAATAATATTCCAGAGTATAATAGCCCTAGCGCCTGTCCACTCGGTGTACAATTTTGAATAAGATCTTCGCATACGGGGAGGTATTTTATACATATCCTCTGACAGGTGGAGCAGCCCAGTACAGTTGGATCAGTAGTGAGGAGGAGTCTAATTTGATTCACTGATGCATTACAGATTGGTTTCTGACAGGGGCTGACAGGGGCCGCGGTATGGCCGTGCTCCGGAGGCCACTCCCGGTGTCCCGAAGCCCGACCGCGGACGGGAATGAGCCGACACGTCAACGTGCAGAGCGCGGCGGCTTCGCGAGACCGAGACGCCGCGCAGCGGGATGAAAAATGGGCAGCCGTCCAAAAGACGGACGAGTTGCAGACACAGTTAACATATTGATTCTGTGTCACTGGATCACTGTTTGAGAGTCTTCCGGTACAGTCTCCGTAAAGCTCCTGCCGCAGATTCCTTCGTCAGGTGTTGTTCATAGGTAAACTAAAGATGTGGGTGCCCACACGTTATGATCAGGTATTAAATATTTGGATTAACATTGTCGATTTAGTTCGGTATTGCAACAATTAACCGGGGTGACAACGGATATTTTTGTTAAATAAATTAGGCTACTGGTTAAATGAAAAGTGAAATATCAGCATAAACGTATTTTCATTTCCATACTATAAACGCTTTAACTATTACACTTCTACAAATCGCTTGATATTCAAATTTGAAAAACAATTAAACCTAATGTGCATTAAATTACACGATACCGAATCTTCCTCGCCTGTTATCACAAGCCCGAATCAAATTGACCATGAGAGGTCACCAGTGTCTCTCCTCTAGCGCCCAGAAATATTTCTGTCAGTGGTTTCAGTTCATGTCTGGAACATACAAACTGATAAGTCTGTGTGGACTGGTAACCCTCATTATGCCACAAAGGAATGGGTTTTGGTTTCATTTGGAGGTAAAAATAAATACTAGTAAAGCTATTATTATTATTATTATTATTATTATTATTATTATTATTATTATTATTATTGTTGTTGTTGTTGTTGTAGCAGGGTAAAATGGTGGTTATTATATTCGTAAATCTTTTAGTGCAAACTACTGCTGCTTTCAAAATGCCTTTTACTATAATAATAGCCAGATTCTCCAGACAACAACCACTCAAGACCTGTCTTTTAAATCGCAGTATTTTCTATATAGCACTTGACTGGCTCTTATATTGGTGCTTCGACTGCAGATATGACAACGCAGTCGAAATTAACATAGCATCTTGACTCTTATTAGATCACATTTGTGATTTTTAACACGAAAAGTTTGAAACATCAAATAATATTTACGCATCCTCAGCTACAACAGGCTATTTTCTTCCCTCATAATGTTGTTTGTAGGCACACAAAAATGCAAAATGTATAATGTAAAATATTTACTATGCGTCGTCTATTCAACAACCATTAAATGTGATAGTAATGTTGAATGAGTATGTTGCAAGATGTTTATTACATCATAATAGTCTTAATTATTGCAATAGCACTGAAAATGTTTGTTGTAAATTGTGATTAATCATGCCCTTCTCGCAATGAATAAATAGTTTCCACATGAAAATTAAACTGCCCATTTTTATCCCTCTTGCACCTTTCCCCTGCCATTTGCATGTGAAATCAGGTGGAACATAATTTGGCTGGAGTGGAATATTGATCTACAAAATGGAACCCTAAGTAGGCAGGCCGGCCTGTTTTATGTTTCAGTAAAAAGGGCAGTTAAAATTCAAAATGAGAACTCTACATATAACAGAGCTTGACATGCTCTTTCAGACAAACCTGCATGTTACCAGTATCTCAATCTTCCATCGCATAACATGCTTTGCGTGTTTTGGTGGTGGGCAGTTGGGAAAGAGGTGGTTACGATGGTTATGTCAAATTATGACATCGTTAATGACACCGTTGTTGTGAAAGAGAATTAGGACATAAGTAGCGATTGGTGGTACATCAGATAGATGTTCTTTCATACCGAGAGACCTGGAGGAAAGCAAAACAGACATAATCATCTCACATGCCCACAGGGCGAAGCACAATTTGAACACTTTCTCAGAAACATGTCTTTATGCTTAAAAGGTTAATGTATTTTTACGTAATCTTTCTTTACGTGTGAAGCACAAATGCCAAAATTGGTTGATTCTAAGACCACAACCATCACATTTTCTGGGGATCTTTTTTAAATCAAGGTTTTCAAAACTATTTTCTTTCTAATGAGGACATTTTTTCTTTAGTTCCAGGGCATCTCTAAAACAAAGAGAAAAAATAAGAATATAGCGGATCTGCTTTTGGTTGGAGGCGCTGCACACGTATGTCTGGGACTGCACTGAAACAAAATGTGACAACCGCCGCCATTCTCACACACAGCCCACGCCGAGAAGTGACTTCAGCATGAGACGGAGACACACGCGCGCACAATCGCATGCAGAAAAACACAACAACAACGCGTGCAAACACAGAGATATACAAGCCATACACACAACCATGGTTGAAACAGCCATGCACATTCAGCCATAAACAAATAGAGGAACTCTCTAAGGGCCTGATTTACTAAGACCTTTAGCATGTGCAAAACCTTTCAGCACACGCAAAACCAATAACCAACCAATAAAACCAATAATTGGTCATGGTTTTTGTTTTGCACCAATCATTGGTTGTGTTATTAGTTTTGCATGTTAAAAGGTTTTGCGCATGCTAAAGGTCTTAGTAAACCAGGCCGTAAGTGTAGATGGTACAAAGGAAAATATGGTGAACAGAAGAAACCGTCAAAGAAAAGAGAATACCCACAGACTGTCTTTAACTTGTTTTCTGTGACATTATTCCATCAGTAGCCTCCAACACTAAAACGTATGTGTGTATACTAGTTGTATTCAAACAAGAGAAACCAACCAAACTAGGTTTACCCAATTCCAAGCGGCCACCATACATGGTAGCACGTGAGGATGGCATCTTTTGTCATATGCAAATTACCTTTTGTCTTTGTGGATCTTTTGTTCCCATGAAACCACAGGATGAGCAAGCTCATGTGTATTTTCTGCAGAAAGGATATTGCATGTTCATTATCACAGCTTACACTTTATTAATATGCAGGTTATTGTAATATTTAGTGAAGCAATAAAGGGTAAGTACACTGATAAGTAGTCCCATTGCTGTACTCCACCTTGGATTTGAACCTGAAATCTCCCAGCTCCTTAACCACTATATACTACTACACCCTTTTCAACACTACAATACACTTCAATACTACAAACCTTTTCAGCATCCATTACCGTTACAGTTCATAGCAGTATTTTCAGAGTCTACCATTTTTTAAAGTGAATAAGTAAACAGGCCATGTGAGTTTATTTATGTGTGAGGCATACCGAAACTCAGGGCCAATGGAAACTAGGAAGGTGTTAATGGACAGCTGATTAGTCTGCCCCCTCAAAATTAAGCCCGCCCCCCGGCAAACATGATTTTAACAAGCATATTTGTGTTATTTATTACAGGTATTTAGAGATCCTAAATACGTCGTATGTTATATTAGGTGACTTCTAAGACACTTTAACTGGGGGCGGCAGTGTAGTGTAATGGTTAAGGAACTGGCCTTGTAACTGAAAGGTTGCAGGTTCAATGCCCAGGTAGGACACTGCCGTTGTACCCTTGAGCAAGGTACCTAACCTATCGCCCCAGTACATATCCAGCTATATAAATGGATAATATATGTAAAAAAAACGCTAAAAAGTTGTGTAAGTCACTCTGGATAAGAGCATCTGCTAAATGCCTGTAATGTAATGTAACTTTCGTTATATGGGAAAAATACTTTTGTTTTCTCCTCTATTTTGCGCCATACTGTGAATTGCAGAAGTGCGACTTACGGAGCGTTTTACCAGCTCGTGTCGCATATGCAGGATAACTCTCAAGGCAGTAAGACAAGACCACTTCATTGCTTTCAAATAGAGTTAAGTTCCTACACATGTAAGATGGCATGTTATGATAGCGCCGATCTCCACAAGAGAGAAACAAAGCCGGAATTGAGCTGCAAGACACGGCTTCCTTGTTTCCCCTCTAGCTTTCGCCAAGGTAATCCCTATAAAAGTGAATATTCCTCATTCAATTTCCCCATATTTAAACGTGTTTCTGGTGATTTGGGGATTTGTGTTCTGTGGAGATAACACTAGAATGCTACTTACTTTTAGCAAGTGTCTCCAGGGCCTTTATTCAATGCAGGGGTTATTTGCACTGCATTCAGAATCAGTGTGGAAAGAAGTCCATATCTGGCTCATTAACACAAGAAAGCTTTAGGCAAACATCATAATGCCACATTGTAAATGATGTAGAGACACCCACACATATACACGGAAAACCTTATTTACCATTGGTTATGATTTATGAAATTCAAAAAGTATTTACTGTTTAAAGCTCAAAGGCATTGTGACATGGACTGATGTATGTAAAATTTAGCATAGCAAAGGAATATTTTTCAAAGCACATTCATTTCTTTAGAAATTGGCTTTTTAAAACTTACCGTTATCTGTAATGCAGTTTCTACTATATAGCTAATGCCATACAACTAAGTAACTAACTAACGTATCCCAGAATGCATTCTTCCATGATTTGATGTAACAACTGAGGCCAATGTTTATTCGCATATGATCACGATACTGATATATCACGGCTTCAATCTGTGATCGTTACGTTGGCAGTTAGGCCTACCCTTGGTGGAAAAACCCACAGATTGCACCTTGGTATTGTGTGTCCTCTCCTGATATTGCTGTGCCTCGTTTCCAGCCCTGAGTTTTCTCTCCCACTGGGTTCCACGCTGTTGCCAACTTGATCGGCTTCCAAGTCCCAAGTCTCCAGAGATGGCACCGGCAACTGTTCTCCAGTTCAGATACACAGCACAGCAATTAATTAGATCTTGTATCGCATGCTATTACAGCCAGGCAACCGTCCCCGGTCTAAAATGCATTTTAAGAAGACACTTCCATGGCCCCCATAAAGGTGGCAAAAAAACAATGGACTTGTTTTGAAAACATTGTATATCACAGTGTATATCACTCAAATTTGCAATGAATTTATCATGACAATAGAATGTGATACACTCATTGGAATGCGGGGAAACTGGTGTATTCCTTTTTACATTGAGTGCATTACTTTGGTAATGTCGCACAATTCTCGTGTATTTTATTTAATTTTTTTACCTCGAGTGCATTACTTTAGGTAATGTCGCACAATTTTTGTGGCTAAATAAAACGTTATTCACATCTCGGGAAGCAATTCAAGGATGAATTATATTTGACTTTGAGAGCTTAATTTTCCAGCGCATGAGGTGTACAAACTGTGACCGAACTGAAGCACGTTCTTTCTGCGAGACACATTTTATTTTGGGATGAAAAGTGTCAGTCATGCCAAAATCAAGGGGAATGTGAGACTGGTGTGGAATCACAGGCTTGGGGCGGGTTGAGAAACGTAGATGACTCCTAAGGTGTGGAATTAGGCTGTTGACACATATAGTAGCAGCCTACATGTAGAGTGACACTCAACGCCCCCGAAAATATACAGTTGAGAAGAACAGGTTCAAAAAAGGTAAATGTTCTTTGGCTGCCCGTAGAGTTTTAGAAACCCTATAATAGCTTAGCAAGCAATGCCATATGCACTAGCTACATTAGGGTGTGTTCTAGTGTCAAAAGTACCAACAAGGTACAAAATGAAAGGTTTAGTAGTATAATGGTAGAACATCTTTTTATAAAAAAATTTTTTAAAGTAAATTTGGCATCCAATGTGGGGCTGAGCATGTCCAATTCCCACCCCAATTTGGAATGGCCCATCGCCTGCAACCAGAGCCACGTACATGCTCCCGCCCCACCGCCGATTTGGGAAAGTGTAGACACTCATGGTTCTCCTGGCGTCACCAGCGGCTTCTTTTCGCACCACAGACTAAAGCTAGACTCGCATAGAGAGGAGACGAAGGAAGACCTTTCGTATCTGGCGTTAGCTGCAGTCCAGGGGCAGGCCTGAACCGTCCCTTACCCTGGGCGTTGCAATCCCAAATTGTGCACCATCTCATGGGGCTACCGGCCACAGGCAGCACTGGAACGGTCTGGATTCCATCCGAGCCACCCCAGCTGCTCCAGAACAGCCATCTTTACAGCCCTGGGTTTGATTATTGCACCCTCATGCACATAAACTTTGTAAGCAAGGATTTCCATGTTTCCTCTGTTCCCATATTTCATTGGAAAGTCTTTTAATATGTTGTCAGTTAGATGGTGGTGATACACTGGATGGAAAATGTATTACAGTGGGAAATGGGAAGAATGGTTTTGCCAAGGACAACAGAATTGTAAAAACATTCAATATAAAGCTTATGAAAACAAACTAAGTTGTATTTGGTGTATAGCCTCAAAAAACCTCAATAAACAGAAGTAATAGCATATGCATTTTTTTAAATGGGGTGAAATTTTCCTTTAATACCTAGCCTATATTCGTTTTAGCAGTTGTTTTCTGTTTAAAAGCTGCTATATTTCAATTAGCAGGATACAATTACTACAGTATATGGAAAGCAAAGTGATATTTAAATTTCCTAGGTATCTGTTTGAATCACAATTACTTGCTAATGATGAAATAAATAAAGTTTGGATACATTTTTAATGTAGTAATTAGCAAAGAAATGCCTGCCTGAAAGAAATTTATGAAATATCTTGATGAATATGAAATTTCCAAAACTTCACATACACTGAAATTAGTAGGTCGTATAGTGTGTTCCATGGACTCTCAGCCTCTTTCAGAGTTGATTGCTTGACAGGCATTTGTTTGGTTTTCATGGCGTCCAGACTCGGAACCGCTTTGAGCTCAATTGGACGTTGTCTTTTCAATCATCAGAAAGAGTGTGACACGGGCCTCGGCTCCCTCAGCTGTCAGCCGATTGCCTTGACTTGCGTCAGATAACCCTTTTCAGCGAGATCAACTGGGGGCATTTATCCAGTAAGCACCTCAGTTAGGCCAGGGGATCTCCCATTATCTCCTGCCCTGCAGTCTATGATTTCGATGGTGTCTGCTCGTGCCTTGCCACCCTGGCGGAGTAACCAACACGAGACAAGCCGCTCACTGGAGGTAATGCACGTGTGATGATCGCGCCACTTTCCACCGGCCGACGTGTTGTCTGTGAAAATGATTTCAGAAGCAAAGCTGGGGGGGGGGGGGGGAAACGTTCATTAGCCGGCTTACTGCGAGATACGCCCGGGAAAGAACTAGCGGGGCCCTGTGAATGTAATGCAGAGCTGATTTTCTGCTTTCAAATGCATATAAATGATGACATTTCCACCTGAGACTTGGCTCCTCAGCCCAACCCCGCCCTCCCCAGAGCTGGAGAAGAACAGACGCGCATTTATTTGAATTAAGCAGCTGGGAGGGCTACGATATTGGACCCGGTATTAGACGGAGCGTGTGGGAAGCAGATAACTCCTCGGGTTTTAGAGAGCGGTGTTTGGTCGAGTTGATGTGGGAATTCCGGGCGTCTTCTGCGAGCGGAAGATACAGCGGGTTTTCCAATGCTGCCTGGAAGCCGCAGATATTGCCGTGTTATTTCCAACACAAAAGGTCAGGTACGAGCCGGTATAATGAGTGACAAAGAAACCACCCCGGTTAGGTAGCGGGCACCAGCGGCTGGAATTAAAATGATTCCTCTGATGATGTAGACACGTGCTTGCCTTTGTCCTTATTATCCTATTCAGAGAAATGGCGGAAGAAGCTTTGTCTCAGTCTCAGTCTTCAACATCTTTCCATCAATCTGGCATAATATCCTCACATATTTACAATGAGAACCCCCCCCCCCCCTTTTTTTTTAATAGGCATGCATATCAGTACTAGTATTTCAATAACAAATGTTGCCATTGATATTCATCTTCTTAACAACCAAAGGCTACTACAATCTCATTTAGTAGATAAGAGGGCTTATCCCTGCAAGTCCTGGAATTCTAGGTTCTGTAACGCAGAGTTTAAAAAGAATACATTTCCCATAACCTCAGAGGGCATGCATTTCCTGGGTCAGCTACACTGGATTCATTTTCAAACAGAGTGCTGTTCGCCGGGAATGAAAAATAGGCCACGGTGGGAATTTAAATAGTGGCCATCAATAAATATCACCACTTTAGATTGCATTTATCTTCCTTACTTAATGCGTTTCCCAGATGCCCGTCCCCTGCCTGCTGACCTTTGCTTTGAGACTCCTGAAACAGCGGATACCGCAAAAACACTTTGTTTTGCACTCCGTTTATTTATGGACTGCAGACTGTAAGGGAATGGATTAAAAGAGCTGTGGAAATGTCAGATCTCTCTGTGGGAGCCTTCAATCGCTCCACATGGGGCAGAGAGTGAGCAGGCCCTTTGCCATTAGGCAGAGCGCTACTCTACATATTAAATACCGTCGCCTCTCGCTCCGAAGCCGTTCTTTTTTTTCTTTTCTTTTTTTTTTTTAATAAGCGACGGCCGCAGATCGATTTGTATGTGGAGGAATTTGACATTTGACAACCGTGGAATCGTTTCCATTCTCAGAAATCACAACACAAATGTACTCGGTATTATCTCGATAAGGCAATTGACCGACCTGAAAATAGTCGACCAGTGTTTGCTCAAAAGATTCTCTCACCGGAAGAAAAATTAAACGCTATTTTCTACTACCTTTTCTTGAAAATGTAGAAAACAAAGCATTCTGGGAGGGGGGCTTGAGTGGAGCAAACATAAAAAAAGCAACAACAAAAAAAAAAACCGCAAGACATGGTCTGTGGAAAATCACATTACGAAATGAATGCGCACAATTATGTTGCTTGCAAAACAATATTTTTCAAAAAAGGATACAAAACAAACGCATCCCAACAGTTCTCTCCTTTCATCTGTCAGCTGCTCGGGAAATTCCTTTGATATCAACAAGACGGCATTCCCGCATAATTGCATTTGATCATGTTGTCACTCCCACAGGCACTGTCATGCTCTGTGATTTCACCCCTCCGAACATTTGGAAAGCGTTGCTAATCCCGAAGTTGGTGGAATCCCCCCCCCCCCCCCCCCCCCCTTTCCTTCAAAGTTCAAAAGAGAGGTAGACCTGGAGAATGGAATCAGAAATCCCTTCTCATTTATCTGGAGAGGAAGATAAGTCGGCGTTCACTGAGGTTTCCAGGCTGTGCACACATAAATCGTGCCTCGGAGGGACCGGCATCTCGGGAGAGGAGGGGGGGGTGAGGAGGGAGCGATCATAGTCCCTACCCTTCCCAACAGCCCCGGCTCTTTCCCTTTGTAAGACGGTGAGAAAGCACGCCCCGCCCGTTCGTGCAAAGAAGCGGGCATCGCCGATTACGCCATAGCTCCTGTCGCTAACGTGCTAGGATGTCAGAAGGACCCATTTGTGCCCGTAGGAGGTGAGAGGCCCGACAGACACGCGACGTGTAAATTCCCATGTCCTGTGGTACCTATTGACCCTGACCCAGTTCACACCGTCCAAGAACGTGGGACATTTGAGTGACTGAAATTACATCGTTCAGCCCTTCTATGACTAAATTGACCGTGCCACTTAGGGTGTCATGCCATTTTAACAACAAAAGGGTTTGAAGGAAGATTACAAAAAGAATTCTGAGTATTAGCAGCGGACGTGTTTTTTACTCTATATGTTGAATTCTAGAAGTCAGTTAAAGTCTCCCCCCCCCCATACATCCCCCAAAAATGTAGATTTTAAGGTAAGTACATATCAGAACTGACAGTTTAATTTTTTATCAGACGTTTGGGGAATACTTCACATATGCAAATGCATATCTCACTGGAATGCAATTTAGTTTTTTATCAGGACATTACCTCAGAATGTCCGCTGCTCAATGCTCATCTTCAATGAAGTCCGTTGGGCTTGCTGCAGGATTAAATTCTGCGGTTTTGGTGGTGTATTCTAAACACATCCAGAGACCTGAGTAATGGTTTGGGTACCATATCAGGGAAGGGCAGGGTTGTGTAAAGGATCTCAGGACAGTGTGACCAAACGCTTCGAAATGGCTGCCATTCAAACCCCTAGACCCACCTCCAAGAGTAACCAAAGCCATCTTGATTTTGTAAGTGCAATTTTTTTACATGTACTGATGAGCAAGGGTGTAGTTTGGAGAAGAGCATTCCAGGCAAGCAATTATTTTCTTCTGGTCACCATAAATTGAACAATATACTCACAACCAATGATGGAGAGCATAGAAACGTAATGCATATTTCAGAGATTTCATCAGTCAACACTGTAGGCATATGTATTAGTATGTTAAAAAGTATCATTGATGCTCGTTTTTTTTAAGTTTATCTTGTGCCACTGAAGACTAAAGGCAAAACACGTCCTTAAAATAAAGACCAAAAACGACTGTGCAACAAAAGAAACTATTTATTTGTAGTATGCATTACCAGTACAAATTAAGAGACCATAAAACCTACACCTTGATATTTTTTCTCCACAGAACACAAGAGTTTTAAGTTGGAATCAAAAAGACACTAGAGTTTTGTGTTTCAGTTTGTATACCTTTTTACATATGCAGAGATCTTAAAAGTTAAAACTGCGCCACAGTCAGCTCAGTGATTTCACACTCTGAAATCTTTATATAAAAAAAGAAGAAACATTCAAAACACTGCATTTTTTTTTTATAAAGAACAAAATACATGCAACAAAGAAAACATTTGATGTTTTACAAATTGCTCAGCTTTTTTTTTTTTGTTTGTTTTGTTTTTTTCTTTTTTTTTGCAAAAACCGAAAGCATCATTACATGAAGCTTTTAATAATATGATGGCATTGGACAGGCAACGTGAAGAGTACTGTAATAGAACAAATTAACTTGGAGAGGGGTGATCTGCTTCAAGTGGTCTTTGCACAGACCCAGGCAACAAAATAGTTTTAGCATTTCATCATAACAATAGAAGGGAAGGGTGATTAGGACTTCAACTCTAAGCAATAAAATCATATTGAAGCATACTTTCCGCAGCAATCAAGGTCATTCACATGGAGAAAAACACCCCCAAAACAATTTTTCCATCTTACGGTATGACTTCAAGCATGACTTCAACAGTAAAGCTTGAAGTACAGCTACTTTGAGATAAAAGATTTGAGTCTGTGAACCAATGAATGGTGAGTATTTCGCTGTTCTACAAAGGACTTCAATTGCTTATAGAGTACATAAATAATATAGCTGTCTTCTAATGACTTAATGAATGATCTGGAACATATGCGTTCAAATCTATATCCACATATAAAAATATATATACATCGTCAGATGGTTCAAATGGTTTTTTGTTTTCATTTTCACTCACAATAGATGCATTTTAGTATGTTTTTTTAGAGATGCCATTATTTTTCTTATTTAATGTTGTCGAAAAACAACACTTTGACAAGACTTAATCGGTGGCATGATTGGATGAATTTTACCACACTGGACACGTAAAATGTAAATCCAGTGGATTATATTCAAAATGCATGAGAATTTCCTCCCCCTGTTCCTCTCCCAATTACCATTAGATATTTAGCTGCAATGATTTGAAAAAAATTGACACCATCCCTTTTCAACAGAGCAAACCAAGAACAAAGGTGCACATATACATACACATAGCATTCTTCAGCTAATTCACATATGAGAACAAGAAAATAATGGTGCTAGTCCTGCACTTTAAGACCGCGAATTTGCGAAACGTTTAAAAAAAATTAATGAAGAAATAAATGTGTCGTCAACCAAGGACACAAAAAAATATATCAAATTCATATCGGTATCTGTTCCACAATGGTTTTGTCCTTTTGATCCATAAACACAATTTAATTATAAATGCTTTGTGGTTCTGAGAATTCCAGAACCTTCACATAATAAATGTTAGCGCTAGCAATAATGGCAGAGAGACGAGTTTTACTGACGATGAACTGTAAAGCTCGCAATGTAGGCAATTTCAACTTCCGGAGATTTTGGCATCAAAGAAATGGTCTGGCGAGAGGTGTAACCATGTAAGGGAAAGCAACGAGTAGAAGAGGGAGTAAACTTCATAACATAAATGTGAAAGTGACAAAATGAAACACAACCATTACAAAAACATACTTCACATTTTGGATTCGTTTGCTTGATTAACAATATATAGGATGATTTATTGCAAAAATACGTTAATGAGCACTGTTCAGTGTTCTTAAAATCTGTTTACTCTGAATCTTGGCAAATAAAAAAGGCTTTTTTTTTGTTTTCCCATTTCAGAGGAAAGCCATCTCAGGGCTCTTATGTTGAATGGTTGTGCCCTGGTATTACCTGAATCGACAGAGCTAAGAGTGACTGTAGAAATGTCTAAATCCTATTAGCTTAATGACTTCCACATTTAAGTAGATTCTGGCAAGATGTGATTTAATGCGCAGAGAAACAAACTCAGTTACCAAGACCCTCGACAGACATAAATATATTTTCAACAGAAATTAGAACTGTATTGGATTTTCAACAACATTATTTTCAATAACTAGTAGTAGTCTGATTTTAGGTTGGAACTTTGTGGGACCAGCTTTAAATGGTCAACAAAGAAGCGGGGAGTGCAGAGCTAATATTGAACAAACGATGCAAACCAACACAAGCTGTGTGTATTTTAACGACCACATCTTTGTAGCACTTCATAGAAACGAGAGCAATAACTTTTTACAGGTCAGCTTATGATTTAAAAATCATCTTCTTATGCACATATTACACAAGTGTTTTGGTTAACAGCAGCATTTGGCTAAAATGATAAATCTTAGAAACAGAGTGATAATATTCATTTCCCTATACATACTGTACGTTTCCCTTATGACGTTGGATTTAAAAAAAACTAATTGCGTGAGTCTCGCTGAATCCAGAACCAGTCAGAACAGTTCTGTATGAACTGTACAGAACAGTACAATTCATATTCTCACTGCTGGAAATAGAAACTCATACTGTATGTAGTACATTGATCACGTGACCCCTTCATGTTTTCACCGGAAATCACAACTCAGAGTAACTTTGATAAGGCTGTAATTACTGGGAATTTTGTATTGATATGGTAGAATGAGTTTAAAATGCCCTCACCCCTGACCTTAACAGGCTGTGTACAACCGGCACTCAAGAGCCTCACTTAGGGATAAAGACAGAGCCCTGAAAAAAAGATATATATACTCAGCTGCAAGGCCATATTTAATCCAATCACAATGTGCTTCACTTTAATACTCCAATAATGAAGTTAAGCAGGTCCATAGTTCTTTCATTACCTAGACAAGAATTGTTCCATTTCAGGAATTGCAACACATGTTAAGGAACTAACCGAATTTAGCTCGGGAAAGTAGGGCGGAACCTAATCAAAAAAAAAGTAATGTTTCTGACATGAGAATGTGACGTTCGTATGGAAGCGCCATGAGGTGTCTTTACCATAACACTATTCCTCTGCATTTCAATATGCATACTTGGAAAACTACAAGACAGAGAACAGCATATCTCCATCTTAGATTTTCAGGGACGTTAGCCTTGGAGGACAAAGCATATTGTAGTTGGGAGAGAATCCAGGACCTAAAGTCACACATTATAGTTCAGGACTTGGCTGCGCATAGCTGTGATAAGAAATTCAGCTGAGCAGAAAGAATTCAGTACTATACAGTATGAACATGATGTGTGTTTACACGTTGCTTTGTTGTGATGCCTTACATAGGAATACGGATGTCTTGGCAACAGTAGTAACAGTACAGTGCTTCTTTCGTCAGTTCCTGCTTCCTGCGATGCTTTTACGTTTCTTGTACTTTAAAATACATATTAATGGTATTTTAACAGTGTAATTGTCCACATATGGGCATATGCTTTAGCAGAAAAGAAGAGCACCATAGATCATTCATTCATCGACACACTTTGTTGTTAGGTTTTAGAAGCTTATATGTTGCAACTCCATCATAGAAAGATGAAAGTAAAAAAAAAAAAAGTAAAACGTAGTGAAAATGTAATTTCTAAAAGGGGGAGGGCGCTTGTGGTGGTGGTATCAGGAAAAAACTTTTTAAAGCCCTGCTACTGCACGGGATTTACTTGCGCTACAATATTCAGTATGTTGAGATGACACATCATGAAGACACACTGGCTAGTCAGGGTTGATGTGCAGGACTTGCTTTCCTAGCGGGTTCATTTGGCTCACGCTCACTTCTGCATCCGTGTCCCGACAAAGTTTCAGCGTTTGCCGAGACACGCCACCGCGTCAGTAAGCCATGCAAAATGGACAATAATTTCCCCTCTATTTGTTCTAAGAGAAACATCAAATTGACTTTCTTTCTTTAAAAAAATAAATAAAATAAAAAAAGGCTATTTGTTTTTGGCTCTGGGGAGGAACAACGTAAATACTTTGACAGAACAAAATAAACGGCGTCTGCTGCAGCTGAAGAGGTACGCGGGCAAAGATAAACATCGGATGGAGACGGAAGAGTGTCCTTGAAAATCTAACCATCTGGAATGACAAGAGTGGTCAGGTACTGCAACTGCAAGTAGTAACAAAGTTTTCGAGAACAAAATGGTTTTTAAAATTCTTTTTTTTTTTGTTTAGTTTTTGTTTTTGTTTTTGTTTTGTTTTTGCTAAGAGGTAGTGTGAAAGCATTTAAACTGAAATACAAGTGTTGCCTGTTGTTTGTCGTCGTTTCGTTTAACATTTAACGCGAGCTAATTACTCAGTCGAACTGGATCATCTGGATACATTTTTAATAAATTTCACAAGCACATTTGTCGCTGTAAATTCACTAATCTGTATTGCAAAATGTTCCACAGTAACGGTTTTGCTTCTTCTTAATTTTGATACTCAGGGACAAGTGATGTTGGCATGTGTGTGGATACTGTTTTGTTTTTACAGCATTCCCAAACAAAAGGGAAATCCTATTGTGTTACTTGGGGGGGGGGGGGTGGATGTTACCTCCACTCTGAGTGGAGGGGGGGGGTCACTGGCAAGTCCGGGTGTTTTCGGTTCTTCTTGGGAGGGGGTGGGTGGGGTGGGGCACTGTACGTTAGAGGGATCAGTTGGAGGTATCGGAGTGGACGCTTCCGGGTCCTTCTGTGGGCGAAGTCACTGATGAGGGTGTTGTAGCATCTTGCCAGCCGCCATTTGCCTGTGAATTTAAAGGGAGAAGGAGAAGGCTTTAATCCTCATGTCTCATAGGTTCATGTCTCATACGTTAAGGTACTGAAACATCACCGAGTGGGAATGGGGGGGCTTAGTGCAGTCGCTCCTTATGCTGTGAACTCAGCAAACTCCTTACATTTTCTTTTCTTTACGTTTTCATGCATTTCATTATTGATTTCGTAGTAATCCGAGATCGTTGTTCTGATTTGTCCTAATCCAGTACCCTCATTTGAGTCTGTTAGCATTGCCGGAGTAATTAAAATGTTTTTGCGTCAATAAAATGTGCCGCCGATTACAATAATGTGTTGCCACATTCAGCCCAATTCTAAGATGTGTGGCTGTTTTTTGTTTTTTTATCTTCACAAGACCAAACATCACAGTTGCATCAGTGAATGGACCCAAAATCCTTGTCACACAGGCAATTTAGGGAGTCTGCACAGCACTAGATTACATGTCTTTAAAATGCTAATATGTACCAGCCAATGCAAGTCAAATTAAAAGGGGTATTCAACAACCCTGTCAAAAAGAAAAAGTGATTTAAATGAGAGACAATAAACCTAAATTACATTATTGAGGATGTATCAAACCCCCTCTGAAACAGAACTCTAAAGACAGGCAACGGAGAAATCAATTATAGCAAATTATCACGTTGGAGATTGGGAAGAAAATATAATGGGAAACATGGAAGCCATTTCAAATCCCTCAGACAGGCCTGCTAAAGAGCATTTAGGGCATTAATAGCAATTTCCATGCCATCAGAAATGGCTGAAAATGGTCTTTGGCAGCCTCTTATTTCCTAGGCTGTTATTTCAGAAGGAAGCAGTCTGCAATCACATGGAGAGAGAGAGAAAGGAAGGCGGAAAACTTTTTTTAAATGTTCAGCTTTTGGTGTCACTCCATTTAAAAAGCCACAATTGCCGTTCTGAAATATAGCCTTGCTAGCATTGTGCGTTAGCTTGATCCTCGGCCTAATGAATGCCTTTTTAAAATAGTATAAATAAAGGGTCGGGCTGCACCATTTTAAACCATTACTTGCTAAAAAAAAAAAAAAACATATATATATTTCTCATGTTTGATGGTAGAATATAGGGTCTTTCGTGTAAATAATTTGTAACGTGAAATATTATTTAATATATGAATCCATTAAGTACTTTCTGTGACTGTAAAACGGAATATAAAATATGGCAATTGCTAAATATGTTGCTTCACCATTTCAAAATGCATGGCTTCTTACTGATATGAACGTAAATATTTTACAAACACTTGAATGCTTTAAAATTGAAAATATGTATTTATATGTCAATTTAATTGGTAATAAAGACCTGTGCTATCCATCAATATAGTAAAAGAGGCTGGAATGAGAGGAATGGGGGAATAACATACTTTCTTATGCAACACCATCCATTGGTGGAGAAATGTGAACCGGTGAAAATCAATCACAATGCCCAGAACACCAGAAATATGCTCTCAAGTAATATTGTCTATTTTAATTGCTTCCCTTTTCCTCATAGGCTCAAATCTAAACATGATATGCATTTCATTATAGATCTCAAAGTAGACAATGATCATACAAGCCTTATTCTGCTTTGTTTTACAATGTATGTTTAAAGCAAAATAAATAAAAAATATTCTAAATATAAATAAGCGTACTAACTAATTATATTAAAACTCAATAATTTATAGAATTATAAATGTATAAATATGAAAACGAAATGAATGATTTAAAGCTGTTAAGCAGGATGGATACTGGGTGGATTTGGGGAAGCGCGCGAGTGTTTCAGGGTGATATGCGTGGCGACAGCTGACTGTCGGGATAAAGCGGCCGCATACGTTAGTGTTCCCTCCTGTTTATCCTAAACTGCCTCGCAGGAACAGTCTCTCATGTCCCCCGGAAAACACACAAAACCAAAAACGCCCGGGAACGGATTTGAATGCATAAAAAAAAAAGAAGCTTTTTTTTTTTTTTTTTTCCAGGACAAATTTAATTTCATTACGGCCGCAGCCGGCGAGCGTGGCGGCGGAACGGAGCGGAAGTGCGTCCGCGGTCTCGGTCGCGCTCGCGGTCGCCGGCCTGCCCTGGCGCTGCGCCGCAACCCCGCTGTCAGTGCCATTAAGACGGCAGACGCGTGATCGGGCCAATGTGCTTGGATCGCTGTCCCGAATCCGCGCTCGGCTTTCCCTGTGACTGTCTTATCGATTTCCCTCTTTGCGACACGGCACGTCGCCGCAAATTTCGCACGCCGGGGCCGCGGGCCGCTGGCATTCCCCGAAAAGCTGCGCGGAAAAAAACTAAACAAATAACAAACGTCTGTCCCCCCGTCCCCCCACCTCTCTTTCCGCCGGCTCGCTGATTTATTTTTAGAGGGGGGCTCACAGCGTTATTCGGAGGCCGCCTTCTTCGCAGACGTTGGGCCTTCATCGGAAATCAAGGGCCGGTCGTTTCGGCGACATTTGAAAACGGGCGCGGCGGTGGGTGTCACCTGTTCCCCGGCTCCTCTCGGGCCCGGCGCGCTCGGCCGCAGGTGCCGCGGGCGACGCTGATCTGCTTCGACAGGCTAAGGCGGCAGCTGCCTGCACGCGGCCCGCCCCCGTTCGCCGCTTATCGCGGGCAGCGCGCCGCCGTTGGCGTGACCGATACAGAAGCAATCAAATAGTTGACCGTGAAGCTTAGACAAGTCCTACTAAGTGGCATTCTGAGCCCTATGGCTTTGAAATAATTGGTGGTGGGAGTAAAGTTTGCAACAGAAGAAGAAAAAAGAAAAAAAAGTGGGGGAAAAAAAAAAAAACGTTATTTTTCTTACGTTGATGCCCTGCGGACTGTACATCTGGCTCGCCGCGAGTCCATCACTGTACCCTCCTGTCTGACTGATAACATGGCGAAGGGTATCCACCTGAAACGCAGGAAAGCACAAAGATAGCGGGGTTAAGAGAAAAAGCTTTGAATCTGAAAGACTCTGAGTGTGCGTGAGGAGAGGCCACTGTGATTGTGAGATGAGAGGGTGCCGTAGATGGAGAAGGTCACATGCAGAAAAAAAGCAGGCAATAAAAAAAACAATGCGGCATCTATCACAGAAATAACCAATATACGCTCTACCTACAAAAGGATCTGCCCTGCTAAACATTAATAAATGCTAACAGCAAGCTATGCGTGTAAGACATACCATATATATGTGCATGTATACATACGCAAACATTTTTCAAATGTCATTGTTGGGGTGCTGAAATTAGTCAAACTCACAACATACCAGATTAGTGGCCATATAGCATAACTCCCTGACCATAAGAGTCACTTGAACGGTTTCTCTAGCTGCATAACCTTGGATAAAACAAGGACATTGGGTTTGCCAAAGTATCACCCCAGAGGTCCTTTCCATGGGCCTTCGTCTGCCTTAGCATACCCCTGATATGCTAACAGCATTTGGGCGAATAATTCATATGAGAGAGAAAAAAAAAAAAACCCTGGCATCAGCAGGCGTATTGCTACCGGGAGAAACTCATGCGGCTTTCGTTGAGGAACGACATGGGGCCCGACCTACTCTAGCATGTGGGACAAGGTCAGATGGCCAAATTGCGCCCGTAGCAAAATGGCCGCCTCATCACAATGAAGTCACATAAGCAGACCGGGGGTTGTATTGGTTCCAAAAATGTCTGCGGCCATTTTTTCCCCCCCTCCACATAGGTGACAATGGCCTCAGAACTATGCCAGCAGCACAATGCTGAGAGCTCACAATGTACTGCTGTCACTCAAGGGAGGAACGCCTTCTGAAGACAACTACAATGAATTGGCGCATTCACTGTACTTTTATTGTCATTGATAGCATGCAGTATTCTTCTCCACGCTTGGGCCTCCTTTGTCTCTCCAACTGGTCCTCAGCAACACAAGTGTCAGCATTCATTACAAAACCTCTGCCCAGGACTACCCAATGAGTCATGGAGCAGACAACGATTAAATTTCCACAAAATCTATTTGCACGGTACTAATTTAGTTATACCTTCTTTGGGGGGGGACACAACAACTCCAGAATCTCATCCATATCTACGTTCATGCAATGCTACTTGGTACTTATGACTGGCACAAGGTTTGGAGTTTTGGGGAATGTACACAGATGTTTAAGGACTGAGACACAAGCTTTCCTGTTCCCGGCCACGTTTAAGCCACTGCGCCGCGGCGTTTCCCTACCTGCGACTGCACGTTGGCTCCAACCTGGGCCCCTTGGTAGGAGTCCCCATTGAGTGACTGCACGCTCATGAACAAGTCTCCGGAATTTGACATGTTAAAAGAGCCGGCAGAACCTGAAAGGAGAGAGTGAGCACCTGAATCAAAGAGAGAAGTTGGGCAGCCCGCCATGCAGAAGCAAGAAGGGAGGCCGTGTGTGCGTGCGTGCGTGCGTGCGATCAGGGAGCGGCCAGCGTGAGCAGGGCAGGGGCAGAGCCAGGCGAACTAGAGGGTGCTAATGCTAAGAGCTCACGGACAAGTTCCTGCCCACGTCGAATACGGATCTCGCGACAACGTCGAGGGAAATTACGGCCAAATTAGCGTGCGGAAGATGTGCAACAGCAAATCAGAAGAGTTTAAAGAGCATCGCGTCCTATGCACTCTGTGTCTAATTGGCAAGCTCTGCGCATACATACGTATATACTATTACTTATACGATGAGACAGTGGTTCAAAATACTGAAAGATTTCATCCTTGCCAGTGTTGGACTTCCCAGT
This sequence comes from Synaphobranchus kaupii, assembly GCA_029718625.1. NCBI lineage: Eukaryota > Metazoa > Chordata > Actinopteri > Anguilliformes > Synaphobranchidae > Synaphobranchus > Synaphobranchus kaupii. The sequence continues at coordinate 77,548,093 of CM056381.1, read as the reverse complement.
TGCACCGTTATTCACTTATAAACATTATGTAGTTGTGTGGCGATGTCCTCTAAAACTGTAATTAAGCAGAAACCCTGTAGTTTACGTGTGTGTCACAACAACTTCATGGCAGTAGCTGAAACCACAGTCAAATTTTAGATGGCTAGAAGGCCTCTAAAAAGATTGATTTTTGTTACGAGCAGTGGATCCAAAAAGGAAGTCCTAATCCAATAGGAAGAATTAAAGAATCCTCCCTGTGCTTTAATGGCACAAAAACCCAGATGTTAAAAGGACCACGGCGAAACTTAATTTAAAAAACGACGGATCCATAATCAAATACAGCTTATGACCCCATGACAAAGGACTCTGCTGCCTTGTCATCGACTTAATGGCATGCGGGAGACCAACCAGACAACAGTAAAAGGATATACGCGCATTTCCCTTGCAGATGGGTCAAATGGCAAAGCGCATTACGGAGATGACCGCATACATGCAACTCAATATAGGAAGAGAGAGGGGAAGCCGCACTGCAGGAGTGGAGTCCATGTTAGAAATGGCGGTATTAGTGAGCGAAGGGGAGAGCTTTTATTAGTTGAGAGTGAAAGTGCAAGAGACTTGCTACTTGGAACGGGGCCCAGGTTAGCTAATCTTTGATCCAAACGTTATTCCGATGATTACTCCATGACAACAAGAAGCATATTTGTATTTGTCAATTGTAAAATGTGACGTGCATGCCAACAGTATGTCCTCCCCCCCCCCCCACCCCCCAACTTTGACGTATTTCTCTTCACTTGGCAGAGCAAGCTCAAGTGACTGGACTGCACTCATTTCAAAATGGGGGATGGGGGATGGCAGCGTTATTGGTATTACTCACCTGGAATTTCACTACATCAACACAAGCAATTCCTGAAAATCCTTTTTCATTTATAAAAAGGTCTCAACAACTGAACAGAAAAAACTAAAATGCCAGACCAGTTGATGAATGGCAACTTTAATATGTTGACGATTGGCTCATATTATTTTGTTGGGAATGGTGGTGCATGTTACTGTCTTTGGAGGGGTCGACTGTACTTTCAGTCGTTGTAAATTTACCATGTTCCCATTTTTAAAATCAGCTGAATTGTGCCTCAAAAGTATGTGCGCATGCATCTGCTGGGTCGTTCACTCAGTAAAAGCGCCGCTTACAGCACATGAGCAAGCACCACGGTCTCGGATCGAATCCGACCCGTACCAGTGCCAATCGAATCCGACCCGGCTTTGCGTTGCCCAAGGGACATATGGGCTTCAGTCGGCGGGATAGCAGTGTTCATTGTTCGAGTGACCCCTGTTAGCCGCCCAGGCGCCCATTGCTTGCGCGCGTATATGATTGGGTCTCCTCCACCCCCACTGTGTGCGTGAGTGGCTTGTGGCACCCCGTGTTTCGGAGGAGAACCGCAAGTTCTCTTCACTCTCCCGACCCAGCAGCAGGAGCCATATATGAGAACTCTTGTACAAAGATTGCGAATTGGACATTCCAAATTGGGGTTGGAGATGCCAAATTGGAAAATTTGTTTTAACAAGTATGTGCACACAAGCTAAAAATACATTCACTACACAATTGATGTGTGATATAATATTTACCTTTCCTACACCAGGGAAACAAAGACCCTGCATCCATCTGACTGCACGTACAATCATCAGTCATTACAGCTGAGAATGCTATGGAAGCAGACTTATCTTCACACTCACCTGCCGAATTTGGGGTCGAGGGAGAGTTGGCTTGGCTGCCGTGAGCGGACACATTGGCCGCGCTGACGGCCGTTTTGGCGGCGTACATGTTGGCTTCTTCTTGGAATTTCCCGATGTTTTTCTTGTATCGGATTCTTTTATTTCCAAACCAGTTTGATACCTGCAGACGCAAAAAGTGCACAACACTGAGCCCCAAACACGTCATCTGCATTGGCTGTTCTTATTATCTCAGAGAGCCTAAAAACCTTCTCCTAGATATGCATGACGAATTTAAATATTAATGTCAATTATTCACAATTTTTCATTAGCAAAAACCAAGGCACCGCTGAGTTGTACATGCCAGCATTAGTTAGATGTGAAATGATAAGGGAAGAAAAGGACAGGCTTCAGGAATGCAAAGAGCTGTCAGGCTCAGTAAAAAGCTACATATAATCTGCTAGCGGTATATGATAGAAATGGAGCTGAGCTTTGGGTCAGAATTGAATGCAGCTGCCAGGCTATGGTGTGTAACAGTGCACGGGCCTGGAGTCTCTTGGAATGGGAGCGGAAGCAACCTTCTGCACTCGTAACATATATAACACCGCTATGGATGTACCCTGGTACAGCACAAAAATAACCTGGGGAAAAGCCCCCCCAATGTATTATACATTAAGACCTTAGTAACATTTCACATAATTTGTGTATACTACTAAGATAAAAACTCACGTATTTTTCAACGCACATAATATTACAAATAAGTAACATATAGATCCCCTTTTAAAATAAATAGTCAGTTGTACTGTTGCTAATGTAGATACATAATTATTTAATTATTATGTTTTGATGGTGGAAGTGTTTTTTTAATATGCACATGTGATTGGCCAAACTGTTAGATGAGCACTGATCAGCTACTTCATCGCTCCCTTCATTTTGGGATTCCAATAGCCACATTCAAATGACATGTCAACCGCTCCACCTTCTCATTGGCTAACACAACAGAGACAACTATCTGATTCTGGGAGTCAATGGCCAGGATAAACTATTGGACTTATGGTGTATTTCCTGACTGACACGTACAGAGCTGTGTATGTTTCCTGTGTAAGTGTGCTGTACCTGTGACATTGTGATGGAGCATTTCCTGTCTGAGGTGTACAGAGCTGTGTAAGTGTGCCATACCTGTGACACTGTGATGGAGCACTTTTTGGCCAGCTCCTCTTTGGCCTCCTCGCTGGGGTAGGGGTTACTGAGGTGCGAGTAGAAGTACTCGTTGAGGATTTCCGTCGCCTGCTTGTTGAAGTTCCGCCTTTTTCGTCTGCGCAGACAGATAACGGGAGACAGAGATGCCGCCGGCAAGAGGGCTGTTACGATCAAAACTCTTTCACAGATTGTACCACTTCTAAATCACAAATCGCAAATACAAAAAAAATGGTAAATATGGGTATGCATTACACTGGCACTGGCAAAGAGTCATGATTCAAAAAATATTTTCTTAAAAATGAGCAAGCAGCAATACTGCAAATACCCAAATTCCCTACCCCGCCCCATCCACTTTGAATAGGCAATCCGGGTACAATTAAGGGCATGCTTCACCTCAAAAGGGATTTTTACATAAAGTAGTGGGCCACTCAACAGTGTCTCGGTGGATAAGCAGATCAGCTTATTTCTGCAAAATTTCTGTCCTCGGCGCCGAAAAAAGCACGCCTCGGAAATGTAAATGTGCACAGCGTGATCTCGCAGGTCCGCGGGATCAATGAGCGCTGCCAAACACGTCCCTGCCCCTCTCTAAAACAACCTGGCAATCTAGAAATGATTCTCACAAAATGGAAGGAGACACTCAGAGAAGCGAGAACAATCTCGCTCTTGGATTCAGTCTTAGCGGCACACATTTTCGTGTAAATGCTAAGGACAGATGAAAACTGCTTTCTAATACACTGGAAATAAATGTGCACAACATTCTAGCGAGATGAGAGAATTGTTTGCGGTCAATTAAATTACCGCACACATCCATCCGCAAGGGTCAAAAAGGGACAAACCTAACGATGGTCCTAAAGAACTTCACCAAAAATCTAATATAATGCAAACACGTTGTTCCATATCTAATAGTTTACTAGACAAATGTATGCCGATTGAGTTATTTTTTCCAATTCAAAACATGTACACGTGTGCCCGTTCTGAAAACATCTAAACCATTTATTTCTTAAATGAATATGCATTTCATGAAAATTCCATTGAAATCGAGTGCACTCTGCTCATTTCTCCACGCTTTCTGTACCCAGAATCCCCAGCGAGCCGTTTCAAATCCTGCCCGTTAGAACCGAGGTGACATGCCGCTCAACTGAACACAGACACAAACGCCACACGGTGAGACACAATCCATCTTGGCAAAGAGCGGACAATATCTACAGATTAGCTCAGCGTTTGGAGTCTGTATTTATGCATATAAGCGATTAAGAACGCCATTTAAAGAATGAGCAACAGTAGCACGATTTGCCAATGTAATTTGCTCCAATCCATAAAGATTAAGAAGCGGTATATCGGCATTGGCGGAGGGTAGCGTACTATAGCTAAAGTAGGTTAGGAAAACATTTTTTAAAATTTGCCTGAGTTGCCGGAGTCGAAACATGAACACTGACCAAGCTGTTGTAAAAGTAAGAGTTAAACACAAAAGGTATATCCCTCTTGGCAAAAATGGTGGTCTTATATAAATGCACTATAGGTGTTAAATGTACACCGGCAGTGCCCTGCCCTGTACAAAATGGCAGAAGGGAAAAGACACACACACACACACACACACACACACTGACCTGGCGTCGAGGAAGCGCGAGCGCAGGATCATGACGGCCTCGCAGGTGCTCTGTTTGAGCTGCATCTGGATGGAGCTGAACTTGCGATGGATGATTCCCACCATGCGCTCGATCTCCTTGGGCGAGATGGGGCGCGTCCGGCTCTGCTCCCGCAGGAGGTTCATCACGTGGGTGGTGAACTCGTTGCACGCCTGGGCCCGGAGGACACAGAGCGACACGCGATTGGTGGTCTCAGAAAAATGTTGCGCGTAAAAAAACTGACATTTCCACCCGTTTCAGTCTCCGTGAGAATAGTCCGCTTAAAGCTGGAGTATGCAACTTTCTCAACGGTCGCATTTGTTGTGAAAAACATTTCAAAGTCATAACATCCCTCGGCCCTGTCCACAGATACAGAGAAACCCCCATGACCTCGTCATGTCACGTGCAACCGGCCTATCTCTTCGATTGGTTTGAGCCACTTTGTTTTGAAAACAAAAATTCAGGCCAAATCACTGCTTTTAGAATGCAAAATTTGAGTGTATGGTGGTGGATTTCACTCACAACAGTTCTTTCTTTGATTGCTACCAACTGAGCCTGACCGTTCGCCGATATTTTTCAACAAAAAAAAGTTGCGTACTCCAGCAATGACATGATAATTATATGTACATGGCAACAGCTAGCTTGACTGCAGGAGGCAATATTAATGAGATTAGTCACACGAAATGGCATGTAAATCTCATCCAGGTTAGCACACAGGAGGCAAAAATCAGTCCACAAATATGGGATTCATCAGAAATCAATACAAATTGCACAAAGCCACATATCGCGTTCGGACGCAAGCGGAACCTGGCTTTCAACCTGGTTCCGCATGGGTCAGATATCATTTCCAGGTGAACACACTCCACATTGGGAAGACAGTGTGAATTCCCTCCTTGACTTTGGAGAGCGACTGCTTTACATGATGAAAATGCGTCGGATGAAAGCGGCGTTCCGCGAAACAGACAGGTAGAAATGACAGCCTTTCGGCTGCTGACAAGAGCTCCTGTTCACGTTCAGCGGTTTGAGACGTGAACCCGCCGTAATGCAGCAGCAGTCGTCTCTCTCTTTCTCTCTCTCTCTCTCCTTTCCATCTCTCTCCCTCCCTCTGTCTCTCTTCCATCTCCCTCTGTCTCTGTCTCAGTCTCTATCTCCTTGTCCCTGTCCCTCTCTCCTTCTCCCTCCCTCTCACCACCCCTTCTCCCCCATCTCTCACCCCCCCACCATCTCCAAGGACACGTGATGATTTTCTTTCTTTTTCTTCTGAGGATTAATATCCATTCAGTTCTGTTACCATCAGAACACCCATCAAACCAGGAGGGACCCAATGGGCCCAATGATGGCTACACAATTTACATAATGGCAAAACACAGACGTGCAAAAACATCTACATAGACCCACGGAGTCTGATGCACACACTATATATACACACAAAAACCAGAGTACAAAGACATGAACACACGCTTCTACTGTACATACATAGGTAGACCCTTATACACAACCGTCCAAAATGAAAGCCGAATATGCAGATATACAAAAATAACAAGTCACACACACACAGAAACTAATTACATATACTTGCATAAACACACACACACACACACACACACAGGATATACACTTAATCCCAAAACCAGATAGTACTGCAAGAGAAACCTCAAAGCAACGGTTGCACCTGACCCTGGCCCAGACAGTGGCCTAGCCAGTAGTCCCATGATGCATTGGGCACTGAGTTGTAATTATGACCAGGCTGAGGTCATCACTTGATGTACTGAAGTACAGCACAGTCCTCTTCCCACTCAGTGGCTGTGGTGTGCCACAACTGTTCCATAACAGGCCGTTTACACAAAATGTGCTTTGCTAAAAGGTTGCTAAAACATCCACTAAGAATAAATAGGCCTAACATCTTACATCTCTCTGATATTTATTCATCTTTTTTTACGAAGAATATCATATACAACCTATTAATTGCTAATGTTTCCTTGAAAATAACTGTGATTGTAACAGTTTTAGAAGAGATGCGGCTCTTCAAATAAGGGAGCCTTTGAACAGTCTTAGATAGTCAATGCATGTATACTGTGTGGAGGAGGCCCAAAATGACTAATAACAATTTAATGTAAATGGCATCCCACCCGCAGGTTGTTTTGTCCTTCCCCTTTCAGCGATGGAAAAAAGAACCTACACGGCACTTGAATGAAAAGCCGGGATTTGATAATCTGACAGCCTTCCAACAGATACGACACATTAATAACAGATAACACAAACGCTGACAGGGAGGGGTGAAGCCACACGTCGAATCTAATACACACAGCAATGATAATCTAAATAATAAAAGCCTCCGTTGCTCATTTGAAATGGAGGCTTACATCTGAGAACCTTTTCAAACGCAGCCAAGACTGGCGTTGTGGCAAAGCAGAGCAGGCTCGTGTGGAGCAATGGTGTACCACAAGCCCTTGGCTTTGCCAGTGTCATTTTTACTATGCAGAGGAAACACAATATTTGGTCTGAGGACACATAGATTAAAGTAAATAACGTTGGTTCCAGACCGCATCCACTTCCACTACCCGTGGAGTTGAAAACTCAGCGTCTCATCAATCCCGCAAACGTCTTGTGACTGTAGTGTAGCAGCCGTCCAATCATGGCAGGGCTTACGGTCTTAAACCCAGAGTGGGTGAGGATTTGTGTTACTAATATACCTGTACGTGGTATAAAAGAGGATTCTACTTTACTGTTTATGAATATTTAGTGCTGTGCTTATGTGTACCAGTGGTCTGGCTGCGAACTAAACTTTCCATTCTCCTGTTACAAACATGGCGTCCGTCCCTAGCGCGTCTGAATTGGAATAGCCATCGGCTGTGATGTAGGTGCCGGAGATGCGGTGGACTGGATGGGGGGATGGGGGTGGGGGGTGGGAACAGAGAACATCTGTGTGCCTCTGACGCAATCGCCTGCAAGGGTGACAAAGGGTGCGGGGGAGGGGGGGCTCACCTGCTCGTATTTCTCCAGCTCCGTGTGATAGATCTGCCGGATCTGGGAGAGCTTGGCCCGGTAGTCCGAGTGCTCGGCCGAGTTGTCGGAGGCGGCCCCTCCGGCGGCTGCCGCCGCCGCCGCCGCGGCAGCCGACCCGCCCCCTTTCTCCGGCCCGGACACGCCCTCCGCCAGCAGCATGTTGTCCAGCCGCATCAGCTGGGCATCGGGCGGCTCCTCCTCCTGGGCGCCGCGGATACTCAGAACTGCAACGCGGAAAAGGTCAGAGGTCACCGGCGTAGGAAAAGTCCTCATCTCGTCAAGCAATCATTCCGGACTCCTGCATTTCCTGTAAGCTCCACCACTCAAAAATAGACCGGAAAAACTCTTAAATCTCTTGTAATAAAAACTACAATGACAGAGGTGCACAGTGGAAACGTATGAGGACAGATATTGTCAGCTAATTTGAATGGAAGTTGTTTGTGACAGTGTTGGTGTCCACTGGCTGGTATGTGCACACACAGTGGGGTTCTTGCTGCTTCCCCAGTACAGCACACACCTAAACCACTCCACCTCACATATATCACCCACACTTTCACGGTCATAAAAACAGTTACATACTGTGCTATATTTGGCAAGGTAAGGCAATAAAACCATAATTTTTTAGACCGTAAATCAAAAGATGTAAATTATAATTTCAATCAAATTATTATTATTTTATTTCCCATCTTGTGTGATCCAAATTAAAGTCACAAATAAAATATGAATATATCCATGCAAAATAAAGTTACACATTCACAAATAATTTAGGAGATTTATGTATTATATTATATAGACTTATAAAGACAAATTGTAAAAAGGAGATCTTGACTACAAAATGCTGATCATAACAGAGATCTGGAACCAGCCCGAAAATTTTATGAAATTTTCGTTAAAATTGTGTATTAATGCTAGCTAATGCTACTACATTAGACACAATTAAGTCCAAGGGAATTAGCTGCTGTTGGGTGATCCTTTCAAAAGCTGCCGGTGATTTTAATCACAAAAAACAGGACAGTTAAAGATAATCGTCCCCATTTTCAATTGTGACAATTACAACATGAAGTTACTGTCCCCTATTTCTCGCACATAATCGCCGGCTGATCACTACATCGGCATTCGTCAAATCCACACATCCATGTAGTCTGCCACAGGAAGAATAAATACTAGAGAATTTTCTCTAGTTTCTCAATGGCGGTAATTTCCAGCAAAAAAAACAAGCAAAATCGCAGTCACACTCAATTTCAGGTCCATCAGTTACATGGTTTTAAACTGACAAAAAACTATGGATTGCATTCAATTAAGTCTGATAATACTACTGCATTCCCCCCTCCCACTCTGAATGATTAACAGTTTTATTTAACAATATACGCCGTAAAAACAAAGTGTGTTCAATCACACTGCACCTTAGCTGCAATCACTCTCGCTTTCCTATATAACGCCATGCGCTCTGTAATATTTATTCTGCCCAAAGTGCAGGGCCACATTAAATGAGATGATCACGGTGCTGATAGCTGAGCTGTATCGAAGCCCAGGTGAAATACAGTGCAGGCTCACTAACCCAGAACAAGCAGCAGGTGCAGATGCCTATGCAGGCTTTCAGGCCTACCAGCTGTGTTCACACTGCACAGGGGCCTGGTCCAGCGGCCAGCGGCCGCCGGTCGAACCCTGGTTCACCCGCGCGCACCCCCCCTCCTATGGGGTTCGCCACCGCTGATCGGCCGGGGCGAGTTTCGTCCCGCGAAGTCGCGCCCACAGAGAGAGGCGAAGTGTATTTTTTTTTGGGACGTTTTTTCCGAAAGGCGCAACGCGTCGAGGAGCCATTACGGGCGCGCCTCTCAACGCCGCGGCCTCCATCATGCTGGTCGATGGCGCGTTGCGGGGCAAGGTCACCGTTCTGCGGACAAGCCGGGCCGTTTTATATTTACTCCCCCGGCGGCCGCCAAGGCGTCTCGGCGGGCGTTATTGCTTCGCAACAGTAAATCTAAGGCTTAAGAGGCCACTGCTTTGCAGTGGAGGCTGAAAATAAAGCGCTCTTCTCAGCTCCGACCACTAGGGGTCTCCCTTAGTGTTCTCCGAAAAGAAACAGGGACGTTTTCCACCACCGAGGTGATGCACCAGGTACAGATCCTCCAGCCAATTCCCTGCAACTGCTAACAAAAGAAAAGCTAGGTGAAAAACGCACGCTCGTTCTTCATGCCACAATAATCCCCGTCCGGTTTTCTCCCCCTCCCACACCTCCTTTATTCACTCAACAGCACAATAAGGAGCACAGCGGCGCGCTTATCTCCCGAATTTAAATATTCACAATGAAAAACATCAGCAGAACCAAATTAACTCTGAGAATCGAACCGCCATTACAATAATAACACATATTACCATTCAGCCTATTATTCATCCTCCAGTGAGCATTAGCTCCTAAACAAAGTGAATGACAGGCTGCTTCGTTAATACACTGAAAGTAAGGGGGGGGCTTTTTTTTTTGTGGGGGGGCTGGGCTGAGCACATTATCCCGGTCTGTGGCCTAGCAGGCCAGCAGGAGGGTTCTCAGCCCACTCCCTCCACGGCCCCCAAAAAAATCCCGCCCCCCACTTCTGAAGGGGACCGGGGAATGCAAATGTCGAGATTGTTGGTGAGCGGGGAAAAGGTCAAGAGTTCAGGCCGTGAGGCCAGCGCATGGAGATTGAGCGGGGGAGTGGTCCGATTTCTCCTGGGGACCGCCGGACCATACAAACATCCTGTTTCATTAGTGCGTGTCCTTCAACCAGCTGACAAGGTGGGGGGGGGGGGGGGGGGCGAAGAAAATAAGACCCCCTTCCAGAACCTTCCACTGGCCACATGTTTCCACTCTGCCGCCGTCGTGACCTCATCCATCTCCAGCGGCCATCGCGGTCATTATCCCGACCGTCGGACTCGGCCCCATCGCCTAACTTCCCGGCGCAAAACCCGCCGTGATTTACAAAGATCCCAGTTTCATCCCGTGGAACCTTCGGAACGTGGCATGAAACGTTTTTTTTTTTTTTTCTTTCCCCTACTCTGTTCCCCACGGTAACGACCTCATAAATACCAGACTCAATGGAGTGCAAAAAACAAGACCACAGTTCAAAACATAAAATTAACCGTAAAACGGCAGTGCGGCATTTTATCATCTTTAACTTTTTCACGAGGAGTAGCCCCCCGGAGCTTTCCCACCCCCCTCAACAGGACACGCAGTGTCTTTGGAAAACCTGTGGTTTTATGTTGCCTTTTTGTTGTCTTTTGCTCTTTATGAGCTGCAGAATTAACCTACGAACAGTTATGATGGAAATCCAATTCCCATTACCCCCAACCCAATTTTACAATATTCAGATAAAAATAAAAACATAAATAAAGCAAATCATTGTTTAATATATTTTTCACACAGTGAAATACGTGTCTGTGTTGGGAGGGGGGGGGGTATGTTTCCATATTCCGGAGTAGCACGGATGATCCACAGAGGTCTCTTCTTTTCTCCCGGAATCTCCAGACGGTCTCAGGGAATCGCACACGGGAACATGCAGATTCCGTGTTCACCTCCTAACCGCCAGGCTGGGCTTTGGCATTCCAGCACGTTTATCTTACTCAGCTTAAGTGCCTCAGCCGTCGCTCTTTTGAAGAAAATCTGCTTGGCAAGAACGGTGATCCATTACGATCCATTCCATATAAAAGCCTTTTGAGAGGGGTAAGGAAAACATAAATAAATAAATAACTAAATATATAAAATGAACTGCTCGTCTGTGGGTGGATGGACAACAGACACCGTCGGCAACATCCAGCCCTGACAGATTCCATTACACATGATTTCATATCATGACATAAAATAGCGTAAAAATGAGTGAGGGCCGTGAAGGGTTTTTAGATCATCTGTCACAGGCGCTACATAATGGCGCAAAAAAAAATAAAAAACACCATTCTAAAGCATAAGGTTCCCATAAACCTCCTTACCCAGAGCATTTTAACCCAAGAATACATCATGCTGTTGGCAAAAGGTCACACAAGATGGTGTACCTATACTTTTGGACAAGAGGGGACAGGAGAAATCCTGTGCTTTGTTCATGGGGACGAGTCAGCAGGGAGACAGGGGGATTTTAAATTGGAATGAACATTGGAAAAGTCAGCTCCGATCCCGAGGAGTGGAGCTGGCGGTAGAGATCGAGGGGGGGGGGGGGTGTGAGAATGAGAAGGCGCGAGCCGTTTCTCGCGGTTCGCACCTTGGCTGGGGGAGGCGCTGCGCGCCCAGACCCGACCAGAACCAATCCTTTCTGAGAACATAAGGACCTGTCACTGCCCTAACTCCAGAGAGAGAGAGAGGGGGAGAGAGAGTGAGAGAGTGAGGGGGGGAAGTGAGAGAGAGAGGAAGAGTGAGAGAGAGAGAGAGTGAGGGGGGAGAGAGAGAGAGAGAGAGAAAGAGTGAGAGAGAGTGAGAGTGAGGGAGTGAGAGAGAGAGAGAGAGAGAGAGTGAGCGAGTGAGGGAGAGAGAGAGAGAGAGAGAAAAAAAAGAAGCCAAACGCAAAGACCCGGTTGTTATTGTCATTTTAAATCCTGCCTTTGAAGTGCCTTTTCAAAAGATTCCAGATTCAAGATGTTTTCGTTCAAGAGCGTTAAAGTTACAGGCTTGGTCTTGCAGGTGATGTAGGCCTTTTTTGAGAACTGTCAGTACTGAAAAACAGAGGGATGCCAGGTCGAAACGGTTCCCATCAGTCATTGACAGCAGATCACTGTACAATGAGCTCTCTGAGGTCAAGACCCGTGGACAGCTGGCGCGGCATAATGTCAGCTGATATTGAGAGCATGCTTAAATCAGCTCCAGTGGAAAAAATATTTAATCCAAATATATTTCCTATATATTTCCATCTTCCATTCAAGTACTGTGGAGAGTATTTTGTGCACACACACACACACACACACACACACACACACACACCACACACACACACACACACACACACACACACACACACACACACACACACACACACACACACACACACACACACACACACACACACACACACACACACACTGCATGTTCTAACTTAAGCTTAAACCCAAATCATTCTGGCAAAAACTTTGGTCACTGTCGTCCATTTTGGTCATTATTGCAATTCAAGACGCAGATACCAAAAGATTATTATTAATATTCTATGTTGTGCATAACATGCAGTAGGCTCAGTTCATCTGGAGAAAACGATTATTTATCTCAACCATCCTTAACCTCAAAGCTCACAATTAAGCCCACGCGACGGATAAAATAAACATAATTAGCACGAGGGTAAAAAGAAAAAGATATTTGCTTCGCCTCTGATTGCGATTCCCGCTAACCGCGCAGGCCCGCTTCGCTGCGACTCGTTAACGGCGGGCTAATTGATTTGTCCTAACGTGGCGAGCCTTGGGTTCTGCACCGCTCAGACGAGCGTTCTCCAACCCGTCCCCCCACCCCCACCCCCCCCCCCCCCTTCGCATCCGGAGTGTGTTGCTCAACTTACTTAGCCACCCGCAGACGAACATCAGCAGTTCTCTGAGGGATAAACAACCATCCGTGTGTGTTCTTCTCCCCCACCCCCCCTCCGGGCGGTTCTGTGAGCGTGGCGCTCGTTGGAAGTCTCTAATGGAAACATGTTCCCATTTGGACCCATTTCAAAGATGGCTTGTCGTCGGTTTGAGCCCCAATCCCGTCCTCCCCAGCAACTTCCCAGCGGTGTTCCCATTGGTGGTCGGTTAGAAGACCCTCTGATCCGAGCGTTCCCATTCTGAGCGCTGCAGTTCGATCGGGCCCCGCGCTCCAGTCCGTAACCCGCCACGCCCTTGTACAGGTGACAAAAGGAACAGGGCGGGACTTGGGAAGGCTCACTTGGGCCTTGCGACTGCCGTTGCACGGGTCTTTGTCTTTTCCGCCCGCGGCATGTTTAGCACACGCGAGCCCCGCAGCACGTAGTACCACCACTGAGAGGATCGTCTCGCAGTTCAAGAGGAAGCTGCGCATTAATTGTTGAACCCACCGGGACTGGTCAGAGAACATCCAGCACGCTTTTCCATTGGCCCGTTCTACCACAAGCAAATTCTCCAACAGAAATCCGCACACAACACAAATCTGGGGAAGCGCTCAACATTACTTCCACATCTGGCCTTTTGTAAATCGAAGCCACGTTTAATAAAAGCCAGGGCACCAGCGCCAGGGACAGCGACAGCCATCTTCTCTAACCCTCAAACCATACACTTACACATTACACTTCACTTCCGAGACACAGCCAGGGAAGATACCCCATTCTTAAGGTCGTGCTCGAGAATTAACCACAGATGCAATTTATAACGTGACAGAGCATTTCCTGGCATGCGCTTTTCTGCAATAGTCTTTTTATATTTATTTATTTATATTTATTTTTTGTACATTTCCCGTGTGACACTGTCTGAATATTCCATTGACCACAAGGCAGCATACAGCCGCAGGATGGATGAATGCGAGGGACGAAGTGTTAAAATATTAACTGCGCCGCTACAAACAGAGACGCGCGGATCATTTCAACTTAACCCTTAGTCCCGGGCAGGTTTTAATTGAACAACGACGAAAGACAAATCCCGCCTCCCTGCGCTCATGTATAATTGAGCTCCAGTGCAGGAGGGTGAGGGGGGCCCATCTGCAGAACACACAGCATTAGCAGCCTGCAGAATGAAACATTTAAATGACTTTAGGCCACCCCGCCATTTTAATCACCGATTGAATAGAGGAAGAAATTTTCCCGCCCTTTTGTCGCGAAGTTATGACGATGTCCACCCGCCGCCCGCCACACTTGTCGGGCCTGCCAGGGTTGTGACCTCTTGAACCCCCCCCCCCCCCCACTCCCCGCCCCCCACTCAAACGGCGCCTGCACTTGATCAAAAGGCAGTATCGCATTACGAAACGATTGCAAACAAACGGTCAAAAAAAGCCGGAGACGGATAAACAAACGCGCCGGGGCACAAAGGAAAACAGAGCCACATAATGGAAGACTAACCAAGCCCTCCTTGGCTGCTTCTAAAGCGCTTAAATTAAAGCATGTTTAATTAATGATGTTGAAGTATTCTGTCACAATTAGGAAGATGTATGGTCAAACAAGCAAGTTGTGATGTTTCTGACAGAAATGATAAAAGTTTCCGCGTCTCAGACTGGCAGCCGTTTTGGCTGCTGGAACAGCTCCATTTCGTGTCGATACCGTAACGTGATCCACTCCAGTGTGCGGAGAGAGAGAGAGAGAGAGAGAGAGAGAGGTGGGGGGAAGGGAGGAGAGAGAGAAAGAGACAGAGAGAGAGAAAGAGAGGAGGGGGAGAGAGTGGACAAGCGCAGCTCGAACATCCCCACCGTCACCAGGGACAGTTAGAGTATCCCGCCCTCATCCAGCACACAAACAGTAGCCTACTCACCTTCTCACACCCTTTGTACACAACCGCATGTCTAGACAGGCCATTTCATTACCACATCTATTAAACGTCTATTAAAATGGAGCCCTTGACAGTGGCATACAGTAGGCCTTCATACTGAAGGTTCGTAGCAAGTTTCACTTTTGGAACAACGTGGGGGAATAAGCAGCCTCACATTTGCAGCTGCTCGTGAGAGCTCTCTCAAAAAGAACATTCCAGAATAAATCAAAGGCTATAGGTCTACTCTGTCACAGACAGAGTGGAATTCCAGTAAAGTGGTGTATAAAATTATATACATACACATTTAAAATCGGAATACACCCAATTTTTTCTCTCCCATATTTATTGACTTACCTCACTTATGTTTTTTCATATTTTCTGTCATTCCAATTTGTGTCATTCCACATGATATTCTGAAAATGTCTAGCACGAATTTCCGTTCTTTTCCCCCCTTCATTATAACGTTGACAATTATTTGGATTATATTTAAGTCAATTCATTTTAATTCAAATAGTTATGAATGGATTAAAAAAGGCAAAACTACACCATACCAAACTACATTAAGCAATGCATTAATGCATTAAGTACACGCAAACAAAACTACATGCAAATATGTAAACTAAATCTTCTTATTTTAGTTGCCAATTCAAAGCAACTGACATGAGAAAACAACATATACAAAAAACATGAAGGCTAAATCCAGCAGAAGCAACAACTAAAAACCCTTTCAGGTAATTAACCTTTTAGGTACAGTAGCGCTGTGGTTAGCAGTTCCCGCTGAATTTATAGTGACAATGCAGGCTGTGTTTGTTTGCGTTGGTGATTCAGTGGGCGCACTTCATCGTGGCTTTAGCAGTTAATAAATCATGGTGGCGCCCCCCCCCCCCCCCTCTTCGCCTGGCGTCGGCGTGTGCGACGGTGGGCCTGTCACATAGCGGCCGCCAGAACCAAAGCGACAGTTCCATGCTAATTTAACATCAGCGTCATTCAATACAGCTACGCGGAGCGCTGGGACGGAAAAGCCACCAAAAACTGCACCGGGAAATGAGGCGACAGTCATCAAACTGTTAAAACTGGGGCCTCTCCACCGACCCCTCCCTCCCTCTCTCCTTCCTTCCAGAATCAGTCTGGCGCACACCGTTCCAGCGTTTAAACCAGCGGCGTGTTCCACATGGCGGCCTCTTACCGCGTATTAATGGAATTGGGGGAGCCCTCTTTAAAACCGCCCGAGTCGCTAAAGCAACAACACGCTGAGCGGCGCGGTGTGGCGGAGTGCGATAACAAGCCGTCGTGCGCGTGCGCGTATTGAGATGCAGCCGCGGCAATTCCTGAACTAATTCCTTAATTACTCAACTCATTCTTTTCTCATTAAAAATGAAGACGTCTGCGGGCAGATCCAAGACGGGAATGAAATTCATCCGGATCGACGTGACGTTAACGTTAAATAACGTTTCTTTTGGGGGAACGACCGTTGACCAAAGCGCGTTTTTACCCATTTCTGCCCACGGTGACCATTTCGTTTGTTTTGTCAAACCCCTGCTCTACGATCTTAATGACGGTAACGGCGCTTACGAGTAGCAGCCGGCTTTTAGTGAGAGCACCAAGCTTTTCCCAGGCGCCAGCTCCCTCTGTAACACCTCAACCAAAACAAACACTCCGGTCAATGGAGTGCGCAATAAAACGGTTATAAAACGATTTGGCCGGCCTTTTATAAGCCAGCGCTCGTGCCGGAGAGGTGACGACTTTCCAGCGGCAAGCTCCTCGCAGACCGTTAAGTCCCCCTGTCGGAGGAAGAACAATGAAGTGGGTGGAAAGACGGGGGCAGGGGTAGAGGCGGGGGAGGTGGGGGGGGGGGGGGGGGGGGGTGGCGGCGCAATCAGAGACCGAAAGAGGAGAGCAAGGTGTCAATTAAAAGAATGAGCCTCAGCGCTCTTCGGAGGTGACAGCTGGCTGGAGAGAAGATGACAGCCGTCACGAGTAGCCGGTTTTGGAGACTTTTTTCCGGTCCCAGGAGTTCGCGACCAGTAGCGCAGAGGCGAGCGGACAGCCGCGCTAGTCATTGGCCGTTTGAGAACCCGCCGCCCCGGCCAACCCCCTGCAGCCATTTGTAATAATGGTAATTATTATCATTGCGGGGTTTAAGCAGGCCAGTCCAAGCCTAGGGGCCGTCAGTAATAAAGCGGTCAGCGCTACGGGAGAGACATATCTTTAAGCCTGCATTTTAAGTGGACGGCGTTCATTAAAACAATGGTGTTCCTTATTCAAATTAGGTAATACATTAGGCCTCAGGCCGCTGAAATTGTTCGTTTTTCCCCCCAAGGCATCTTAACATATACAGATTAGATATACTTGACCTAATCAGAAAGACTGGTCTACACATGCAGTTTGAAAATCATTTGAGCTTCACAACAAATTTGGCCTGAACATTTCCTCTTAATCAATCAGGAGATGAATAAAACAGAATAAAACAGAAACCCTGAGGGAAAATAATAGTCTACTGAATTTACAGATATAGGCTGTAAATACGCAATACAATATAAACTTTTTAAAAAGCTACAATTGACCCTCAAATTTGCGATTATACGATGGATGCAGATAGGAGTTATTAGTGAGTAGCTGAGAGTACTATGGTCACTAACAGACAGTATGCTTGAACACAATACGCATACTGTAGGATGGCACCCCTTCTTGTGAATAGTATGAAGGGCAACATAGAGATGGGCGGGGCCATCCATATCTAGGACATGGGCTGTGTTGTAAACTGCACAGAACGGCCTACTCAAGACTGGGGAGCGCATGGGAATGTCGATCGGAATGTCACGCCATTAGCGATAGGCCCACCTCAAATCCTTGCTCTCCTACTAAACCGATCACCAGGGGTAAACGAGCAGGTTATGGTCTCACGCTGAGCACAATGTAAAGATGACCGCCACCTCAGGCCTATAAAAATAAATCGAGAAAAGTTTGAATGTTTTGTTGGCGTTTTCATGTGTTCTTTCGCCTCCCTCTGTTTTCAGGTTGTTTCACTGCCGCAGTGAATTAACTGAACGCTGTGATGTGTCTGTTTTTCTTCCATCACGTGACTGGACTGGCCCTTTGTCCCCTGGACTACGCCTGGTCATTCCCAATGCACCATTTACATCAA
>CM056381.1:77366874-77529524 GCA_029718625.1 Synaphobranchus kaupii | reverse complement strand
TGCCCAGTGACTGCCCTTTACAACACTATTTGCATAAATATGGCATTTGTTTGTGAAAATAAGAATTATAAGTGAATAATAATGGAAGAACATATGTTTCCACAAACAATTTGCTGTGTTCAGTAAAGTATGTGTACGTGTGTGTGTGTGAGTGTGTGTGTGCGTGTGCGTGTGCGTGTGCGTGTGCGTGTGCGTGTGCGTGTGTGATGATGATGATTAGCATAAGGAGGCGCTTTCTCATTTCCTTCCTCCATGTAGAAATCGACCATTATAGGACACATGGAATTTTTCTCAAAAAAGTGTTTTATTAACTTTTTAACATGTATGGTGTATGTAATGAAAAAAGGCAGCACATATCAAGCTAATGGGACTTGCACATTGATTGCACATTGAATGCACTGTTAAAGGCTTGATTGTATCACCATAGTAGCATGTACCATTTAAATTACATCTCTGAACATTTCACAAGCCATCCAAATGAGTTGCATTTAAAATCCTTTCAAGTTGTAATGGTTTACATGGAATATATGAATTGTTCATCAGTGTTAACCAATAACTCATTTAATAACATTTATCAGTCATGCCTCTGCCTCTTTTCTAACAATCACATCTTAATGTACAATCAATCAATCATGTTTTTGTGGAGGCAGAATCAGATATAGCACTAATGGCACTAATGTGTGAACTCGGGTTCATGTTTGATCAAATATTTGTCTCCAAGAGAAAGGATGGTTATTCAGAACTAAGTTACCCTCTATTTCTTAAATATAAGTGACTGCATATCATCCATTTACCTATTCAATGGCTTATCCTTCAGTGGTCACTGTTTTTTGTCTGTTACCACACTTATTGCATTGTTAGCAAATGGATATAAATATTCAGTAGACCTGTTGCTTGAATTGGAAATAAATCAGCTGTTTATTATTCTACCCATAAAGCTAGTAAATGTGTTGATGCAACATTACTGCAGGGCATCCACAAAGGTTTCCATCAATTATATATTTGTATAATATATAAGTATAATGCAGTAATGAATTTGGTTTGGATTCCATCTATGTTTTGCAACAACAATCAATATATGACAACTGCGACCGTTTTGGCTCACGTTGTTGATGACATTACTTTTTTTTCACAAATATTTGCCTAATTAAAAATATTAATCTCACCACTTGTTTACAGATATCAATTTAGAAAATCTTATTTCACCATAATCACACTGTAATGAAACCTAATATAAAAAAAAAAAAGAATAACTCCAAGGTCTATTTGGAAGCTACAATTGTGCTGAAATGTGAAAATAAAATTCTTAATGTAATTAGTAAGCGTTGCAATCGGTCAATAGCTACTGTGAAGGTCGAGGCAATGGACAGCGAAAGAGGAAAAAGTTTTGTCTGCGCTCGAAAGAAAAGTTTGAATGGCACTGATGAAATCTGGCCTCTGAAAGGTTTGTTTATGAGTTTTTCCTCTAGGTAGTTTTTTCCCGCACTCACACCCACTTGAGCGCCGTCGTTGATTGGTAAACCATTTTTGCTCGACCTCGGCGTCTGTATCTACTGCAGCGTGCGGACGGCGCTTTAGTCTCTCATTAACTGTACTCTTTCTTTCAGGTCTGCACTATAAGTTATCAAGATGGGCACTTCTTGTCTAGTTTATGGAAGTTCTTTCTTGTCGTAATTGGAGTTCCAAGCCCTTCCTCCTGATTGATGTGTGCAATTCAGAATGGGCCCGTGGATGATTTGGAGAAAGGTGGCCACGTTTCCCTTACCGTATATGTCATGATAATAATAATAATAATAATAATAATGATACATTTATTATTCATAATAATAATAATAATAATAATAATAACTGATGCATTTGAAGACCCTGGTGCTAAAAGTAATGAAGTCACAAAATGTCTATTTTGAGAAAATCTAATCCGAAAATATCATAGATCCTTAAAATCAACCATTAAAAGTTTTGCTGTTTTTATGCATTGCTTAGGCACCTTTTCTGTTAACAATATTTATAGGGTGGACTTAGCTAAACAAATACAACATGTTTCTATGCTCAACTTGAATTGTCTAAAAATGTGACTTCGGTACTTTTAGCACCAGGGTCTTCATTTGCTTTTACATGATATAGTGCCTTTCATCTCATGATCTCAATGTGCTTTACAGTGAAGGGGGAAACTCACCAGAAACGCCTCCAGTGTGTAGCAGCTGGTTGCTTACATGGAGAGGGTGGCCTATGAAGCATTCACCTTTTCAGCCGTAGCAGAAACACAGGTCCCCGGGGGGTCGGGCATTTTAAAACGCGTCAGCGGCTTGCGTGGGGCCCGGCGCGGACGTCACTCGGCTCGATTCCCCGCGTCTGCCCCGGGGAGCGGCGAGCGGCGAGCGGCGAGCGGCGAGCGTTCGCGCGGGGAGCGTTCGCACGGGGGGGGCTGCTCGCTCAGGTAAAGCTCACGGGGGACGTGCGCGGAAAGCCAAACGCCTCACCCCGGGCTCTCATTGTCCTCTCCAGCTGGGTGATTACTCATGCAAAAGTGGAATTTAATGGATGTCAACGGCAGGATTAATTTCTTCCTTTTGCCCGCTACGTGGGAATTGCAGCCTCTCCCCCCCCCGCCCACCTCTCTCTCTTTCTCTCTTCTCCCTCCCTCTCTCTTTCTTACTTCTCTTCTCCCCTGTCCCCATACCGCTCCCCTCCCCGTTCCCCATTCTTGCTCGTAAAGACCATTAAAAAGTGCAAGTAAAAGACACAGGTCACGTGGCTGTACAGCAGCCGGCCGGCTGCAGCTGCGTTCGGGTAGCGGCCCGCCGCGGGCCTCACCTCCCTCCTGTGGAAGCCAAGGCAGGGAAGTGAGGAAATTGGCCAGCGTCTGGGGCGACCGTGTTATTTCCGCACACAGGGGTGGCAAGGGGATATATGCTCTCACCGATAAACAAAAACAAAACAAACAAAAAAGCTAAGTATGTTTCCTTACTTCAGACGGTGAGAAGAACAAAAGCTCTCCTCATCACGACATATTGCAGGCGATGGAGAGGTTGTGCATTTTAATGAGAAATCAGATCCAATCAGACAGTGGCAATGACAGCGCCACTGTGATCAGATTGCTATGCACAAAGCTCATTAATGACTGGAGTGGCAGTTTCAAGACATTGGATTTTATTGTTTTGTTGGTGACCAGGTGGGAGCCCATAGTTAAAACTGCTATAATCAATAAAGCGTGTGCGCGTACTGTATATGTGCATATGTGCGTGTGTTGTGTGTGTGTGAGAGAGAGAGATTGTGTTTGTGCATGTGAGAGATTGTGTGTGTGTGCATGTTTGTGTGAGAGACTGCGTGTGTGCGCGTGTGTGTGTGTGTGTGTGTGCGTGTGTGTGCGTGTGTGTGTGTGTGTGTGTGTGTGTGTGTTTGTGTGAGTGAAAGACTGCGTGTGTGTGTGTGTGTGCGTGAGAGAGTGTGTGTGTGTATGCGTGTGTGCGTGTGTGTGTGAGTGTGAGTGACAGAATGTGTGCACATGGCCTGGCTGTGCCCACTTGGGCCATTTCTGGATATGCCTGCTATGGACTGTCGGGGAGTGATTTGTGTGAACTGAGAGGTTAGATTGAGACATCCATCAGTATCTAAAAGCAGAAGCTGCAAAGAGCAATCACTGTGACAGCTCAGGACAAGTCTACAATAACCTCACAGTTTGCTCAGACCTTGCTTAGACAGACCAGAGGCATTATGGGTATCTCTGGGAGGGGGATGGGAGAGTGGGGGAGGGGGGTGGGAGAGGTTTGAAGGGGTTGATGCCAAATTAAACAAGTAGTCAGACAGAGGGGCATCCAAGATGCAACCCAACAGCTTACAAACCGAGAACTTCATACCTCACAGATCTTTTTGGATTCCATTAGTCTTCCATTAAAAATAATGAATAATAATACAAAAACTTAATTTCCCACAAACCAACTTTGTGTGTATTTTTATAAAATAAAAAATAAATCAAATAATAGTATGTAATCCTGAGTGTTTCTGATTAGAGAAAAAAAAAGAAGTATACATTTTCTCATTCCCACTGATGAAATTTTAACTGTGATCCAATTGGACATTTAACTCTGCTTATTTAGTTAATAACATAACAAAAACATCCATTGCTGTTTCAATGTCCCCGGTGTATGTTTTTTTCTGGAAAATTCTAAAATGTGTCGTCACACTTGATATAATTCTCAGGTTCTTTTAATGTGTTGTTCACTGAAATAATAGTGTCATAAGTGCCACTTTAGTACATTGTAGAAAAAATTATAAAGAATCATGTTACCACACTACTGTCGGCTGTGTGGAACTCTGGGAAAGGGGCGGATTATTCTTCCTTCCCAAGATGCATCATTATGGAGTCCTTGCCTCAGAACTGTATAGAACTTCTATGTGCAGAACAGGGTTTGTGATGGAAGGTGGAAGTGGTGTTTGTATGTGAGCGTGTGCGTGTGCGTGTGCGTGTGCGTGTGCGTGTGTGTGTGTGTTCCTGTGCGGGATAGCGGGTAACAGAAAGCCAGGGAAGACTGTGTAGGGCCTAGTCAGTAACCCCCCCATGAAACAGGCACCGAATGTGACCAGATAAGCAGGATCCAGTGGCAGACTCTCTGCTGCTCAACGAAGAGCAGAAATGGACTTTGAGCCTGAAATGCTCTCTGAAGTCTCTCCTTCCCTTCTACTGTATCGCTGTCTGATCTGCATATTAATGAAGGCCCCGCATTCTCCGCAGCGCACATTAGCATCTCACAAACACCATTTCAACAGACATTTCCTGACAGCCCTGAAGTACAGAACGAAAAGGGGGGAAAGTGGTAGCGTGTGTTGGAGTCGATAAAGGTATTCAGCCTAGTTTCTCTCAAATACTTTAATTAGCTGTGCGATATAACTTACCAGAGGGGCCAACCCAAGCCTGTCATCTGTGACAGAATACTGAACTTGCTGTTAAATGCACAAAGACATGAATGATTTACCTTGGCAACAGCAGGGTTTCTGAGTACTGAGGTTGCTGAGAGATTCATTCCCAGATCCTGGAATGAACAATTATTTCTGTTTGGTTATTTTTAAGATTTTATTTGATGTTCAACATGTTGATTGTCCAGTTCTACGAGTTCTTGTGAAAATCCCTCCAATGGCGTATCATCGCTTCTCAATCCCCACAGAAATTCTGAGCAGGTAACGTCAGTGATATCAGTTACCTACATGACAAACAAAAGCAGTATGAAAATCAACACATGCACGCGTACACACATGCACACACACACACGCACACACACACACACACTTGCACACACACACACACACACGCACGCACGCACGCACACACACACACACACACGCACGCACACACACAATGTACAGTGTAAATAAAAACTGCAAATGTGCAATATAGAACGGAAGCATACTTATGAAAAAAAATGTGCTCTGTAGGAAATAAGTTGTGCACTGTACTGCAACACTGCATAATTAGAGATTATTGTTCTTTGCTGAAGTGTAAATATTTATAGGTCTTTGGAGGGCAGGCCCTTGGTAAGATTGCAGACGGGGGGATGGGGTGTGAGCAGGCACGGCTCTAGAGCTTTTCTGCTGCTCACCGGGCGACTGCCCCCTGTCTCGACCTGGCCCTGCTAGTGGAGATGAGGTTCCCACTGTAAGGAAAGTGATGTCTCTGATGCTGAATGGCTTTTTTTTTGGGTTCTACCATTGATACCCAGATGAAATATGTTCACCAACAAATGGTCTATTGGTCTTCAAAACTATGCCTGTAAGCCATTTCTGGTGATGGGATCCAATTCTGATTGGTTGCATGCTGACCACTGTAAAAGGAGTGAGAAAGCAAGACTGGGCTGCTTGTAATGTATAACGGAGAACCCCCCCCCCCCCTACTGGACCGTTGACATTTAAATGAAAATGGTTTTAATTTAAATTAAACTGCACGGCTTGCAATTTCATTTAATTTGCATGTACGGTAATGGGCCAATGAGGATATGTCTCCTTATGTGTACTGTGTGCCTGAAGGATGTACAGGAACCTACTTATGAAGAGCTGCGTTTTTTCAAGTGAGATCATTTGCGGGGTAGCCTCCTGCAGACCTGCCTCTGCCGTGATTGTGTATCTGTCTTCGTGGGCGACTTTTATGGACGTTCAATGATTTCCTTTCGCTTTTTTTTTTTTTTTTTTAACTCCGCAGTTCCTCGATTACTGAATACATGCCAGCAGAACACACAAAGTCATGGTGTCAGAGTATGTATAATTACGTTGTCAGGTGGTCAATTTAGGATGGTTAACCGGTGACCTTCCTATGTGCCTGAAGACCTAGAGCAGAGCAGTGCATTTGCATTCTCTCTGTATACATTTTATATAGTATACAATTATTACAGCCGTGTGCTATTGAGGGAAGATTAAATCAACTAAATGTGGGTGTCCTACCTCATCAGCGAATGCAAATTAAACATTTGGGCACAATATGCAAGTTAAAGATAATAATGTGATGAATGCTTCCAATAAATAGATAAATCATCCTAGATGTTTATTTAGTGTACAGTATATACCCTCCATTATTAATGCATGAACTCCCAAGTAGCCTAACTCACGCTAGTCTACCACAAGCTGACGTCTTAATCTTGAGCCTGTGCTCGTTTATTCATGAGAACGGAATTTTCTTATCTCCTAGCCTAATTTATAATCGTGATTTAATTTATAAATCACGATCCACCTCCGCTCCAAAGGAATTGTTCCGGAGATTTCCACGCAGCACTTTGGAGGGAAGGCAGGATTCTTAGATGTAGATGGATGAACGGCTCAGCCGCTGCACTCTGCCTGACAAATTAAAAGGGAATTATCTGCGGCGAGCTCTTGTTCTTTGTAAGCACAGACAGAGGAAGCGATAGCCTTGAAGTATCTTCTAACTCCCCTGCGGTAATTCACTGCCCAGGTGCTTTAAGTGACTGCAACTTGCTTTGCTTTTTTTGGAGCCTTACAATTTTGGCATAAAATACAATCCCTTTCCTCCCACAGGATTGCAATACCTTTGCTACATTTTAAATGCCATATGAGCTTCATTGGTTGCAATATTTGATCCACCGGGTTACAGATATTTGAGAAAATGGAAGAAATGTAATTCGCCACCAGAATACAAGTATTTTACAACGATTTTTATTCTTTTTTTACTGGTAAATGATCTGTAATCCCAAATCTCTTTATAGCCTCAATTTGACAGATGTGCTAAGAACCGTGATTGCCCAACTGTACAAACGACAAACAGTGCTGTGCCGTAACCATAAGGCTGCAGTTTTTCATACTCAGCTCAGATGTAATTGCAAAGCAGATCTCTCTCCCTGTGCGGATGAAATGACAGTTTCACCCTTCATTGTTTTTACCATCATTTCAGCTGTGGTGCCTTCCTTTGTTTGCATCTGTCTGCAGCTAGCAGCCGAGCCACTAGGGGGCGGTGTGGCCTTGCCAGCGATATTGTTGCATGGGGTTGACAAGACGAGGCTGGGTGAGCATGATTCTGTAGCCAGCCATCAGCTTCATAACAAGATAGTTGGTGCAGGAGGAAAATAGGAGGCTGTGCATGGAAAATAACATGTGAGATGCTGACTGCTTAAATATTGTATTAGGTGTAGCAAAGAGCATACTACTACTGTTTTTGAAGCAAACCTTACAACCCTGTGGTTGACTAGTGTGGAGTTATAGTAGAACCTAGGGAATAGACATTTTTTGTTTAATTCATGTTCCCTATGTTCCAGACATCAAAAAAAAAAAAACTATCGATAACAGCTAAAACTATTTGTTTTAATTGTATGTCATACATGGTATGTCACATGTCTAATCTTTTTAAATATAACACTGGTTTGCTGAAATAAGCTTGGAGTCTACAATACAAAATGGGAGTATTATGTATTGGCAGTAAGCGTAGACATAGAAAGCACAGTCAACCAGCATTTTAAAATAATCTGAAACAATACTGTATTATTATTTACGTGCAAACAATAATCAGGAAATATACATATACATATCTCTGTGCGCCTAATGTTTCTGTACGTAAATTGCTTTGGAGTTATTTGACGTGTATTTTCTTGCTTTAGACCACAAACCCCAGAATGCCCTATACCTGTTATTGCAAAGCCAGCTGGGCATCCGCAACTTCTGTAAATATGGAAAAGATCAGCCATCGCACACAAAAGCTGTCCGGGTCAATGAAAAACGCACTAAAACTGAAATAATACAGAAAAACCAATTGCATAGCATTGTGTTAAACTCTGAGAAAAGCTTATATATATGTGTGCTGGACTGTAGTATTATACCAAGCTCCAAATGCCTAATGCAATACCAACCTCTGCCAAATAATATTATCTCTCACAGTGTATTTGTTCCTCTCCTGCATTCTTCACTCATTTCTCAGTTTGTCATTGTTAGAAACCTTTGTTTGAATCACTCCTGTGCTGTGCTAGTTTTCTCTCCCCTCCCGCCAGCGTGGTTATCTTCAGCTTCTCTTCGGAGTGGATGCGTGCGTCAGCTCAGTCAATGCCTCCGCTTCTGTGCTGTCAAAACCGGTTAACGCTTACGCCGACGCACGCGCCGACATACATGCATGTGCACACACATCTGCCCTGCCCCATACCTCATTTCAACCTGTGTTGTCGTGAACTATTCTCATCCCCTTCACAGAGATCACTCTGCGAAGCATACACATCTTTGTCTTGTTAGCTGAGGCTTCCTGCTTTATACAGTTGTCTTTTTTCCGTCGTCACCCAGGGGCATTCCTACAGTAGGAGGAATAATCTCTTTTGATCCATGCCACAAATGTATATTGTTATTATACTGAAAAAGCATTCCCTCCTGTATCATTCCATATTTATAGAACTATGCAATCCCCAACAGAGTGCTGATTGAACAATGACAAAGTCACTTTTTTTCCCCTGGTAAATTAAAATCTAAGAAGGTATACCAACCTCATAAGCTCTAGTTTGACCTATCAGAGTTCCTTTGGTCCGCAGTACCACATTCTACTATCAACTGCAGCACTTGTGATAATTACCAAGGAGTTTGCATTGTGATATCTAGCCAAATCTTGGGCAATACATTATGATTTGCCTAGAAGTTCAAATTCTATTGTTCAGTAAGAGGCCATTTAAGCATTCATACTGTGTGATTTGAGCCTGAATAACAAGTGGACAATGAATGACATCACGGTTTTATAGCTATTACAGTCTCGCACCACTTGCACAATTGCTGCCATTTTGCATAAAAGCTTGTTGATTTAACACATTACTTTTACATGTAAAATAAAACGTTCTGACTGAGAGAAAAGGCTATAAAGGTATGACAATGATATCTACTGTAAAGCATACGGCCGTGCGCCTTCGCTTCATGCAGAGGGAATAGGAAAATGGCACGATAATGGAACAGGATTGTAAAGGTTCTAATAATGTGGTTGGTAGATGCGGGGGCGGCCATGTGCGTCACACTGCCCCTCCTACCTTTGACAGGTTTGACAGGTGTGACAGGTGTGAATCAGGCAGGTATTACCCAATGACCTTCTCAACCAAGCATCACAATATCCATCCGAGAGACAATTCGTTCACTTTGCGAAAGACCAGGGTCGCTTGCAACGGGCGCTAATTATTGTCATATTATGAAAAAGGTGGCGGTGGTGTCGAGGGGCAGGGTGTAGGGGGTGTTTCCAGTTACCACTTAAAGGGAACAAACTTTCTTTACCCGCACGTACACCGAGCTCAGCCTGGCTGTGCTCACCACCATAAACGCCTACGGATCAGGTTGGCCAATAAGCGATCACTGCGTAAAAAGATACGTTTACGGGGCGGACACGACAGCGTGCAAATCCAAAAACAGACTGTATCTGGCCGTTTGCGCGTGCGTGTCTGTCATCGGAAACGGACATAATCTCGTGCACGGAGGCGTTCTTGTCCAGAAACCTGCCATAAATTACAGGCGTGGCCAGACATAGACGTCCACTTCTCCTAATCGGGAATACCCGAGTCCAGAAATACCGAAATACAGATACAGTACGTATCGACACGGGGAAACTACCGCTCACAACCGAAACGCTGCAAATTTCATTGAAATTTAACAGGTCGGATATCTTCCAGAAAGTCCTCTTTTCATGCAGTGATTGGTGTTGATGGCTGGAGAATTATATTTGGTACCCCCATACAATATAGCACTCAATTTCCTCTGCTTTTCTCTGATTCCATTCCAGTCTGTATGCCTTTGACTACAAGTGATTGTGAGATTTTTTTTTTTATGAGCTTGTTTTGACCCGTTTGATACTGCTCTATTCTTTTGCCTAAACAGTTTCCACAAACTGTCACTTTCAAGAGTTCAGCTGTGAAGTTGCTCGTTATCATTTTGAGTTCATCCCAGCCACATTTAATAATTAAACACCTGAGAGTGTATTATGAGGTATTCCACACCTTCCTTAAAATTTCAGTGACAATTAAAGCAGATTGCACTTCTCACAACACTACAGTTCATTTTGTTGGTTGAGAAATTCAGTTTGCATATCAAAAAAAAAGGAGTTTTGGCGTCAGCTTTGCAGATATTTCAATAAAAGCTGCAGCGTCCTTTGGTACCAGAGACGAGCAAGAACGCTGTCAATCAACTCATCATCACATTGTCAAAAATGTATGAATAGAATAGTACATGAATAGAATAGTAAAGCCCATCATAGCTGGACCGATGGACTGATATTTTAAAAATGGAGAACTTTAAAATAATATAGCAAAGAACATTTTTGCGAAGTACTTGTAAGTGAAATGGCATCCAACTGATTAGAAAATCACTCAAAAGAAAGGAGAAGGGAGAACTGTCACACCAAATCCTTGCGGTTGCATGGAATTCCTTTGGATAGGTACATTTCGCTTAAGTGCAAAGCCTTTGATTGCATTGTCTCCCAGTAATGTACTGTGAACTCGACTAGAA
The DNA here is from genome assembly GCA_029718625.1 of Synaphobranchus kaupii. Lineage (NCBI taxonomy): Eukaryota > Metazoa > Chordata > Actinopteri > Anguilliformes > Synaphobranchidae > Synaphobranchus > Synaphobranchus kaupii. The sequence continues at coordinate 77,518,577 of CM056381.1, read as the reverse complement.
CATTCTGCATTTGCTGAAACGTCGTGTTTGTTATGTTGTATGCCATTTCATAATGCAGCTGAGAAAACATTAATCTTTCCGAAATATAATTATCAAGATGGAAATCAAATCGCTTTCTGTGCATACATTAACACATACGGTATATCTCCGTACAAATCAATGTGATGGCTTTAAATGGTACACAGTATATAGTAGCAAAGTGCTTGGTTGAAAACTGTCACGTGGTGAACTGACAGAAACATTGAAGCAGTCTGCTTAGTGCTTACCATTTCCTCTTAGTGCTTACCATTTCCTCTTAGTGCTTACCATTTCCTCTCCACTTTCCTTACCATTTCCTCTTAGTGCTTACCATTTCCTCTTAGTGCTTACCATTTCCTCTCCACTTTCCTTACCAGTTCCTCTTGGAACAAATTAATCCACCAAAATGAGAATTATTCATACAAAAAGAAAAGTGGAACAAAGACACATGGTTTGTCTTTAAATAAATTCCAAGACCAAGTGTGCAAATAACCACAAACACACTTGTGTAAGAGACCATGTGGTCAGAAATAATGAGTGAGAGGAACCGCAAATTACAAGCAGTACTTTTTTCATATCGGAAGAAAAACTGTTTTCTGTAACTGTTTGCGTCATAGTACACTGACTAGATTAAAAATGTGGTCTAACAATTTAGACGTGAGCAAGGGATTTTATAGACCTGAATAATCAGGCAATAGCAACAGCTGTCCTGATTGGCTATTAGCCACAGCTGCTGCCAGGCCTTTGAATGGGGTCGATGCTGTCCATGGTCCTACACGGACTCCTAGGTCACTGAAACACCCAAGGTGCTGAAGGGACAGTGCACTGCATATACAGGAGGAGGAATGACTCATTATGCCAACCTTTTTTCTTTTTTTACTTTTTATAACTGTTGCTGCATTTTATTAGATTTTTTCATTGGTAGTCAATGTTAAGTTCCACATTTTGTTGTAATCTATCGAAGAAGTTATATAGCATTGGCTACCAATATATGTCATCTCTCAAAGGATACCTCAAAATAATAATAAGTATGTATTTCAGTCATTTTTCGAAATACCATTTATATTGTGTAGATATCTTGACTTTCTTTTTTTTATTTTACGGCAGAACAAACTACGACTTACCCATCTGAGAGTCGGCAATAACAAAAATAATTAAATCCCTAGCTTTTTAGAGAGACTACGACGAAATATAGAACTTAACATTGATTACCATCAAAAAAAGACAACCGTACTAAAACTGTGCAGATCTTCAAAAAGGACTACGCTAGACTTTGAGATCATTGAAAGGGCTTTTGAAAGACATGTTGACCTTGCAATAACCAACTACTGTCATGTAAGATGTTGAATGGTTTTCCCATCAGCGTGCCGTTGTCATGTGATTTTCAAGCATGTGACCAAACCCTGCAAAGGTCCTGTTCATTGCATTAAATGAATGTCTAAGCATCCTTGGTAATATTCTGATCATTGCAGCGCACCACGTGAAAGTAATTTCATCAAATGTATTCAAAATGTATCTCAAAAACAGGCCTGTTTTGATTCTAAAAAATGCAGGTATAGATGTCAATGAATTAGTGAACTGATTGCATTAGTGTTCTTTTGTATTAGTGTATAATTGTCGGATTTGTCAGAGAATGCTGTGAAGCTGATGTTACAGTGAACTTATGCTCAACCCCATGTTAGATGGGTATACATTCAATTATCACATTCTGTATGTTTTTGCAGGAAGAGGCCTTTTAACAAATGTATAGTATTTGTCTTGGAAGGCTAATGGAAGGACATGAACTAGGTTATATATTGCTGTGAACTGGTAAAATCCTCATTTTCAGGAGTAAACAGAAGTGCCTGCTTGATGCAAACCTTGTTTTTCATTTTAGCAGGTCCATTTTCAGCAGAGGGTAGAAACTACATGTGCTTTGCCCTGATTTTAGTTTACTTCCTGTCCCGTCCTCCACACTCAATAATGGAATGGTTCTGATTCGCTGGTTCACTCGAGGACAATCGCCTCAGTTGTTAAGCTGTTAATTGGGTCAGATAAATAATGAAAGGGGGGGAATCGGTTGTTGTCCAGGACGACGAAGTGAGTTTTGAGTCTTGACTGAAAGATGCTATTCGATTCGGCATCAAGGACAGATCAGAGTTCCAGAGCACCGTGTGAAACCCTTGAAAAAGCAGAAATAAGCGCATTTACACCCAGCGTTATAGTGGAAGTACATTTCAATGGTTGTTACCTGTGCTTTAATCATTTCCCTTTTTCTTTTTCTTTTTCTTTTTTCTTCCGCTGCTCATTTTTTTTCATTGGGCACCAATGAAATAAAGTAGATTAATTTTGGTACTAGTGTGTTTGTCCTAGCCTGTTGCTTTTGCAGTGTGCAGAATTCCTTTTTATTATTTTTACTATTATTTTATTAGCAATTAGCATCCTCTTCTTATTTTTTGATTATCGTTTCCTTCAATACCATCAGATAAAATGACATTTAAAAAATAATCATTTAATTCCCAGCAACTGCAGTATTTCATCAGTTTTTAAACGACCTAAAACAAATATCAATATGGGTGTAGGACTTAACCTTTAATGCTGCAGGTGTCAGGGATAGATAAAGCTCTTGTAGCAACACCCTTGTAAAATGGGCCAAGCATATGTGAACGTGCTTATACACAAACATGAGCAGCAGATGGCTGGGTTGTTTAGGCTCATATTGAGCAGGATTCTAGATACATTTACTGAAAGCCTTGTTAGTACTGTACTTTAGCCCACACATCTCCTGTTTGCTTGTCATTAGCCATCTGTAACGCAGATGACGTTTCACCTCATCTTTTTTTAGGTACCCTTGTCCAATATATTTGGCACATTTTGTTGCAAATAATTGCTTGTATAGGATCGTCTTGTTGATGTATGGAGGGATTTGCAGTTACCCCTGTCAACAATGGCAACTGCTATGAAATGTAAAGTAAAACAAAATATTTTCTCATTAACTCTTTTGCACAGATGCCTAGTGACCAGAACGCCGGTGCCAAGATTTTGCTCAACTGAGACATTCGTTGCTCCTGCAGCCAAACTATTAATGGAAACCTCAAACTCCGTGTTTTATCTTTATTAGTACACGATTAGAGACAACTCTGCTGAATATGGAGTTTCTAAGTGTCACTATTTTCCCGTAGCAAGTCCATTTAACAAGCAACCCCCCACCCAGTCTATACCTACCCATGCGTGACATAGTGGACAATGGCATCTATGTGTGAGTTCATAAGTATATTTATTCATCATCTAAAATTAGAATTTCATCATAGCAACAAGGTAAATCCAACAGTAGCCTGATCGTATGCCAAAAAAGCCATGAAAAGCCTTGCTCACTCAAATTAATCTTGAAATTATTGTGTCATATTCTCCTATAAATCCATCCATCCATCCACTATCTAACCCGCTTATTCCTGGTCAGGGTCGCGGTGGGGCTGGAGCTTATCCCAGCATGCATTGGGCGTACTATAAATATCTGCTACTAAATATGAAATAAATATACAATCTTACCATTGCTTTTAAGCATAATGATGTCCCTTTCAGAATTCAGCGGTCATTTATTGTCTTGGACAATCTATTTGAGAAATACGCACCAGTTTAGCTCGTTATTTCAACATCGAACGTCGCGCAACACCCATATACTGTACCTGCAGCTCTGAAGTATTTCACGTTATTATGGTTTTATTCACAACTGTTTTATCCGATAGAGGACAGTATATCCTTTTCAATGGTGTTTGTAATTTTTTCTGGGATGCTTAGACCAATGATTTGCAGCCCAGCGTAACATAATATTTAATCTAGTCAATGTACTATGACGCAAACAGTTACAGAAAACAGAGTTTTTCTTCCGATATGAAAAAATACTGCTTGTAATTTGCGGTTCTTTTCGCTGGCTACATATGTACGTTTGTTTTTCCACTCGATCACTATCTTGTCCAGTAGACTATGTTAGATATGGTTATTTTTGCATTTTCAGTGCATTTCACACACTGTAGTGTAAACATTAATTGCTCAGTTGTGTTTTCTGGTTGACTTTCATTGAAGCTAGAACATTTGGCAGCATTTTCCTCTTGGTGGAATATTATTTTATTGTAGTGTTATCGTACATAATATAGGCCATAGGCTTGTCTGCCTGGGCTATACTTGTCACTTAGGGCATGGAAAATACTCATTCCATTTTACTGTACGCTGATATATAGATGAATGTCAAAATTTTCTTTTGAGTCATTATGAATGGGAACTTCTTCTTTTTTTTAACTACAGAAAAATGCCATCCCAGGGCAAAAGAATACATCCTGTACAGTACAGAGGAAACAAATGTTTTATTGAGGTACAAGAGTGAATGATTATGCTACATATTTAGGTGTGTGTAATAGTGTGATATCAATGTTTTCACCTTAAACCATGACAAGGGGAAAATGTATATGCTTTACAATGGACAAAACAAATATTATTCATTTTATGGCATGTATTGAATAGGGTTTTGGACCTATAGATATCTACCCCCCTATATTGATGAAAAGATAGTAATTCCCTTATGGAAAAAGAATATACTGCATTATATTGTAAATATATTAAAATTATCTTCACAATATATTGAAAAGATACTGCAGTATATTACATTTCCATAAGGGATTCCCACTTGAAAATGATGCAGAAGTGAGTTTTATGATCCAAAACATTTGATTTTAGAGCTGTGCACAATTTAGCCATTTGGATAGATTTGGAGACACAAATGGACAACAGGGTACACTGCCTATATTTTGCGTCATAGATCTTTAGTAGTTCTGCATATCATCCTCATATTTTTCACACTTGTGGTCACAGAGTTTATGATCTAGGAAATGTATAGATTTACTTGTTTTACATATGTAGCTCTCCGTATTTCATTGCAAACTGCATTTTTCAAGTTGTTTGCATTTGCGGCACTTTATTTTGACTTCAATTATGAAAATACAAAGTTGGTATTTTAAATAGTAAAACTGTCGTGTTTAATTTAAGCCATTTGCCAAGTTTCTCAGATGCTCACACCTGGAGTTATAAAGCCTTAAACAGAGCACCCCCTAAATAGGCGAGAATTTACCAAATTTGCCATCTGTGTGAAGGGGTTAATGCTGGTAGGTTGCATATATGATAGAAAGTCCATAGAGTCACATATACCCACTGAAAGTATCGTATGAACATTTTCTGGGACACACGTTTCATGTCAGTGGAAATATTGCTCATTTTAAGTAGCCGTTGTGACCTTAATATAATTATATCAATTATATAACAATTTTCGCTCTTCTCTAGATGTTTGCAACATTAAAACAAACTTTAAAATGTTTAGTACTAAATTTAAAAGCCTACCAGGCTACACATTAGTCACAGACAATATCTAATGGCAGTGACATCTATTACAACAGTGTCATTTAAGGACATTTAGTAATGTTTGTTTGGGATGAACTTACAAGATGTGTTTGTGTGATTATTTGACAATTTCACATCATTTACCAAGCATAGGTACATCAAGGACAAAACCTTGTGCTTTTATTATAATTATAGGGGACTGAAACTCAAGCCTTGATTGTTACTGCTACACACCCTGGAAGCATAAACCTCATTCCAGTAATTACTTAGCTAAAAAAAGAAAATATTCTGCTAAATGCTAAAGTAAATATGAGCCCTGTCCAACAACAGAAAACCCCCAGATTTGGGGTTACAGACAGGTGGTTTGTCACAAACTAAGATATGCAAATTTACCTAAATGCTAATCTAGTCATGGTTTTTTCTTAAAAAAGCTTGATCAATTCCAGTTGAGAGCTAAAAAAAAAAGGTAAAATGTATATCTTTGTTATTTTATGCTCATATCCTAAATAAACCTGAGAGTGGTCTTGCATTTAAGTGCGTAGGTTATGGCCCTACATCATAAACAATGTCAATTGCAATGAAAGTAAGTGTTACAGGTCATGTTTTGAAGAGGCGTGCTCATTCTCACAACAGGTTGCCGCTCATCAATTGTGCTTTGCAAGTCCATATCAACCCAGTACGCCTAATTCAACGTGCTCCTCTGCTTCTTCTGAAACGTGTCAAATCAATGACTAGAGATTCGTGCCCACCTGCCCCCCTAACTATGCAGCTGTCCTGGCACTAGTTGTACCGTTTGAGCAGGGAAGAGGAGACAGAAAAGCATCAGATATGAGAGCAATCGGGTTAAAGCTGGGATGGGTAGTGCCGGCTAAAGGAGATGCATTGTCACAACATGCCGGACTGCACAGTGGTTGGGAGGACTGCAGTAATGGCACACACACTTTTTTAATGGTATTTGTAACATTCTGTGCATTCATCATATCTGGGGGACTCAGACTAGATAGCCTTGCTGCTTCTCTGTGTTCTTGCCGTCACTACATTACATAACATTACATCAATGGTGTTTAGCAGACGCTCTTATTCACAACCATTTGCACAAATCTTTTCTTTTTTTTCTCCTTCAAACTGTCTGTCTCTGATCAAACTGTTCGGATGTGCAGAGTTTTGACGACGCAATATTCTTTTGTACATGTTTTCATTCTCAGTGTTTATTATGAAAATTTTTTTTGCCTTCCCCCAGTATGTTTCAGTGTGTCACTAACCTCAAATCTTGGCTTAACCTGAAGGAGGAACTAAATGTTTTTTTTGTTTGTTTTTTTCAGGGAAAATCCTTATTAACAAGTCCCATACAGACTGGGTGTATAAATCCCCTAGGAACTGGGTGTATTTGAACCGTCTAGCGTAGTCCTGGTCCACTGTTACTCAACTAGAAGGGGATAAAAATATAATGGGGAAAGAAAAACAGGCAGCTGGGAATACTGTTGAACTCACAAGCTGAAAACCAAGTGTTTTTACTGCTTGTTAAAAATGAGACATTCACGGTTACAATTTGTGCAAGCGATGACTTTAGCACTCGTTATGCCGCTGTAAATGAAACTGAGGAAGGAGCCAATTGCTTTACTCTGTGGAACATCTGAAATTGAGGATTTCGGCTTTTTTTCCTTTTATCTCCGTTTATTGAGGAACTTGGTTCTTTTAACAGCATCTTATGAATTTAATTCTGCCGTGGGTGGAACTACATATTGCGGGGCCCAGAAAATAAACACGTTTACAGCACCTGCGAGCTCCTTCTAAAATTACCAGATGGAGAGAAATGCTATTCTGGGTGGCATCGTATCTCGCCTGTATCTGAAGTTGTACAACTGACATTTTTTTTTTAATGATTGTGTCCATCCAGTCTAATTGTGGCTTGCCAGTGATCATCCTGTCTGATTTCCCACTTCATTTGAGAATATATGCTCAACCGCTGCCTCACCATGAATCAGTGCCAATGTATCTAATGAGGGTTTTACAAAGGCAACAAATAATGGCTTGCCACTGGGCAGTGTCTGCAGCTTAGATCTGTAGCGGATGTCATTAATTGCCAAATAATCTCCAAGAGTGGGAGTGCCTGTGATTTGGCGTCCCCCCCCCCCCCATGAGCATATTTTCTGCAGCGACCTGCTGCTTACCGTTTCGTCATGATACCTGACAGCTCAATCGAACCTGCGTCATGCGTAAACACGGTAGCAGCATGCTAGCCCCGCATGTCTAAATGATTTAGGCTTTTAGCCAGGAACAAAAATGCAATTCTTTGTCTCCTTCCTGCTTTCACATTGATTGTAGCCGACTTCTCCATGTATGACAAGTTTTCAGTTTATTAAAGTTTACAAACCGTTAAAATGAGGGCCAAAAGGAGAATCGCTTCCGAGAAGCACAGTGATCCATCATCCGACATGGTGCTCTCTCTCCACTGTAATGGGAATGTCAGTTTTGTCACCATACTGAATGCAACACAGACACAGCGCCCTGGTACAGAACTCCGTCAGCATACTGTAAGAGACTTAACCCTTTGTATAGGGTTTTTGGAATGTTATTTTTTCTTCAAAATTCTGTGTCAGTGTTCTAGAACTCCTTTGCTTTCAATTGCGAGTAGTGATTGTCAGCATTGGAACATTAAGTTACGAACATTCTAATCACATATTTGATATGTGATACACCATAATGGGTTAAACACTGGAGATGCAATAAAAGGCGCTGTATCAATGGAATACATTATAATTGTCATTACTAAGTTATCCATATTAATAGTAGTGTTCAGTAGTGTTAAGTCCTTTGCAAAGTTGCTGCCACTTGCAAATGCTATACAGCTGGTGGTGTTTATCTCAGCATAAATATCCGTATTTTTCAGTAGACTGTATCAACCTGAGCTCAGCATAACATGACATCCGCAATGAATATTTCCTGGGCTGAACAATCCCCCCGACAATCATTATCTAAATAAATGGCAACCAGTGTTAGTATTTGTTAATACGAATGGCTGTAATGTGTCCACAGGCCCCATTTTGAACTCTTTATTTATGACCTTTAAAATAGATCTTTTTTTTTTTTTTCATTTTGTAGTGCACCTCTCTTGCCAGATGAGAAGCTGGAAACTGTTTGTCTTTTCAGCGACCTTAATGGAAAATTATTCTGCTCCACAAAATTGACCACTTTCAGATCACCCCCTGTCTTTATGTTTGAGTGAATTTAATTCATCAGGATTGCTGGCTTAGAGAGTCCAGACAAAAGGGGGAGATCGTTCGGTGTTTCCCCCCTTGCATGATTGATTCTTGCTCCATTGTGTGCAAGGCTCCTCTTAGTGAAAAAAAGTTTAATTGCCATTGAGGTGTGCTACTCCCCCATGGTTTTAAAGGCCGAGCTGCAGTGGTGTTTTCTTTAGCATGCTGACACTCCCGATCCAGGGAGTAGGAGCAGGGGGGTATTTCACGAGGCATGATTACTGAGTTAGCTGGATAACGGCACTGAGTAAAACCCGGAACGACTCTTTTTACAGTCCATGTTCCAGATTTTGACGGTCTCTGGGTTTTATTTTAGTGCAGTTATCCAGTTAACTCAGCCATCCTGCTTTGCAAAATACCCCTTGGATGAGCTGCTATGCAGTCTGTAGGCGGAAGTTACTCCCCACACTCTCTTACTACACTGATTTCACATCTTACTGGCTGTGGTCATTACAACATTCACCAAAATATATGGTCCAAAATAAACTGTGACACAGATGATTATAGTTGAAGTGAGCTGGTGAAAACTTATTCAAAATGAAAGGACAAACTTATTCAAATGTTTTTTCTTGTCACAGGACATTTTCTCTTGTTGTCCAAATTACAACAAATAATGAATACACAAAACATTTTGGGCTTTATTTAAAAAGTTAAAAGCTACAGTACCTTGTAGTACCTTGCTATAATTCTCTTTAATATAGCATGCTGTCTTCCACAAACTCTATTAGTGTAATTTTATAAATGAGAAAAATGCTTTAGGGGCCTCATTTGTGCGAGCAGGATTCCTGCACAAGAGCCAACATAGTGTGCCGCCATTTTGACAAAACATCCCCTGTGTTTGCTACTTCTGTACAACATTATTGTTTTTGTCACCATTATAGTACTGTAGCTCCTTCACAGACAGTGCTAACGTTACAGCCGCAGTGATAATGAAACGGCAACAATAATGGTCGACTTTCTACAGGAGGTAAACTTTCAGCAGCCCACTGAAAAAGAATATTTTCCCGACTCAGCAGATGTTCGTGTAATGTGTAAATTAGTTACATTTGCATGGAAGCATGTTCAGACGCGTTATTTCAGTGTTGTGTTTAACAGTAATCGCGCATCGCGTCGTTACCATCCGTGATGTTTGTGGTGTTGCTGTCGGAGTCCGTGAGAATGCTGTCCATAAGGGGACTCGAATACCTTGCTACGTGCATTGTGCTTTGTTCAGAGGAGAATAGGAAACGCAGGCTTACTCGCTCCTCGTTATTTTGTTTGAAAACTTTCTGCCATAGCCAAATTCAGGAAAGCTGCTTCTAATGGCTGAAGTCCTAAATAAAGTGTATGGTAAAGATGATTCCAGGACTTTATTAGGCTTTATATGCGTTAGCATACGATTGTCACAAATGGCTCGTAAATTAACGTCCTGCATATTCCGATAAAGACGAGAGTGCGTGCGTGTTTTTTTTTTTGTATGTATGTATATGTGTGCATGCATGCATGCACGCGCACAACTCAATAAATGTCCCCCCCTCTCTGTTTTCTTCAAAATTGGCACACGGCTACTATGCCTTGAAACCCTTTATGTGCATGGAACCATTTATAGCTTAGGCACAATGACGTACGGCAAAATATCTGGTTCGGTTTTGTCCATGTCTCAGAATTGAAGAAGAAAAGCCGTCTCTGTGACACAACGGTCTGGTAATTAATTCTTTGTCTGTTCTTTAAACGCTCTGTCAAAGGGGAGACAGATTCACACGCACATCTCAGGTATCAGAGACTAGTCTGTACGCCAGGTTTTTATGGAACATTCTTTGGTGAACAAACCCAATTATTAGTACAAAAGCTTTATCACTGTGACCGCACAAGGCACGTACAATTAAGAAAAATATGCACTGGACAAAGAAAATCCCCTCTTTTCATTTTAAGTTTCCTTGTCTATTTAACAAATTGCCGTACTTTACAGCTGACAGCATGTTGCGAACCTTTTTTAATGATTCAATATGGTAATTAACACCAAATTTGAGCGACTTCGCTTTACTGCTTTAGGGTGAGCAGTGCATTACTTCAGATTAATAATGGTCATTATTTCTGGCGAAATGGAACAATTAAAAGAGCAGTGGTCCTGTTTGATTTCCAAATGATGTAAGTTTATCAGCCCGGTTATTAATTATACATGTTCTAATGAGACAAATGGAACAAGGTCATGTGGTAGCCTGTCACAGCTGTCTCAAGCCAGTCTCAAAAGAGCTTCAGGCTCATTAGGGGATGGTTCACCATTAAAAACCCCTCTCATTTGGCATGTAACATGTTAGCAGCAATATGCAGAGCACAGCGGCCTAAAAATCTTCTCCTCATCCCTCCTGGATCTCAGAACCCCCTTTTCCAAGCAAGGGGAATTAAAATCTTCCAAGTTCTGGGGAACAGCTGACTTGATGAAAGCAGCACGATTCATGCCAGTGGAACTTGTTTCAAAGTGACCTTGGGCTTCTTCAAGAGATCAACGCATTGAGTTTTCTGGGCTATCAGTTCCCCACACTCTCTCTCTCTCTCTTTCTCTCTCTGCCTCTCTTTCTGCCTCTCATTCTCCATTTGATAATTCTAACTGTGCCCGCTTAATGAACTCAAACTGTGCCCGCTGGTCTCTTCATTCACCATTCACAATTTACAGCTTCGGGACAAGCCCAAATTCACTTCAGACTGATAAGACATGAAAAGGATCATGGGAAATGGTCATAATTTGGTGGGAAATCTACACAATCCAGATAGCATTATTGCTCTGAGATAAAATCCCAGGTATGGTCTAGCTTGCAGGGCCACTGGTTTGTATCGATAAATGTTATGAATTAGTGACAGCAAGAAAAGGCGGTTTTGAACCGCTCAATGAACCACCCTGAGTAGACGTGGATGAAACTGCTCAAACAGAATCAGACAACCCCCCCCCCCCCCCCCCCCCCCCCTACCTTTTGACTGGGGTGTCAAATATTGGGAAAATAAACGCTGTTTAAATGCTGTTTTCTCAGATGAACAAATTGCACTGTACAGGAATGAGACCAACGCTGCACTTAAAGCTTAGGCCCTTGTATCGATTTGGGTGGACACAGATAGGAACAGTTGTAAAGTTGTGAAAATTTTACCCATTTTATAGATTGCAGTCCCAGCTAACAAAAAAAAAAAAGTTTCAAGAATGCTAGGGAACATTCTGGTCATTTGGTTGAGAGAGAATGGTAAGATTCCACAAACAGTCTCAGAACTGTTTATCGTTTCAAAGAAGTTCCGTCAAAGTCACAGGAAAGTTTCCCAGCTGTGATATATGCACACTTCCTGTCGCCATGGTTATCAAAAAACATGGACAATAGGCCTACATATCAAATACACTTTAAGAAGAATCTATATGAAAGTATTGAAATGTTATATTCAAGACCACACATGGATTGTTCCTTGTGACTTAAAGACAATGTTTAAGGGACATCCAGGAAGCTGGGAAAATGTGCAAATTGTGAACCTTCATCATTGTAACATTACAGGAATGTCCTGAGAAGAAAATGTAGTAAGGGTCCTGAGATCATCTTCATGGTGGCAGAGTAAGGTTGAAAAGCTGTATTTTAAAACTTTATTACCTGTTCCGTCAATCGTTTCCACTCGCTGATGTTACATTTTTACAGCTTTTGGGTGAAAAAAACAGTGAGTCGCTGGACAAATGACAATATTTTGCTATTTTATTTTTTCATTTAATTGTCTCATACAATACAAGCCTATTGTAGTTCCAGTACCAGTGGAGGCCCACTCTGTCATTACCTGATAATGCTTATACAGTATAAGTTATACATACAATTCATTTCAATATTCTTCAACAAAAGGACTTTGTTGCAGCACAATACCACAGATGCTTCCCATTGTCCTGCTAATCAGAGGTAATCATCCAAAAAAAAGGGGGGGGGGGGGGGGTAGAAATGGTCAGTCATAGTGCATTTCAACACTTGGATTAATTTCTAGGACAAACAGTTCCGTGTCCTTATGTGTGGTTATGTACCTTGCTGTAAAACCATAGCCTTTATTTTACATTTCAGTTAAAGCTATTATGAGATCGAGGAGTGGGCTGAAATCAAGGAGATGACCGCAGTGTTCATGGTTGAGTAACTGTGCTCAAGGGTCAAAAAATGATTAAGCATTACTTTAGTATTACTATCATCTGCCTGTGACTAATGTGACTAAAAATATTTATGTTATGACTGGTCCTCTGCAAGAGTGCAGAGCATAGAATCCATCAATGTCCTGAACAGCATGTGTCTTTGTTTATTGGGAGCAGATGGTAAGAGTTTACAGAGTTGCAGCCACAAATTTGGAGGATTAATATTAAGAGACAAGGTGTAATTATACAAGGACTCAGTGTGCTTGCTGGGTTTTGTTTGCCTCAGGATAAAATAGGATAAGCAGACTGAGTGCCCCCCCCCCCTCTCTCTCTCTCTCTATTTTTGCTAGACCATTGTAACAAAAAAATAAAATAAATAATGCATGCATATGCAGGTGCAGGACAGAAATAAAAAACAACATGGAGGAAACGGATTCTGTACAGAGCTGCAGCGCCTCTTAACTGGGTGGTTTATTACTCACCGCAACGTGATCAACGTTTCCACCTGCACTGGATCACTGTCAGGACAAAGTGAATCTCGCAGCTGTGTGCACCAACCATAAGAGTTACCTGGCATGACGACCTCAGGCGGGTAAAAGTACAAAACAAGTTCTTAAACATGGGTTCAGAAACTGTCATAGAGGTGTTGTGAGTACGAAACGTTCACTTTTGGAGCAGTGTATGCGGTGTGCGGGCTCTGTTTATTTGCCTGACATGACAACTATAGTCACCTCTCGTTGCCATTTAAACATCTGATATGTCTGATGGCCCTAAACCAGGGGCGCCAAATTCCAGGCTTGGAGGGCCGCAGTGTCTGCTCTGTACTCTGCATGAGTGACTAATTTAAGTCATTGATTGGCTAAAGCGTCCACACACCTTATTCTCAAGACCTTAACTGGCTGTTGATTGATAAGAAACCACAAATACCTGCAGACACTGCAGCCCTCCAGGACTACAGTTTGACACCCCTGCCCTACTATATAACTCTCTCCCACAGACTCAAATGAAACGTCCCCTGTTGTCCCAAAATCCAGATGCACTAGATTAACCAGGTGACCTAACCTAACGCCAAAACGGTGCACAAGAAAAGAGAAGAAAATGATCATTGCCTGTCCTTAGCAACACCACACAAAAAGGCTAAAGAAGGGAAGAAAAAAACAAACAACAAGGGCTAGAACTTAAACAAGATCAGCTGCTATCAAAAATATATAAAGCAGGAATCTGCTGAGCGAAGGAGAGAGGCGTCCATGTAGGTGGGGGAAGGGTGTTTTACTCCCTTGGAATGCAGGTAGCCATTGACCCCCTTAGTCTCCCTCTGCAGCGCCACCTATAGACAGGATCCAAAAAGGGGAAAACGAGGGGAGCACAAGCCCGTTTAGGTTATCTTTCAGATCATTTTTACCGTTGCATCTTTTATATTTGCACAATTACCAGACACATTTACTTTTGCACATCTTTTATCACTAGCTCTCATCTATTTAGTCATTCTTTTTTGACATGCTCCTTTATCTACTCTTTTGTTTTAATTTAAATATATTTTTTGTTTTTAAGCTTTTGTTGATTGTTTTTATTTGATCTATTGTATACACTTTGGGCTACAAGAATAATGAGCTTTCAGTAATTGTATAAGCATTCATTACAAGTACAGTTATTAGGTATTATAAAGTTTATTATTATTATTATTGAGCTTTATTTTTCATACTGGGTATGCTGAGGAATAACCTAAAGAAAAATCTTCTAGGGTGCCCTTAATCAATGACATCACTCAGCAAGGGTGATCTTCTAGTCTTAGCTTCGCGGCAAACTTGTCATCAAAGAAGAATGAGGACCACTTTTGCAGTTTGTGCAATACAGAAATGCTCTGTAAGTAACAGAGGCAGTAGTGATTTATTTTATGTTCACTGATGCCCAAATAAAAATACTGAATATCATTGCTAAAATTCAGATAAAGATATTATCAGCACAGCTGAAGTGTGAGTTAAGACACATTCAAGGAAAGTTATGCCAACTCTTGAGATTGAGAAAAATAATCAAATTATAAATTAACTCCCAGATACGGAAATACCCCTATCTTGGTTCAGAATGGAAAAATAGCATTGAACTTATGCTGAAGAATAAAGAGATGACTGAAGATTATGAAGAAAAGCGAAGTCTATACAGAATTTTTAATCAACAATCAACCAACTAAGCAATTTTTATGCTGTCGCACAATGCTTCACCTTGGATGTCTTTAACAAATTAAAATTGGCGAATGGGAAAAAAAGGCCACTGTGAGGAAAAAGTGGAAAATGATTTCCTGGGATCATCAAGATCATTAAAGTTCATCAAGCTGAACTGGAAGATTGTGTGATACACATTTACACACCAAGCACAAACGGAGGATTACACGGTAGGGCTTGAGAAAGAAGGATGGCGATTAAGGCCATATAAATGCTGTCGGTTCAGGTCTCCGACGGGATTCCAGAATACTGAATAAAGTCTAGAGTTTCTTGGGGCTTAGGAGGCCACTGGAAGGACATGCTCCAGTGTCCTTCTTATACAAGGAGGGCGGAGCCAAAGGACCTCATCCCTCACGAATCCAGAACACTAGGGCAGGAGTGCACATTGATAATTTACCATTCTGGTCAACCAACCTTGCTTTTAGGTTAGGTGTGCTGGTACTAAGTCAAGTAGCATAGTATCCCTGCTTGGAATATAAGTGGCCACATAATACAGAAGACACGCTAAAATGAATGAGTTTAGGCCGCCAAAGATTAAGACTAACCGATACAAATACTTTATTATTTTCTTCCCTTGGCCATCAGTTTACTAAACAAATTGTCATGAGGAAATCCTGTTAGGCACTAAGGACTATATGTCAGGTATGGGTGTGTATTTTCTGTGTGTTTTATATTGCCATATGAATCTCTTATGTTTTTGTATTGATCTTAATGCTGCACATTGTAAGGACATTTTTATAGACAAGGGTGAAGGAGAAATTATAAACACATTGCAGTGCCGCACTGTAAGAGATAATCTGCTGACTTCACCAAACTGTAAGGGAATTTTAGGGTGCGAGAGATTATTGCACATTGCAGCGTCACACTGTAAGAGACTGTGTGTGCATCCAGTGTTTACCTGGTGCATATGCCTTAGTGCTAAGAAGTATACCTGTGTCTCAGAGCCTTGGCCCTCCTGCTGACTTCCTCAGGCTCTGGTGTCAGAGGTCGGGATACTTGTTTTTAGATGTGTGTGGAACTCAAAGTTTATAACTTGTTACAGGCCAGATCATTGGACTCTGTACTCAGCGATTAAATAACTTGGATTCTACTGCTAGAAACTCAGAGGTCTTGGGACTTAGAACCTATTTTAGAAACTCAGAGGTCTTGGGGCTTGTTCGCAGAGTGGAAACTTCAGAACTAACTAACTCAGAAATTCAGTGGTCTTGGGACTTACACTTAGCCCTGAGTGAGAAGCAGGGGTTTTGACTTCAAGACTTAAGCATACATACCACTTTTGGACTTTCCTTAAATGCAATCTTGAGGAGGCCTTCCCCATTCCAAAATTCCCTTTGTCTGGCCAGGAAGGCTGTAACACCTCATCACCAAGAGACCCCCCCCTCTACTCCAGGAAGAGAAACTGTATACTGTAACTGTCTACTCCCCCCCCGATCTAGTGATAGTAATAAGATACTTTTTACGATCTTATGATTTTACCTATCATTTCTCTATGTACCAGGTGAGGTCCAGGTGATGGCCACTCGACTATCCAGACACTTATGTGGACAGGCACATGCCTAATAACCTGCAATCCTCCTTCCAAACACATTTTTTATTCCTTCCCATGTAGTTTGCCCCCTCCTATACTTTCACATACCCCACATTTCAATTGATATTAATCCCAGTCCACCATTTATCATATTATCCACAGTTATTTACATGCACATATGATGCTTTATACCTACTGTATTCTGCTTTCAGTCCAGAATATATTGCAAGAACCCAGGCTTTACGGTCTGTGAACAGGCCTGGGTTCCTGGCGTCATTAGGAGTCAAAGGGTCACAAAACAGTTTCATGTTTACCCAAAAAACTTTGATGTTCCATGTCTTGTTAGGGTGTCCACTGAGCTGTCATTTACACCCCTCTGTGTTCTGTTGGATTGTCTGCTCAGCTGTCAGTTACAATCCACTGGTCCTTGTGACTCCAACAGTGGAATTTGGGTGTGGGTTTGAAGCAGGAAAAATGCAATTAATAAATTTGCACCTTACAACATCAATTGCGCTCTGGAAGTCTGAGTCTCGTGTAGAGGCCAAACAGACTCCATTTTAACTCTAGGAGAGGTAAGGTCGTACATATATACAATGATATACAATATAGTTGCCTTTAATATTTCTGAAGAATTGTAATCTCGTGTAGATCAATGGCGGGAAATGCTGACGATCATACAATTATAGGCTATCGCATTTTATTTGCTGTGCGGACAACAAAGCCGATCACTGTGAGAAAAAATACACCTGTTGTGATTCTGGACACTTTTTGTACTTTTCAGTGCTGTTTGATCAAGGTCAGCCCTTTCGACCTATTCCATTTCTTTGAGATCTCCTCCCTTCTCTGCTCTTCCACTGAAGTTGAACAGCTATAAATACGCCAATCGATGGGATGTGCGTCGCGCCAGTATGCACAGGATGTCCAGGGTGGGATCACATTTATTTTTTATCAACATGCAAACTTTGAATTTGGACTGCTTCTTCGGTTGGCCCATAGTTTCCATCTCATAGTTACCAACAAACTTGAAGCAAGTAAATGGTAGAAGCTTTCTGTCCACCTTTCATGCCCTCATGGATAGACTGAAAGTCACTTCGGCATCCTGGGCAGTGGACGGGATGTCGTTCTCAGGTGGCTTGCTGGAAAAACATTAAATTTAAAAGATAAAATTTAATACAAATGAACACTCTATTAGCCATTAGAGTTACACTTGTAATATCTCCATTTAAATGCAAATTCTGGCTCCATGACCCTTTCTGAATGCCTGTGTAGAAATGAATTTATTATTCCCTTTGAAGTTTGAGCGTGCTCATTTTATGTGTCTGTGTGGTAGCAAAATGTATTTGTGTGTGTGTGTGTGTGTGTGTGTGTGTGTGTGTGTGCGTGTGTGTGTGTGGAAGGAAACAAGCAAGCAAGAGAAAGCTGTGGGTATGCATATTTTATTTAATATTGTCTGAGAGGCAAGGAATGCGTTGGAGGTTCCATGGGTGACCTCATCAACAATGGACTCATGTTAGTTTTCCCCACAGAAAAGAGAGCAGCTACAAAGTAACAAACAAGATATTCTTTCTCCTAACCCAAAAACCCCAAGGGACTGGTAAACACAGTGAATACATTTCTAAGACATACTAAGACATTTGCTTCTATGCTTTACAACATCAATCTAAACACAAGAGAAGTCTACATGAGAACAGAAGTCTAGGGTATTTAGGCAGGCTAATTTTAAAATTAGCTACAGCTACAGTGCTTCATTTCTTAATACAACATAGGACATCATGAAAATAGTATTGTGTAGATTTTAGATACAATTGTGTTTTAAAATAATTTCTTTCCAGCAAATGACAACAGTCTAATGTGTTCCAGTGACTCTTTCTTACAAACAATGAAAATATCGATGGTCATTAGAGGTACGGAATGGTATGTGAACCGTCTATGCTGTAAAGTCATTGTGATGCACTAGATCATGTTATATACTATACTAATAATCAAAAACCAATTAATTTCATGAACTTAATAACTAACTGAATGCATAGTTACATAGGTGAGGAGTGAGACATTCAAATGATAAAAGAAAACAGTATTTTGTGGTTTTATGACTTCAGCAGGCCTTCAGCATTTCCAAAACTACAGCATTTCCAAACCACTGTCACACACATCTAGTAAACACTGGCCTTTAGCATCAGATGTTTTTTTGTTGTTGAATTTTTTTATGCATTTCTGGAAATATAATGTCATTGTTTGGCCGGCTCAGCTGATATTATTTAATTATGCATTTTGTAAGTGTACGAGGCAATACATAGTATACAGGCAATACACAACAAAACATGCATATTTAATAACTTCTTTGAAATATGTAACATATTTTTAGAAACTTCATTTCCACCCTATATTACTCACACAAGCAGCAGTAATTTCTCCTCAAACAAGGATGACAGTCAAGAATTATTATCTTCAGACATTTTTGGGGCCAAGGACTTTGCAAGGACCATGGCTTCAAGCATTATTTTCAGCAGTATCAATCTATTACTGAGCTGTATGTACCATACATATTGTGCATGATGTAGTTAAAATGGATTCCCAAACATGTCAGCGATCCTTGATGAAAGATCATAGGCCCAATGATGTAACACAGTCTACAGTGACCTTTGAACTCATTAGGCCTGAAGGTACACAGCGCTGAGGGACATTATTTGTGAATACAGAGTTGACCAAGTTTACTGTGGAACACAAAGACCTCCAAAAAGCTTACAGTGTACACTTAGGGCCTGATTTACTCAGACCTTTAGTGTGTGCAAAACCTTTTAGCACACGCAAAACCAATAACATGACCAATGATTGGTCATGGCATTTTATTTTGCACCAATCATTGGTTACGTTACTAGTTTTTTGTGTGCTAAAAGGTTTTGCACATGTTAAAGGTCTTAGTAAATAAGGCCCTTAATGTACATTTGTTATTGAGAATTATTATTTGTTTCCTCACTCCTACTGAATTTTTTTGTTCTTAAACTCAAACCTTAAATAAAAAAGGGCATTATTAATTAGTTTATATATATATATTTGTGTTTGTTTATATTTGCCATCACCACTAAAAGGATGGTGTTGTAGAACAAGAAATCTTTAAAATGGCACCAAACCTGAAGTGCAGCTTGTCTCCACTCAAGCAGAAGCACACGTCCATCTCTTTAGCAGTAGGATACAATAGAAAGGTATGGAATAATCCATGGACTCATGTGGTGGGAGCATGTGAGCTCTCGGTTGTAAGTCCGTAATGGAAATCAGTGCAGGACCCTCTTAAGGATGTAACACCACAAATCAGCTGTGCCCAGGACAGATGAAATGAGTGCATTCCGCAGGGAGGCTGATTCATTGGATTTTTCGACTGAAAGCCGCACTGAGGTAGCCCTGGCATTTGATAGGAGCTAAATCAAACCCTTATTCCATAGTAGATCAAGAATTTCCAAAGTGTTTTTTTTTTTTTCTTTTTTCTTTTTTCTTTCACATTCCAAGTGAAGCTTTCAGTCGGAATAATGCAATGCTGTGCTGTTTGACCCGGCGCACCAGACTCCCTCACTTTGACAGTTCATTGGCTTCTTCTGACGTGCCGTAGTTTTCAAAAGGGAGCCTGAATCATTACTTTTAAAGGTTTCAGAGCAGGTTGACTAATATAAAAAAATATAAAAAATTCTCATCACCAATCGTTTATGACAATTCTCTTGTGGCCTCGTGTGATTTTCATTTAATATCGTCTGGAGTGGCTTCCAGACGATATGATGACAGCAACACATCAATTAAATATATGTTGGTGCATACACACACTGCGGATGGTATATACCAAAAATACATTCATATTTTTTCCCATAATCAATTAGAGAAGGATGCAGCAGTATAATTTGGTTTAATTTATCCAGATATTAGATCTGGCTAAAAAAAGATTATTGGTAGGTTGCCACTGAAAAATAAATTGTCTCCATTGCCCTGTTCATCTATGTATGTCAATGACTTGTGATGAACGAATGTGTACTGAAAAGCATTATATTTATGTCTTATTGAAAGCATTTTGTTCACATTAGCGTGGGTGAATAGTAACCTAATTATGTTTGTAAACATACATGAGTGATCACGAGTGAAAATAGCATTCCACGGAACAAACCATTTTATCACTTGCAGTCTGTGTTTTATGAAATCAGTTATCTGCAGCATGCTATTGACGCTACAATTGCATTTGAAATATGATTTATTCATTATAACTGCTTCTTAGCATCCGCATTTTGTCTGTAGTGGTAAAATGTGTTCATCAAGACTGTTGTGGGTTGATTAAACCACTATTCCATCCAGCGATACTTCTGTACAGCACGGTATTGTGTAAAAAAAGCAAGTGAAAGACTGAAGAGGGAAGTACACTTCACACTGGAGATAAACAGTTCAACCTTGCGGCGCAGAGTCAAGAGGAGCCACTTTATAGGGCGGTGACTGAGCAATAACACAAACTAAAGATGGAGTGTGCGATGACTCCAGGCAATTTATTGCCTCTTGTTTTTAGTAAATGAGAAACCAAAAGCGCAAAAGTTACAAACGAAACGGTCACACTTTAAACAGTCTCCATATAAAGGCTTTATATGGCATCTATAAAGCCTTCATATATACGTGACATAATGGCTTCATGAATCATAGATAAGCAAATGTCATGCTTCATAAAGGGTGACATAACACCTTATTATGCAACATGTTATGCGGAATGTGTCAGAGTTAGCCTAGCATCCTACATAAAGCATGTTTTACATCACCCAGTATAATGTTTAGCCATTAGCCAGGTGACGTTGTTGGTTGTGTCAAATTTGGCATAACATGTTGCATAAGAACTGGTTATGTCACCCTTTATGAAGAATGACATTTGCTTATGGATGATTTATGAAGCCATTATGTCACGTTTATGAACGCTTTATATACGCTATATAAAGCCTTTATATGGAGACATTGTTTAAAGTGTGATAAACGAAACTGTCCCAAGGCGGAGGCCTTCCAGCGGGAGGACTGCCAGCAGTGTGCTGTGCTATCCTGAGCTGTGCTATGCTGAGCTGTGCTAGCCCATTCATTGGCTGTGCTCATGAAGGTCTCCCTCCTAAACGCGCAACAAGCCGAGCCTTCATAATAGGCTTCATGAAGATGACATATGCATGAATAGCTGGGCTTATTTCCAATCAACCTCAGCAGTATGTGTCTGTAGGCATATCCACCACTGTCCAAGGGCCTGAAGGCCTCCCATGCAGACTTTGGGAGTCTGGAGGGAAATCTGACTTCACTGCCCCCCCCCCCCCACCTTTCCCAGCTCCATAATCAGGCATAATCCTGTTGAAGCAAACTGTTTGTACACATTTTACTACAGGACCGCATATAGAATGTGGAATATTAATATATTCCCATGGAATATTACACTCCCCGTGTCCCCATTTGATGCTTTTCTTCAGATTTTGATTCAGAAATATATCGTCAAAACATAAAAAGGGCTCCTTGTCCACACAGTCCATAGTTGCCTTTTCTATGACAGTCTGCAGGTAATAAGATCTTATTAGTGATTGAAGGTCAGCTTAAAAGCAAAAAAAACAAATAAAATAAAATCGGTGCTTAATTTAGTCATAACCTTTTATGAAATACTTTTCTGATTTGAGAGTGATAAAAGGACAGAGGATGTGCTATATGTCGAAAGCGGCCGTAACCTTTCGAGCTCCACTGAGTCCGGCAGGACCTTTTGGGATAGAAGCAGTTGTAATATCACTAATCAGCGACTTCACTTTTATGTAAATTGCCTCGGCTTATGAATCTCTAAAGAGGTGATGTCAATGACAAAAGGAGGTGAGGGGACCGTGCCGAACGTCCGCCGCTTTTCACGCGGTCCCCTTTTCGGTTTTCTTTCTCTCCGTAGAGACCTTAATCTGCGAACCACTCTCTCTGATCTTAGGGGAGCCAAAAGCCCCCTGCATCAGTGTGCAATCCTTAAAGACGTTCATTCCTCAAGACAGCTGCCAGTGTATAAAAACAGACTACTACTGCTACAAAAATAAATAAATAACCTCATGTCCTTAATTTCTCGCTGGGCCCTTGAGATAAATAAGGCCAGCATTCCCAGGAGATTCACGGAGCATGTGTTAAAAATGAAAGTGCCTTTACCTGCTATCACACAGAACATGCGCAAGAGCGCTCTCGCTTCCTCTGTCGGACACGGCTAATTTAATACCGTGCCCCTTTTAACTTCTCCCGAAGGGAGTTTTAGAATTTGACACGCTTAGATGCCGTGAGCTGACTTTATAATTCAGGTCAACAGGTTGCCTGTGGCGGACAACACCGAGCTAGCCTGCTTGTGCGAGAGCATTCCTCCTCTGGCACAGAGCGAAGGATGTTCCGTGCGGTCCAGCGCCTGTCGCATGCTATTTTAAAGAATTTGGGAAGTTCACTTCACGGCCGACACTGAGTGCGAATGGTTGCCGGAATGTCTCGACCAATTTGTCTTCATTTTGTACCAGGGCAATACATTTATGTCATGAACTTGTAAGGATAGATATAAAAAATTACAACCAATAAGCAATTTCCTCTGTTTGGTATAAGCCACTGGCAAGTTCTAAAAATGATGTATTAAAAAACAAAAGCTAATTCATTCATCTTTTGCAAGTTGTATCATTATACAGCAAGCGTCATAATTTATGTCAAATTTATCAGTTGCTGGGGAAAAATGGGACAATTATTAAGAGACAATGCATTTCTCTCTATATTTTTTTTCAGAAAGCTTTCTGAATACATTTTGTACAGAATTTATGAAGACAAATGTATAGACTATTATTTTTTATATATATATATGAAACTAATTTACAGTCGCCTTTTTAAAGTGGCCATAGTAACTTGATTCACTGCCGTTTAAATTTGGTTTCTCAGAGCATGTTCTTATTTTGCCTTACCTTTTAACAGTGAAGTGGATCCTTTACCGCCAAGGCCATTTTACGAAAATGTGTATGTCGGGCATCCATATCGTTTGAAAATGTTACAATTTTTAAGATGCCTAATAAAATATAACCACTTCCAGGGTTAGGTATCTGCTTCACACTAGTGAATATTCATATAGGCATATGAATAATTATATAGTTGAACCGGCTTCATTGAACAGACATTGAAAGACATGGATCAGGAATGCATTGTCACCGCGCATCCAAGCACGTTTGATTCAAATGCCAGCTATTCAGTGGGGAACAACTAGTGCCTGTCAGCATTGGTGTGATGCTGATACCAATGGGCTCTTCTAATCCTTCTAAGTCTGTAAGTGTGAACTGTTATAGCTAGTGCTATCAGAAATGCCACAACGAGCAATGCATTTTGGCAGCTGACAAGCGAAAGAAATTAGGCGAAGAGTCTCCCAGACAGAAGTATGGTGCAGTGCAAAGGCACAAACTTAGATAGAAGAAGAATGGAATGTTCCATGACTCGGCCGATTTCCAATTTACCTCAATTGTGTGCTTCTGTGCGTACGGCTGCTCCTGTCCAAGGTTACAGATTTCAAGCTGACGATCACGTCTAGCTTGTTATTTACAGTGCATTCTCTTCAATTTGCCTATTTTTGTCTGTATTGTATTCGGCTCTGCACCAGCCTTTCTGGCTCCGTTGCGCTAGTCGGTATCATACGCAGATCCAGTTGACATCATCGTTTTATTTATAGTTTGTATCACAACTGAATAGACAGCAAAGATTCATCACATCTTTGCGGCATGTAATTTGGTGGTGGAATTCTAGGCTCCGTTACTAAGGAGTAGGTACTGTGATTAATTTATGCTTCCAGGTAGCCATGTAGGTGATAGGTACAGCATGTGAAGTAGCATGTCATGACATTGCGGCATGAATCTGTCAGGAAATATAGCCTCCAGCCCTTCCCATTCCTGCCTTGCTAAAGATTGTTCATTAAAGAGTAACATACTATTAATATTTCACCATGTGTTTTTTTTAATGAAGGTGAAAAAATATCACATTGCACATTATGTTTTCAGGTTGTGAATTTATGATGGTTTATGTTCATGTTTCTAATCTATTCCTATGAAAATATTTCCTCATATCCACCTTTATATCTCAGGCACCAAAAGGCGAGCTCAGTGAATGTGGACAAGATATAAAGCTGCTCACTTCAGACACATATTTACAGAAATCTAATTTTATTGAAATTGGCTGGTAGGTGGTATTAAGTAATAAGGATCGTCTGGGACAGAACCCCAAAGATGGTAGCATGGATTCAATCAAAATTTGCCCTTGTCTGTGAATTCCAAATCAATACAACCTTCAAAAACAGTTTGGAGAATTGGTGATCAATGAACTCACAAAACCTTTTGTGAAGAAGAAAAAAAAAAACGAACACTGGCATTTTATTGAGAGTCAAAGTTAAGTACAAAAGTTTATTTATTAGGGTAGCTTCTGCAACCTGGTACAAGGCTAGTGTCACAGATTGCCAATGGCCGCGTACACCTAATAAACCTGCTGTTTTCACAATTGACACCCTGTAGAAAAGCCCTGTTCCTGTTTCTTCTGGGCGTAAGTCCAGTTCCCTGACTGCCGCAACTCATCTTGTCTACGATCCAATATGATAATGTTCCCGCTGATGAATGCGGGTTTCTGTGGGGGGAAGTTATGTTTGACACGGGGTGGACGCAAGTGAATTGTTAAAATTGCATATGAAATGATATGCTTTTTTTATTTTCTATTTTACATTCAACTTGTGCTTGCCCGGATTTTGTAGACTGATGGTGCTCCCTGTGTGTGTATATATACAGGTCTTATCAGAAGAGGATTCAAATGCAGACGCAGACACAGGGAGATGGAGGTAAGTAGACTAACAGATTTTACTGAAGAAACTCGAACGCGGGAACCAAAACAACAACCAGGGAATACACTAGGAGTGGAAACTGGTGAAAACACTAGAAACAGTTTAACTAGCAGCAGGTAGAGCGCACAAAGAACACACTGAGGTCAAGCGAGGATAAGCAGTGAACAGGGAACTTAAATACAGAGAAACACGGGTCCGATTGATAACCTACCAAGACACGGGTGCTAACGATAAAGAATCCAATGATTCAATAAGGGGACCAATTACAATGAACAGAGTCAGACACACATCGATAGGGAAAACTATCATAGGATAGGGCTGGATCACGGGCGGTCTCTTCAATCGGCCGCCGAAACCGACAGGTCTGACTGAGTCTGACGAAGATCCACTTGCACTGAAAGGTTGGTTATGGGAGCGTCAATAGTGTGCAGGCCCAATCCTTTATTATGGACCCAATGGCAAACCCCGGTTCTGTTGAGCAGGCACGCCACTCGCAGCCGGACTATGAAAGGCACCCTCCTAGTTTCATCTGCTGAGCTGGCTGCATGGTTTTCAGGCAACGGCCTTCGGCGGTAATTCTGCAGTCAGCTCACTCAGCAAGGCCGCGCGGCGGTACACAATGCGGTACTGGCAGTCTCCAAGGGGGCCCGCAGCATATTTAAGTTCCCCCATGTGACTCGCCAGCGGAAATCGAGGCGGAGCCGCGGTGCACGTGGAAACTTTACCTCTCGCTCGGGGTCCTCTGGTGGTCATGAATATTCATGAGTGCTCCTCGACAGGGGTCCAATTGGAAAGTAGAACACACATGCTGTAAAAACCTACAGGATTCAGGCGATAATAAATATTCCCATACGCTTATTAAAACTGACAGCTCGCTGTAGGTGCAAACTTTACCTTAATCTATTCCATAGGTCATAAGGGGATAGAAAAGTTAATGCTTGTTTGTGTAATTACATAGTTATAAGGACAATTTTGTATGTTATAAAATAGATTATACTAATACAAACAAATCATCAGTAGCAATGGTATTATAACTTATAGTAATAGTGGTATATTCTATTTAATATTCCTTACAGTTCCAATAATTTATGCACATGTGTTGAAGATAAGCTGATTGAGCCAAGGGAAGTAATGTCGTCTCATACATGCAGGGCTCGAAATTGCGACCGTTTTGGTCGCATATGCTCCCGAAATTTAATCTGTGCGACCTCGAAATATAATTGGGAGCATTTGTGCGAGTGCAAATAATTGTTCTGGTGCGACCTTTTTTTTCCCCCCCAGTCGAACGTCCCTTTCTCTGACAGTGACCATTGTAACCAATCAAACGTGAGCTTGACGTTCTTACCTTTAATGCTAATTTTAGATTGGTTAAGATTAGCCTTCAATCACTACCTTTCGCGGCACTCCACTGTCACGTGACACAGAGAGCTAATGCGTTAACTAATTTTACCTGAAGACAAAAGTTTATTATCAATTTATTAACGTTACCTAACTAGCTAAATTGGTAACGTTAGCTAGCGTTATCGAAAGCTAACAATATGAAGCGAACGATTACGGCATTTTTTAGTAACGTTAACGTTACTAAAAACGTAACAGATGTAGTCGCCGTGGCTGCTGAAACTGTTGGCGATGCGCGATGTGGGTGCACCAGCAGCGAAGAAGGCGTACACTTTTCGGAGAGAGTGGCTGAAGGACTTCGGACTTCGTTAGCTTTAGCTTAGGTATGACAACGGCGCAATGCACTGTGTACACTGTAAAGCCTGTGGGACGGAGATCGCAGGTAACAGTGCGTTTGCAACGGAGTCGACACATTTTAAGCGTGAGAGCGTAAAAAAAATAAATTTACATATATTGTTGGTGCTCCTTACATTTTGGTGGGTGCTCCTAAATTTTTGCTGGTGCTCCTAACTTTTTGAAGTTGGGAGCACCAGTGCTACCAAGTAAAAAAGTTAATTTCGAGCCCTGCATACATGTGAGCAAAAAGGTTGATATTTAAATAGAGGATTATGGGAAACTACTGCACTCCTGAGCATGGAATCCTAAAACAAACCCCATTTCTATAATTTACTTTCTGAATGTATACTTACCTTAGATAATGGCCTACATGACATAAACTATTGTGGTACAGCTATTTTTAGAATTGTGTAAAGAATTCTCCGACAAAGAAGAAAATTGACTGTCTGATGCCTGCTGGAAATCCTGTGTCTCCGTTTACCTCTCTCCCAGTCCGAATCACTCTACCCTAGGACATTTGACCACAGTATTTAAAAAATTGACATAATTTATGCATTTGTATGTTCACATATAAACACTGATATGAAAATTCAGATTCAAATTCTTATGCTCCCAAACAACATTAATGGTGTAACAACATTTCGACCTGCAATTTTACAGCCGGGCCTTCTTTAGGTTTGGCTATCTATATATAATTAGCAAGGACTTGTAAAGCACAAAGTGTAATTACAAATGAATAGGGGTACAGTAGACATCATTTGCAATGTTATGGCGAGAGTTTCTTTTTTCTTTTCTTGAATATTGGATATCCAAAACACTTTATTGTTATGTTGTCAGTGGCAATCAGGCGCATTGTCTCCAAAGCGTTGTGTAATTCTGAAGTCCTGATGGGTTTCCATTCACATATTGATAGCGAAATAACTTTATAACTTTTTCCAGTTTGCATCTGGTCGTATTTATGACCAAACTCCCGTTTAAAACTAGCGATGAGCTGTGGAGCCTGACAGCATGGAGAAGAAGTATCTTTTTTCCTGTAGATTCCTCTTTGCACAATCTTAACGCAAGGCTGGAACGAAAGTCGAGGGCAGAGAGGAAGTAGTCAATGAACATGTGAACAAGGTGCCACCCCCCCAAAAAAGCTATGGACTTTGATTATCCTGGCTGATGAGCCGTTATGACTGCTTTAGGAATTTCAGCATCGTTCCGCATTTCATTATGGCTCATTCTTCTGTATGGCTTGTGAACACAATGAGGAAAAAATGCAGCTGTCTCAAACTGTATATGGATGAGAGAAATACGTGACGTGAGGCAAATGAAATGAAGGCCTGTTCCATTGATTTTCGCACCGATCAAACCGGCATACTTTACTGATTAATTAGCCTACGCCCTTATCGTAGTCTGAGGAGCCATTTCAGGCTGGACTAGTCGACAAACCTTCATGCCTTCTGTATGCATTCAATATGTTCAATTATCCTTGGGCTTGTTTCCCATTTTAATTCAAAGATAAAACACACAAGCACGCACGCACGCACGCACGCACGCACGCACGCACGCACGCACGCACGCACGCACGCCACGCACGCACGCACGCACGCACGCACGCACGCACGCACGCACGCACGCACGCACGCACGCACGCACGCACGCACACACGCACGCGTGAGAACATGAGAAAGACAGCAGCATGAAAAGCAAGCTTTCAAAATAATTATGTGTTCTGAAAGACCGATTACATTCCAAGACAAGGACAACACACAAATTCAGCCAAGGGCATAACCTTGGTGTAGAGACTAGTTTGCCATTAGCTGGCATGCTGTTACCCAGATACAGTTTGCAAGATTTTAGTGTGCTGTGGATTTTCAGTCAATTGGTTTTTTATGAGCAAACTATGGCATGAATCCATTTTAATTTTTAATCAAATAAATAAAATATTGAATGTTGGGCCATCAGTTTTCCATCTAACCGCTGACGCTGTAAAATACTCACAAAAGCAGGATGACGCAGACTGAATGGAGGGGGGGGGGCTGTTGTAAAGGTCACGGCATTGACCATTGATTGACAGCCCATCGTAATACTATTTTACGACTGGTTTTTAAAACGCAATGCAAATGTGAGACGGGCACTTATCCAGCGAGATCTCAAGGCCCGGGTTCTCCGTTACACCTGTGATTTCGGCGTTGAGCCAACTTACACGATTTGTCTTGTGGATTTAAGGAAAAAAAACAAAGTTGTTCAAAGAAGACATTCCGATGGCAGACGCCTCAAAATAACACAAAGGCAAAGAAGAAGAAAAAAAAACACAACAAAGAACAAACCAATCAAAAGAGTTCTTTGCAAACAGTGAAGCCCCATGATCAAAGGGACAAAGGATCCGGCTGGGAAATGTTGTGGAAACCTGTCAAACGGCGCTGTTATTGCACGGGCCTTTCCTGTTTTAGGGGCCCTCGCGCGCCCGCAGCTCATGAATAACCCTCAGATCTTTAGGGACAGGTAGGTAGGTGTCTTGCGTGGCGACTGCATGTTCCCGAGCGCCATTAAAGAGAGCTGTTTCGCGCTTCTCCGAACATTTTTCTAGGCTTAAATTACTTCTCCCCCCGAGGGCATTTTAAAATCTGAATACAGTGATGCACTTCATTCAGGAATAAGGAAAAAATCCCTGTGTTATTTAGATAGAGGCTGGCAGTCATTCCTCGCCTTTGTGTTATCTTCCTAAGTATCTCCTTTGTGTGAACACAATTGGAACATGATTTAATTAAATTAAGGAAATTTAGCGCAGCGCTCTTAAAACTAAAGGAGGAAGAACCCTTGGGTGTCCATTGTTCCAGATTCCAGGGAACTAAATTACCAAAGTCAAACAGTAAGTTAGCTTACTATTCAGGGGGAATATAAATTTTTACTGTCCATCAGAATTATCTGCAATTTTCAAGCGGTAACTTATGGCGGTACCAAATTAAAGCGTGTCCAACTCGATTTAGATAATTTCATGATTAGAGGTGTATCATACCTGAAGTGCAGCTGTAAGAGATGTGAGTTTAAGATGAAAAAAATCACCCCTGGGTGTGGTGAAGTTTTATTATGTTTTAATTCATTTGGTTTCATTATAGGCCAATCAGATCCGTCGTTTTCTTGCATGGAGATCATAGTGAACTGGCAGTTTCATTACGTCTGATACAGTTGCTCGTTTATGGCACCTGAAAAAGGCCTCCTTAGGTAAATGATCCTGTCAAGATAGCCTGCACTAGAGGGGGAAGACCTGATGCGCAGAAGCTGTTTATTTTGTGTATATGTTTTTCTTAGCTGGATGTCATTTTTTTCATCATCATTATTATAATTTGTAGTCGGCTTGCTAAAACATTTTATGGCCTGTACTGCTTTTAAGGTTTAACGGACTATTTAAGCAATACAATTGCTCCATTCAATTATGTTTCACTGGTGCACTTAATCAGCCGGCAGCTCAGAAGCCAACATATCCACTGCTGTCAACCAAACCCATAAGTAGCAATTAAATTATGCCTCACTGATATGCTCTGAATCAAAAAGACGAGCTTTAAACCAAAATGAATCCCTTCCAATGACGATAAATCAAAATGCTGTCAAAGTTAGACAAAGAGTACAGTTAGGAAAAATTGTGTGTACATAAAATTGTTGCAGTGAAATACAAGATGCGCTCCAAAAAAGCCATAGCTATATTTAATGGAAGAAAAATATGTGATTACTCTGTATCATTGCTGGGCGGCACGGTGGTGCAGTGGATAGCACTGTCGCCTCACAGCAAGAAGGTCCCGGATTCAAATCCCAGACAGGACCCTTCTGTGTGGAGTTTGCATGTTGTCCCCGTGTCCTCCAGGTACTCCAGTTTCCTCCCACAATACAAAAAACATGCAGGTTAGGCTAATTGGGGGGGGGGGGGGGGGGGGGGGCGTTAACAGGGCGTTGCTGCAAAAGAGCATGTGTGCTCAGTCAACCTACCCTGTAAATAAAAATTGTAAAAACAATGCAAAATTTATTATCATCACCCACATAGTACTGTTACACAGTAGACTCATTCAAATGCATGCAATAGAGAAAGGGGAAAAAACATACCCATACACTTATAAGCACATTAAAACTGAGTAGAGGAAACATGTTTTGACCAATGCAACTGAAATTTCCTACAAGGTTGAAGCACATTGCCTCTCCTCTGTTTTAAGTGTTTGTACATATAGGTGTATCATGTATTTGTTTTTTCCTTGTCCTGTGCATTGGAGCGAGTCAAAGCCAAAGGTAGCTGGCCGCTTGAAAGGCCACATAGTCTATGTTCGGAAAACAGAACCCCTAAACACCTTACCCTAAACAATAGGTATTTTTCCAGTACGGTATTGTTTAACTAGCAGACAGAAGGCAGAAACAACATTGGCAAAGGATGTGCTGTAATTATGCACTTTCTGGGACAATGCTACACAGCTTGTTTAATGCAGCATTGCTGGATTGCTCCGAGTTTAGAGAGAAACATTTTGTGCTGAAATACACGATTTAGGGCAAGCAAGGATATTTGCAGTACAGGGAAAATAAACCCAGCTCCTGCTTAGTACAGGGAGGAAAATCTTGTAAAGCAACATGCTGGTAAAGACGTTTCCAGCTGTGCAAAAGACTAAATGCACTCAAACTCGTTTTAAAAAAACAGTTTCCTTTGCCCGCGTAGCTTCTCATTAATCGCAAAGCATGAACACAGTAATGCAGTGCGTTCATTCAGAGCCTTTGTAGCCAAAGAGTGTTTACAGCAACGCACATACTAAACACTGGGTACAACTGTAGCTCTTTTAAAAGTCCACTTCGCTGCATCTCAATTATTAAAAAGGAAATCATGACATGGGTGAATTGCCAATTCCCCACACGTTTTTATTATTCATAACACATTACTCTTAACACATAACACATTAAACTGATTCCCCAAACCTCTTTTTTAAGCACAAGGCAACAGAGACAAATCAACATTTAGGCCAACAACAAGATTTTACCCATTGTAACCACCACACTTTAAGGCCAGTGCAAACCGGATATGAGTGCATTGGTAAATAAAGGGGTTGGTGTGGTGGAGGCGCTCTAGGTGGAAACAGGAATGTTTAGTAATGAGAGAGGGCCTGATGCTATGAGGCTGAGAAGTTGCATCGCGAACAAGTATAAGTGCTCATAGATATGTTTTTGTGGTACTGGGATAATTAATTAATATACCCTTACATGTGAAAGGGGTAGACGGCTGTTTTGCAATGCATTGCAGTGCACTGTCATTTATGTATAGTGTGGTGACCAATAGGTAGAGTGGGGACGGAAAGTATTCATACCCCTTCACTTTTTACACACTTTATTGTGTTGTAGATTTCATTTTAAATGGATAAAATGGCCATTTTTGCCCATCAATCTACACTCAATAACTTATAATGACAAAATGAAAACATGTTTTTAGAAATTTTTGCTAATTTATTAAAACTCAAAAACTGAAATCTCTCATTTACATAAGTATTCATACCCTTTGCTTTAACATATTTTTAAAGTATCATATTTAATATTTGTTCGCATATCCTTTGCATGCTGTTACTTCCTGAAGTCTATGACCCATCAACATCAAAAGACTCTTGATATCTTATTTTCAGGTACTGTTACAAGTGATACTATAACCTCTGCATTTGAATGGATCTCTATGGAAATTGGGGGGTGAGACTAGATTCAGCTGTAAATTACACTGGTACAGTATGGAACACATGGCTAAAAACATTTCTAAAAACATGTTTTCGCTTTGTCATTATGGGTTATTGAGTGTAGATTGATGGGAAAAAATGGCAATTTTATCCATTTAAAATTAAATCTACAACACAATAAAGTGTGCGAAAAGTGAAGGGATATGAATACTTTCCGTCCCCACTGTACCTCTGTAACACTCCCTTTTTCAACCCCCAGCACCCCAGCAAACGTTGGCCTAAGTAAACAGACGGCGGATATTCTGTCACAGGCTCGCTGTGATCCACCAAAGCAGGTTTCCATACGGAGACCAATAAATAACACACTGGCCCCCGTGTGACGATCAATCTGTGTGTTACTCGCTTTCAAGTGCCTTCAGGACGTGTGCGGCGTGAGGAGACATCGCAGAAGGGTCCCGGGGGTGGCTCTCAACTAAGCCAAGTGACATGACGAATTTTCTGTCACGGTCACGGACATGGATTTTCACTGTGACCACCCCCCAACCCCCAACCCCCAAGCCTATCTGCAACCCCCCCAGCATCCCACCTGCTCACCCAATCCAAGCGAGCAAAGTACTAAAGAAAGTTCTGGAAAAGCGTGTTTGGGGTGGGGATGACGGATGAATAGTTGATTGAGCCGATGTGCAGTCGTGATTAATGGTGACCTCTCTGGCTTTATCTTTCAGTCACTCAGCGCACGTATGGGCCTGTTGAGGGGAGAATGATTAATTACATGCCAATTAGTCCTCTTTGTGCTGGTGCCCTGGAACGCAGCCCAGGAAGACCTTCTCGATGACCCACCAGAGCCCATTTAACTTTGGCCAATGGAAAAGGGGGGCACTTCTGACCTTCAGTCACAGTGACTAGGCGCATGTCTGAATTTCGGTGCGACTCCAGGGGAATAACAATGTCGTGTTTGCACTTAAGAACTTTAAAACAGCCGTCTACCCCTCTCACATATAAGAGACCGTCAGAGAAGTTGGCCATTTTATTAACAGGTTCGGTATCGTGCTAGGCTCTTGGGGAAGAGGTTCTCAGAGCATTCAAATACCTACCCACAATGCACTCGGTTCTCATTCTTCTGTGAACTTGCTGTGTTTTAAAAAAACATCATATCCAATTACAACTGCCTCTAAAATAAACAACATTTTTTCTGTTACCCAGACTCAAATCATAATGCAACATAATAAAATTGTAATTACCGTTCCTCTGAATGGGAGATGTCTTCCATATTCATGGGGGCGAACGATTAGGACAAGTACAACTGGGAAAATTAAGATTTGTGTGCCTATGACCTCTGCTTTCTGAACCCACACTTTAGTAAGAATTGTCAGACAATGCGTTCAGTATTAATATTACTCAGCGGGTTGAACAAGTCTCGTCTTGTCTTAATGTTTATGTGCTTTGTAAGGGTAATTTGTCTATTCATACAATTATTATTATTTTTTCCAATTACCTTGTGGGAAATTACTGTATTGTCTAATGTGATTAAATAATGGTAGGTAGGTTTAGGGCCTTTATTTACTAAACCTAAAACCTTTTAGCACACGCAAATTTTATATCACAACCAGTGATTGGTCATGGAATTTGTTTTGCACCAATCATTGCTTGTGATATTAGTTTTGCATGTGAAAAAAGGTTTTGCACACACTAAAGGTCTTAGTAAATCAGGCCTTTTTGTGCATTAGCAATAATGTTTTTTGGAAAAAATGGAATTTGGTAATTTTCATTCTGTAAAACACTGTCATTATTAAATTGAATCACTGTCTGTTTTTAGTATTCTTGGCATAGAGAGTTTCTGGAAGGTTCTTTGCATAGGGATTGAATTTACATTAACGCTACTGGATGATAAAAACCTGAATCCACAATTGTATATATAAGTAGAAAAAAAAGTGGCCGTGGTCTGGTTTGTTCTATAATATTTCATTGTTTTCAGAGCAACTGTGCTGAACCGGCACGTAGCTGTCAGTGCGCCACAGACCCACGCCTGAAACAAATGGGAAAATTAGTCTTTAATAATTCAGGGTTAATCATCCATTCAGCAGGTCTGCCTTAGCGCATGTCAGCTCCATTGATATTTATACCACAACTAAATCTTACAGAAATCAGGGCAGCTGGAGGAAAAACAAATGTGTGTATGCCTTGTCACAGATTCCAAGACAGTTATTGCCCACAGTGCACAGCTTTTTAATTCACTGCTCATCTGAAAAGGGGTGTGGGGGTATATACACGTAAGTTGGGAGTGGGAACTCCTTTGGGGGCACACTTAGTTCTTGGTTGGCCCTTGCTAGCAGATTTGAGAAGTGCACAAAGTATAACATTAGAAATATAGGAGGTTTCAGGCTATAGAAGCAAGCATTGCTTAATTCTTTAATTATATAAAATAATCAATCACTATGGTTTAAAAAAATCTCACTCAAGTCATTATGACAGCCATGTAGGTGTGCATTTGGGCATATTGTAATGAGCAATAATAAACATGAGACAGATGGATGTATGTTTATATTCATGAAAAAAAATAACTTTTTTCGAACAACAGCCAATCTAGTCAGTTTATATGCAGACACAGTTTCATCTAGCACTGCCTCTTTAAGGAGTTCTGGTAAACGGTTCCATGAGTTGAAAACAATGTGGAAAAAAAAAGCCCTAACATCAATATTGTCCTTTATCTGATTACAACCTTTCACATCTAGTTCTGCTGACAAAGTTTAACTTGAAATGGTTTTGTTATTCACTTCATTAAGCCCTTTTTGAATCAATTAAATCTCTCCCGATTTTCCCAAGACTGAAGAGATTTAGTGTCTCTCTATTATTTATACGTTTGACATCTACACCCATCTTCTCTGTGCTGTTTTGAGAGTTTATGAAATTGACATAGTTCTCTAAATGTAGTCTGATAATGAGCATTTCACATTCGCATAACCTCCATTGATTTATGCTCAATATATTTAAATGTACTGCATATCCGAGATTCCCATTTGGCTTTCTTATTACTTTGGCACCATATCTAGATCCAGACAGACTTGGGTCAATAATTACACCTAAATCATTTGTCATATTGCACACACTTTCCAATACTTCCCATAAAATAACACTTAATTTTCCCTTACCAGTATGTAATGTGTTTCCTTTATTCTGTATTATATATATTTTCTTGGTAATATGTCACCACCAAGAGTTGTGACATATAGTTATAGTTATTATATAGCTGTGACATGACTGACATAACATGCATAGAAGGCTCACTGTCACAGCCCTTAATGCAAGTTATATCAGTTGTGTCATAACACATACTTCAGATTGCGTCATAATAACCGA
Organism: Synaphobranchus kaupii; assembly: GCA_029718625.1. Taxonomy (NCBI): domain Eukaryota; kingdom Metazoa; phylum Chordata; class Actinopteri; order Anguilliformes; family Synaphobranchidae; genus Synaphobranchus; species Synaphobranchus kaupii. The sequence continues at coordinate 77,482,457 of CM056381.1, read as the reverse complement.
TATGTCATAGTTCATGACAGGTATTATGTCATGGTAATGTCACTGTCATTTCCATGCCATGGCAACAACTGTCAAATAAAGTGTTACCAAACAAACTATTTATGTTGACCTGGCTTGAAGGAGCCAAAAGATATTTTACCTTTTTTTGAATGCTACTTTTTTAAGTGCAAAATGTAAATACGTATTTATAAGATTTTGCATCTTGAGACATTTCCACTCCCAAAGAGCTTGTGAATATCCTTATTTAAAAATACAGGCACACAGTTTTCTCCTCATACTATCTGTTTAATATGTTTTTCCTTCCATTCCCTTGCTGTCACCTCTCTCACCTCCCACTATCTGGTCACTGCTCTGATATGTCCTCACTACTATTAGGAGTATCCTTGAAACCCTGAATCTGAATAGCCCATATTCCCCAACCATGTTTCTATGCACTACCCACCCCCAGATACCATAGTTTCAGTAGTGAGATTTTTTTTTGTTGAAATTTTGATGAGTGAAAGTCAGATTATCAGCATGTTTGTAAACATCTCAAGATCGCCGCTGCTTAGATGCAGTTTAACATAAATGCGATATTTATTATTTCATATATTACCAGTCTTAATACAGTAAGATTTCTCCTTTCTTTCAGGTCTTGACAGTCTAAAAGTGTGGAGCTATTCATTCATTTTGGAATGGGTTTTTGCGCCCATGGCTGTTCATACGTCGATCCTCTGAACCCCCCTCCAACCCCCAACCCATGGGTGATGGTTGGGGCCGTGTTCCGTCGTCCAAAGTAGCCATAGGGTCTCTAAGATTATGCAAGTTCATTAAAAATGCAGGTACGGAATGTGAAATCATCCCCTGGTTGGTGGCAGGAGCTCAGATCCACAGCCCGGGATACCTCATCATTAATTCATGGGATATTAGTGAGTGAAATGAGAGCCGGTCGCGCGGGATGAGAAACCAGCGACTGGCACATTCACTCACGATGACATCGGGGTCTCCGGTCCCCGAGGGAGAGGAATTCGACCAGATCAGGGATGAATCCGGTGCTAAGGGCATTAGCGACAAGCTAGCTAGTCTCTCCTTCTCTCTCTCTCGCTCTGTCTCCAGGAGCAGCGCCTCTGACATTAGGCTGCTGTCGTGTTCCTATTTAAATTAGACAGTTATACGGCTCAGTGGGTGAGCAGTGGGTCAGAGCCGGGGTCAAAGAAATGGCATCAGAAGAGATGTGGGCGGAGTTTCCCTCCAAGAAGTTGCGATGTTCCGGGGAAAGTGTGTCGTTCCCTTCAATTTGATGTGGTGGTCCAAGGGCTCATTTAATTAATTGATTTACACAATATTTATGCTTGAAATCCTCCAGTTAATTAAAAGCAACAACTGACACCTACGATACATACATGGCGAGCCACAACCAAGTAAATTACATGCTCAACACGCCATGTCACTTGTTACATTTCTGTACGAGGAAATTCATCAATATGATCTGAAGAATACATTCTAATTAGTGCAAGGCAACTATGATTAATAAAAATATGCCGTGGAGAATTTAAAATACAGCCAATAAAAATTAATGCAGATGTTATATATGAACTCTGCAGGCGTTTGTCAGAATCATTTTTTTTAGACAAAATCTTTGACAGCAGTTTGACCGTAGCTGTAACAGCATTGAGCGTGAATTTGTTCACATATTGGATATATTCATAGACTTATTTTTTAATTGAAATGTGTTCCTAACATTACAAAGTAAAGCCTCTCATTTTAATTCAACTTGTTTCAATGTATTATAGTCATACATTCATAGTTTAAGAATAGATACATATAAAAAATACATAAACCCATAATATATAATTATGTATGAGTCAGAAATGATTATGACTGATACAAATGTTACCATTTCAAGCATACAGGCTGTGCTTCTCAAAGCTAGGGGTATTACATGCAGTTTCTGTAGGATGCAGGGAACTGTAGGAAACCTATTGCATCAGTACAGGATGTTCTCCAAATGGCTTAAAGTAAATTCATTCAAAAACACTTATGATCTGAAGGCAATTCTGTTCTATTTTAGGCTCCACTAGATGAAACTAAGTTAAAAATCTGTCGCAAATGAGGACTAAGATGCAGCTTCAAAGTAACAGATTTTGAACAAAAATGTGTTGTGCCATTTCCCCTGAAGGAAATTTTCCCCATTTTCTAGTGTATAGAAAATGGGATATGCACATAGCCACACAGGCTTCCATAGGTTTTTCTTTTTGTCATAAGTGCCATATAGTATGTTCCATTAAAAAAATGATTCCATATTTCTGTGGTAATTAGTATTGATGTATCATATATTGCAGTGCAGTAAATCTATATGCCGACATCCATATGTGTGCATTTTGGGAATCGCAAAGCATTCTAGCAATACAAAAGGCTTTACAGTGTAGTAAGCAGTGGCGATGCTAAACAAACATTTAATCAGCAGTAACTAGAATATGGTTTCTTGCAGCATTAAAACTCAATGGAGGAATTAAATACTCCCCGAGAGAGCAATGAATCCAGAAACAGGTTTAAACTGAGAATGTGGCTGCTGGAGAAGCTTTGGAAAATGACGACTCACCCCGGCACGCCGTGAACACTCATCTCAGGCTTAAGGAATTAGGGAGTGCTTCTGTGCACAACCTGGGTTCCATTGTCTCCCAACCTTTTCCAAAGTTATCTGTAATGCTGAAGCGTGTGTCCATATGCGCATTGCCTGAGATTAATACTCAATCCTAATCGGCTAACAGTCATAATTTATATGTCTACAGTATATACTGTGATGCAGGGCTGGGGAGGGCCACTGTATCACGTGGGTGAAGACAGAAAAACAACAAAAAGGATAACTAAAGGCTGCTTTTTTATTTAAACACAAAAGGCTTACCAAGACAAAGGGGGAAAACCAGAACCAAAACTCACAGCAGTCAGTCTCCAATGTCCAACACAAAAATATCCACTGAGCCTGGGGAACCAGGCCCTTTTATAAGGCAAACTAATGAGTGCTGATTGAGCACCTGGGCTAATTTGGTATGAGCCACAGCTGGCTCCCTTGCCTGGCGGCAATAGAGGGCGGCACATGCAATGCAAACATTCTATAAAATATTCTTCTGTAAATAAAATAATAATACACCAGAGGTGTCATACATATTCAAAGTTTTTTTTTTTTCCTTTTTTGTTTGCGTGTGCGTGTGCGTTTGTGTGCGTGCGTGCGTGCGCGAGAGAGAGTAAGAAAGAGAGAGAGAAAGAGAGAGAGCGGTTACACTGTTAAGCATGTAGACTTGCACACATACAAATAATATCTCAAAGTCTAAGTCATGTCTGGGTAGAATTGAGATCTAGTCTCTCTGATAGTAAATTCCCCCCAGTCTCAGTGCCCTCTTGTCTCTGAATCTCTTTTTGGACGTACACAGTCCTGTCAGACCCCTGCTGCCAAAGCAATCACCATTTCAAAGGACAGTGGATTGAACTGGATGACAGAAAGATAGACAAGACTGACGGGTTTGTCACCATAACAACTTGGAACAGCAGCTTAAAATGCTCTAGAAGGCTATCCGCTGCATCCTGGGAAAGAGTGATATAAAAGGTTTTCAGTTGGTCTGTGAGGGCAGTTGGCGAAAGAGGCTCTTGTTCATTTATAGAATATCCTTTGCTGTTTAATCATCATGGAAGGGAATGAATCCTGTCTTTTAATGTGTGCATACATAGTGTATTTTGTGATAATTTCTGAATTTGCTACTTTGCACTAGGGAAGTTGCTTGGGAAGGGGAGCAACAGGGAACGCTTGGCCTTGTGCTCACGTATATTTAATATTGACTCGGCCAGTCATGTTTAGGACAGACCAGATCTGCACCTGTTTCCAGCCAAAAGGAGATATTAATAATGTTAAATTCACATTGCACATGAATGGCAAAGTTTTTAAGTCGTTGAAAAATAAGGGCAAAGATGCTTCGACCTTGTTATATTTGACAAACCAATGGAAGGGGGCAACCAAAAATCGTTATGAACATTATTATTGGTCGATTGCAATCCATGCAGTTCTTTTTGCGTGAACGCAAAAGCATTAATTTGAGTTTTATTTTCACTTATCCAACTTCAGGGGAAGTGCATAGGCCTAAATAGTACACTACCGTAGCCAGTTGGCCGGACACATTCGGGGTCAGTGAAGCATCCACACAGCCTCGCTGTCAGCTGGCCGTGGTGCGCGGTCCAGCGGTGTGGCCCGGGCCTCCCGCGGGCTCCTCCCCGCATCTGTGGGTATTGACACTTCGCCAGCTCGCTCCGGTCCATCCATCATGCAGAAGGGGCTAATCACCGCGTCCCAGGCTACCCGACGACTCAGGCCTGTTTGGGCTTACCCCCCGCCGATTGTTTGGTTTAAGCCGTGGCGCGGGGGTTAATTGAAAAGGGCGCGTGACAGCCGGGGACCTGCGCGGGATGATAAATAGCGGTTTTGTATAAAGACCTCTCGGAGTTTGTTATTTTCTTATCCTTCCTCCGTCGAGCCCCGCGGTCCACGTCCGCTTTTAAAAAAAATTTGTCCCCCCGTCGAGGTGACCGTCCCACTGAGGAGAAGCAATTTAAGTTGGCCCGCGCCGCGCGGCCGCAGCTGTGCTTCCGCCGCCATGGCGGGGGAACGTACCCCCACACGCGGGGAATCAAGCCTCCTTGTGTCGGACTCACAGTTTCCGCGTCCTCTTTCCCGCTAATGAACACGCGTTGCTCCGAAGTCATTCATCGCCTTTATCATTCATTTCTAGCGCATTTGTCCAGGATGCAATTAACTTGATTAATTCATTGTTTGGCTTCGGTTTGTGCCGGTCGCCTCGGCCTGCTGTGGCTCTCAATTAAAAACGCTGCTTTTGCCATCTGGGCAAACCTTTAATGTCATTGTTGTTACGGTGTTTACTGTTTAAGTGCGATTCCGTCCTTCTGAGTTACCAACCATAGAGGTGGGATCGGCTGCCTGATATCGTAGAGCCGCAAAATGGTTCTAACACCAAATAAATGATACAGAAGGAGGTGATCAATGTCTAAAATTTGAATCCATTTATCCAGTGGAGCCCAACCTATTACAATGATTAGACGGCGCGATTTGTAAACGTAAATCAATAATTTAGAACACATCCTACAGCAGAAAAGACCCAGTTCACTTGAGAGAGCACCCACTAAATCGCTTTCTTTCTTTTGTTTCTGACAGGGTATATATATTTGATCCCATCTGGACACAAATAAACTGTTAAGAGTCGAATTTACGCCGAGCACTTTAAGCACGATGGCTTTAAATGATAGCGTGTTCTTGATTCTCAAATTGTCCAGAAAATTGTTGAAGACAATCTTCAGCCTCCACTCATCCCATCCAAAGGCGTGGGTTGCTTTCTTTGCGCTATGTACCGTAGAATCACATGGCCGGGCTCTAATGTCTTTCAGCTGGGAGTTGACCTTGAAGAGACCCTGAGGAAGAATGTAAACTTGTGTTGGTTTAGCTTTCTCCTCTGAAACTCAGGTACACAGGAACTGGCCAGTAAACACATTATAAATCTGCCCAGTAAATTATAAACACAGTATGGCAAGTTCTAAAATAACCAGAATTAACTGGTTATTTTAAGAAAGATAGATTTTTTTAAAGTCAATATTACGGACAAATGTTGATTGAATCTGGGTCTTAAAGGGGAACGCCGGCTTATTTCTTAAACTTCGATATCGATTTTATATGTTTAATGTGAGTCTATACTGGAAGGTTCAAAATTGTATATAATATTGTAGTCAAATGTTTCCAAAATTGACTGAAAATGCCTTGGAAACTTTTGACTGCAATATTATATACAATGTTTTCGATTTCCATAGCTAATTATACATCAACCAACTTGGAAGAACCTGAAGATATCGAGGATGGTATCCCTTTAGTCATATCAGACTTTTATCTATCAGCAAATCTGATCAATTTAAAACTTTCCAGTATACAGTATAGACCTGCAGCTGGAATTAACCACCACTGACGTAGATCAGTGTGACGCAGCGTGTCTGGAAACAAGGGAACCGGAGGCACAGTTCTAGTGCGGTGAGACTCACATCAAACATAAAATCGATATAGAAGTTTAGTCAGTCATGACGAGTCACCAAAAAAAAAAAAAAAAGTTGCTCTTTGCAGTTACAACTTTGGTTAATTAATTTGACAGTATGTTTTCTTGCCTTGGTTCAGCCATTGAATCATATGTTAAGGCTGAAAAGGAAGTTAAATAAAGAGCTATTTTATTGTGTTCTGGGCCTTTCCATCTTACCAATCTGTGCTTGAGTGTCTCAGTTGTAACAGGAAAACCATTCCAAATAAAATCCTATTCGTCAGTTTGCATAGGCAGTGCTGATGTCATACACGACTGACGAGTGAGTTATCACAACCCTAAAGTACAGATTGCCAGTTGTAGTGCCAGGCACACGCCGCTTTGGCGTGACAAAGCTCTCGTCCTCTCATAGCGGAAGCTGGGAGATTCATTGTGCAGATGTTATTTTTGGACGTGGAAACTGTAATTCAGCAGCGATGTGTCTAATGTGTAGTCCAAAACTGAGTCTACATTATTCAACATCTTAAATATGGATCTTCATTCATTCCTACACTGTTGCTGAATTGATGAGAGAATTTTCCCGGTGGAGGAAAAGAGACAAAGGTTTTATAGTATGTAGAATCTACCCTAAAATTGGCATAAAATCTGATGTTCGTTAAGTAAGGCAGATTTTCCTCCATTAAGGTAAAATCGAGTACTATACTGCAATCACAGTTTTTAAAGCAGTTGGTGAGGTGAGAGATTGACTTATCCAGAATAAGCGATTTGGTCCATAAAGCACTTCAAAGGCCAGATCTCTTTAAAAATATATCAAAACGTCAACCAGAATATCTTCATGACTCATCCCTGAATTGGAATTGAATAATTTTCACACATGATACTGCTGTTCAATATCAATATCAGATACCTTTCTGTTGCTTCCTTTTCATTAAAATTGCAGGAAACATCTATAGCTATTGTGATAACCTGGCTGGTAGACAGTGAGAACGATGCCAGTTACACACACATTTGCGATGCTACACGTATCTTATCTTACCTGTTGCTACAGCTGGGGCGGATTCACGCGCGGTTGTTGTCCGTTCATGTCGATGCTCCCACCAGTCATTGTGCTGCGCAAGATACGACTGGAAAAAGTAAGGGACGCTTCTACATACGCAGGGATTCCGGTGAATGTTGATTAGGGAACGTTCATTAAACGCTCACCGTGAAATGAAGGGAAATCGCGGTTATAACCGACAGGGTAAGATGTTAAAATGTACCGATAAAAAATGAGCTGGCTCTATTTTGGTGGTAAAATCACCGGGAGGAAGAAGGAGAGGCACTTCAATGGCGAGGTCCGTATGCGTTTTCATTCGCTTTATTACACGAACGAGGCGGCCGCGATTATTTAATGGGGCCTGCTAATTACTTCATCCGGGCTGACCTTTAGAAAGTAAAATTGCAAAGTAGTGAGGGGATCAACAGGGCCGGCCGCAATTATTTGGCGCCGCCCCGGCTTTATTTATGCCTCTGACTCAGGTGAGCATGTTGTGATGACACTCATCTCCGGCCTGACGGCTCGCTCTCCTTTATCTGCCTGGCGCTTTATAACAATAAATGTGCTTTAGATGATAAGGCCATTGGCTGCCGGAAGGTTATCGCCGTAGCCCCGCTGGACAAACCTACACTTGTTATTATCCCGCTATCCTGGCTACTCCATATCCAGCAGTATCAACACAAACCTTGCCAAGGCCGGGCCCCTCCACTCCCTGCATTCATTTGCTGTAAGATGCTCTCGATAAGCAAAAAGGCGACCGTTTCTGTCTTTGATCTAGGGTGGCAATGCTCATCGTAAAAATTGTCTGCTAGATTCCCCTCGAAAAGAGCATTGTTTTTTTAATATCCTCATATTTTTAGTTATGCCCATAAGGTAAATTAGGTCTCTCCCTCTTGCTGAAATACAAGTGTGAATTTATCTTGACGTGTGAAACAAACATGTTAGTTGTCACAATTTGGTTTTGTCTTCCAGTGCTAATTCTAGGAATTATTAATTTAATTAAATAAATATAAATTTAAAGCTGAATGACAATTTAATAATGCAATTTATGCAGGTTTCAGTTTTTGGTTTAATATTTATCTGTGGACTTTGAGTTGTGGCTAGTGGTCAGTGGAACACACTGTGCATAATCTCGTTTTACCACAGAGGAAGCTGCTTCTCTCCTCACGTTCCATTCCAGACAAGCTAAATCTCTGCACAATAGTTTAAAACATGTTTCATGTTTTAATCCGTGAGGACAAAAAAAAAACATCCACAACATAGGACCAGACACACGTCTCAGGCATTTTCTATTTTCAACATTGCGAATGGCATCATTTAATTAAGTTTATTTACTTCTCGAAGACGAGCCAATCATTTCAAACAGTGGCTCTACACGCCAGAAATGCAGCCGTCTTCCCTCGGAGTGGCGAATCACGCCCGCGTTTCCAGCCCAACGGTTAATTTCGTCCACTTTGTCAGAGAGAACTCGCCCGGTGTTTGATATTCACGCAGCGTGGCCCCGTATGTGTTTGTTGTGCAAGCAATTACTGAGTGCATACGGTGGCCTCAAACCTCTGGATAGAATTTCTTGTGCTTAACAATCAGGCTGAAGAGAGATCCCAGAGCAGCAAGGCTTTGAATATGTGCTTTGGTTGGCAATAACACTGCTGCTTCTCATTTATCGCTCCCTCCAAGAGAAAAAAAATGAAAGCCTGCAGGCGAGTCATGGCAAAAAGCAATTGGTAAGTGAAGGGGTTAGGTTGGGATTACGGCGCCCTGTCCCGCCGTTTGTTCATTTTTACGAGTTTACTGTTTTCCTGTCGGTCCTGTAATTGTATTTAATCCTTGTGTTGATTTAACATTGGCCCTGGGCTTTCCTGAGACTGGAGACAGAGAGGGACTGAGGCAGTTATTGTTTCAATAAAAGGGAAGCATGGCTCAAATTCAGATTTATTGTGCGCGCGCGGTGTGTGTGTGTGTGTGTGTGTGTGCGTGTGCGCGCCTGCATGAAGAAACCGAGAGAAATATTACTTGGCTTCAGTGAGCATATTTGCCTAACCTCATTCAGTGTCTCCATCAACACCTGTTTGTTTGCTTGGAGGTAACAAGACCACTTTGCTTGTACATTATTTACTCCCTGGCGATTGTGTTAAAATACGTTTAGATTTTGTGCAATTCTCTTATGCCAGTGCGGAACATTAATTACAGAGATTTATTTAATTATTTTTTTGCTTTACTAAGCAAGCAACAGTGCATTGTTCCCATAGGTACAGTTAAATAAACAAAGCATGTTTAACTTCCATGCCCATTCATAAGGATGCTGGTTCTCCCAAATGCAATAAAACAAACATGGTTTAGGTAATCAGTAACGCTTAAGATAACTATCATACGACATAAAATATTTATGTAAGAAAAACCATGATGAACTTAAACAGTAAACTTGAATAATACGTAAATCCCACAGTCTGTAATGACATTGTACACAACCCTGCATCGGTCACTATAAATTAGAGTTCCAGTGCCTCAAAGCAATACAAAGGGATGTTCATTTATTTAAAAAACGGAATAAATAGCATAAAAAATAAAATAAGATGCATTACTTGAGCTGTCCTGCTGTGGTTCTCATTGTGTCGAAGTTGAGATGCACCCACCGCTTCCTGTTCTCCGTTCCATCTTGCACAACAATTCCCCATTTCATCCCATTGATTGGATGGGAACATGACCTGTCGTGTTCATTTGCTATTGGATCTCGATGTCCAGGATTGGACAGACTTTTCTTTATATCGTAGTCCAGGGATGGGGAATTTAAATCAGTGGGCATCATAGTCTGCTGTTTTTTGTTTTGTTTTGCTTTGCAACGGATATTATTTTAATAGTTTGAGCCATTAATTAAAAATGTAGTAAACTCACCGGGTAGTGCAGGTACAAGGCAGATGCAGCTTGAGATACAGCAGTGCTTGAGCCTTGCAGGGATGAAATTGCTTGTCTACGATGCCATAAGCATCGTCCAAACAGGAACATTTCCAAGGACACAGGTCTGCGTGATATTTTGCATTGGTCTGTTTGTGACTCCAATCCTTCAGTCTGCCGGGCCAAGCAACAGTTAACAGGAATTGGCCGACCTGCTTCACCACCTCTCTCCTGTTCTGTGTGTGTGCGTGTGTGTGTGTGTGTGTGTGTGTGTGTGTGTGTAGGTGTGTGTGCCTGTGACTGTGTGCTTCCTGGGCTGTCTGTCAGATGCTGTTCAGCTCATTATGTTTGGATTTAGTGAATTTTACAGCCTTCACCCTGTCGCTGGGAGTTTATCTCTATGCCAACCGACACATTACCAGAGAGCAGATGAATGAACCAGAGGGGAACACAAGAGCTGCAACTAGTCTCCTTTCCTTCTTCCACAGTGTACTCTTTCAGAATGTGTCATTATATTTACGAAAAGTTTAAATCTCTTTATAATAATAATAATAATAATAATAATTATTATTTTAATTTATATAGCACCTTTCTCACACTCAACACGCTTTAGAGTGATGAAGCAGAAGCTCATCTCAACCACCACAAATGTGTAGCACCCACCTGAGTGATGCACGGCAGCCATTTTGTGCCAGAATGGTCGACACACATGAGCAGAGGGAGAGAACAATTTTTTAGCCAATTAAATCAGGGGACGATGACAAGTTGAGAGAACCAGGTTGGGAATTTAGCCAGGAACCCCCTACGTAGACTTTCTTAAAAGAGGTGGGGAAACAGCACTGGAAACATCACGCGACTCACGTCACACCTGGAAAACGTACATCGTATGTGTGGTTTGGGATGTGATTTTTGGCATATTAATGTGAATACCTCTACCTTTAATCAACAATGGACATCAGCATATATGGTACAGTCACATATATAGTTTTACAGGTTCTCACTTAAAAATGACCTGCAGCAGAATGACAGCCTCCTTTGAAAGTCACAGCTCAGGTCGCCAGTGGTTTCAAGTTATGAAATTGCCGATTTGAATTTCCGACGGCTTTCTAACAGCCTTCTTCGAGTTTGAGTGCGGTGCCTGTAGAGCAAAGTGCCGGTTTCCATGGTGAGGGAAGTGCAGCTGTGTTTAGTATTTCTTGCAGATATGGGGACAAACAGATTATGTACAGGTGTGCAGAAGAGGGTGGGATGATAATCTATCCCATTTATTTCACAGGGAATTGGACGGCGCAATCTCAAAACAAGTTCATCCATTTCCATCCGTCCTTTTTGTGGATTTAAATAGATTGATATACTTTCATACGTAAGATTCCTGCTATTTTATTTCCATCTCTTTCTGCCTGAAAAACATTAGCATAATGACATGGTTGAGAGAATAAACTTAAGAAATAGGAATAGTTAAATCCAAGAGACTGAAATAGGATGGCCATGTGAAAATATTTTTTGAGTGTGTGTGTGTGTGTGTGTGTGTGTGTGTGCAGAAATGCATGTCAGAATGGATATTTGTATCTGAACATTTCCCTTTTTTTTACATTGCTTGTGAAATATAGGTATTTCCTTTTATGCAAGCTTATTTCCTTTTGTGTTTGCACCTTGACACAATCCATCATTAATTTTTGCAATCTTTGTTTAAGTTCCGACATAAAGTAATGATTTTTTGACTCCAGTATGAGAAATTCTGCAGCTATTATGACATGAATATGTAAGACCATGTGGCATGTTGTGGTTGAATTTTTCAAGAGCAAATGAAAATGCCCTACTTCCACTTCCACTTTTCCACTTCATCCTGATAAAGTACCGATTGATGTCAAGGGGCTTCTGCCCCGGTGTGGGATAGTGACATTTAAAAAGCAGTGCCCTTTGTTGTGTACACTCCTTAATGGGTTTTTTTACAGTTTACACAATTCCCAAGCCCCTGGTAATGTGTCTGGTCACCCCCATTGCTTTTGCTATGGTGAATTCCTGCCCGGTATCTAAAAACAGGACTGATGTAGGGAGTAAATTCCTGCCCGGTATCTAAAAACAGGACTGATGTAGGGAGTAAATTCCTGCCCGGTATCTAAAAACAGGACTGATGTAGGGAGTAAATTCCTGCCCGGTATCTAAAAACAGGACTGATGTAGGGAGTAAATTCCTGCCCGGTATCTAAAAACAGGACTGATGTAGGGAGCAAATTCCTGCCCGGTATCTAAAAACAGGACTGATGTAGGGAGTAAATTCCTGCCCGGTATCTAAAAACAGGACTGATGTAGGGAGTAAATTCCTGCCCGGTATCTAAAAACAGGACTGATGTAGGGAGTAAATTCCTGCCCGGTATCTAAAAACAGGACTGATGTAGGGAGTAAATTCCTGCCCGGTATCTAAAAACAGGACTGATGTAGGGAGTAAATTCCTGCCCGGTATCTAAAAACAGGACTGATGTAGGGAGTAAATTCCTGCCCGGTATCTAAAAACAGGACTGATGTAGGGAGTAAATTCCTGCCCGGTATCTAAAAACAGGACTGATGTAGGGAGTAAATTCCTGCCCGGTATCTAAAAACAGGACTGATGTAGGGAGTAAATTCCTGCCCGGTATCTAAAAACAGGACTGATGTAGGGAGTAAATTCCTGCCCGGTATCTAAAAACAGGACTGATGTAGGGAGTAAATTCCTGCCCGGTATCTAAAAACAGGACTGATGTAGGGAGTAAATTCCTGCCCGGTATCTAAAAACAGGACTGATGTAGGGAGTAAATTCCTGCCCGGTATCTAAAAACAGGACTGATGTAGGGAGTAAATTCCTGCCCGGTATCTAAAAACAGGACTGCTGTAGGGAGTAAATTCCTGCCCGGTATCTAAAAACAGGACTGATGTAGGGAGTAAATTCCTGCCCGGTATCTAAAAACAGGACTGATGTAGGGAGTAAATTCCTGCCCGGTATCTAAAAACAGGACTGATGTAGGGAGTAAATTGCGGGTTGAGAAACTGAGGCAGCGATATCTGCTTTGGGAAATGTGAGGTTATGCGAGGCATCCTGAACTTAAAATGATGTGTGATTCGTAGAAGAGTAGCTGTCCTCCTGATTAAAATGAGCTCTCCGCCAACTCTCTGCCTGTAGTGAGAGCGTAGATATAACCCCCAAACTACTGCACATGTTCCAGGTTTTACTGTTGACTACAACGACCGGGGGCTTACGATTTATGGGCGGGTGTCAGACGACGCCAGTCACAGGTTGTTACGGAATACAAGCCGAGGAACTGGGAACTTAGCTAAGAACTCTTTGAGCTAGCTCGCAAGCTAATAATGCTTACAGTTGTAGCAACAGGTTCGCCGCCTCTCTGACCATGTCCGAATCAGTGCTCTTGAGTAATTTATGCCAGTAGAGTATACTTAAAAAAAAAAAAAAAAAAAGCTGTTAAGTGCGTGACAAAAGAGTGAACAGTAGATACAGTATGCTAGTTACACAGGGCTCTGACAGACATGGACACAGCTTCCCACTCCCTCTCACGCATCCTTCAGCATGACTTACCCGCCCACACTGTAGTTTTTCAAAAATTAGGAAGTGGTAGAGGTATACATAATTTTGACGTATAACTACCAAATTTGTAACTTTAACTGTCAATATTAAAGTTCACAGATTGTTTTGACCAGTAACAAAGAGAAACTTAATCAGTTGCGCATTTATCTGTTAAATAAACTTGATGTTGTTTTTCGGTGGAATTACTCTTTAATTTGAATCAGTTTCTCTGACAGAGGATCCCTCAGAGAACCAATGTGTCCATAAAGAAACGTCCCGGTAACATCCATTTCTATTGTCCGTTCCCTATGAAGCTTAGGACATGGATTCAGTCAACATTTTTCCTTACCTTTGACTCATAATTAAACGCCGGCGTTAGCTTTTTATTTCACAGATCCTTGACAAACTGTTCATGTCTCTGGTGTCCATTGAGGTCACGTTGTATGTAGGGGATCAGAAAGAGTCCTGAAGGCTGAGATAGAAAATATAGAGAAATTACTTCCAAAAGATCTGTTTGGTTCCGCTGTTTTGGGCGATGTGTCAGGGAGAAGGGGGGAAAAAAGATTTACGGCTCCTTGGGTTTTCTTTCTGCCACAATGGGACTCTGGAGTAAATTTGGAGCTTATTTCCTGCTTATCAAGTTTTCATTTATTTCTCTCCAAACTGCAGAGGGCCCAGAAGGACAACAGACCACCAGATACTGCTCTAGCCTACTGTGCCCCCCCTATCTCTACATGTCATGCCCCCCCCCCCCCCCCCCCCCCCCCCCCCCACTGCAGCAAAGGGTGTAAATAGATCTGCTCCGATCTGATCTACCGTTTTTGGATGATAATTGTTCTAAAAGTGCACTTGCGTGAAAAGCTGATGTAAGCCTACTCAAAGTGATCAAACTGCAATGGGTGCCTCAATTCTACTGCAGCATTTTTTAATTTTTTTTTAATTTTTTTAAAGCAGTCATTAAATTTAATCTGCCTTTCCATAAGTGTTTCTTTGCTAGAGCAGTGTTAAACTTTAGCACTGGTAATATTTTTAGAGTTGGTCATTGTAAACTGTTAGACAAGAACCAGTGAACCAATTGTTATGTGCTCTACGTGTATATATCTGATAGTGCAGTTATCTATCTATTTCTTCTCAGACTTCCTGTATTTCAACAGCAGGTTGTTCAACAAACGACCATTTGTTTATGGGCTATAATTTGGTACTCCTCTTCAATTCCAGCCATTGAAAACCCAAACAGCTCCATGCAAAGAGAGGGAAGCACTTCACCCTGTTATGTTTTCCAGCCAGGGCTCAATGAACATGAACCATCCTTTCACAGGGGGGTGAAGACAGTTTAGATGTGTGAGGGCAGTTCACCATGTGAAATGCCCTTTACTGTTTTTTTTTTTTTTTACAAGTTTCTAAAAGTGTTTGCTAAATGACTAAATTGTACATTGCAGGCCTCACCTTCCGGTGAAGTTCCAATATAGTTTTTCTTTAACGATTGACAGAAACAATCTTTTTTAAATTTTGAGATAGCATAAAGTCTGACATTGTTATTGCTGGCTTTTGATTGGTTAGTGAGATGGAGAGATAATGGAATGTATGGATATAACGCTCATGATCAATGTGGTGTGTTCAGGGGAACTGGAAGGGTGTTAACGGGAGAGTAAAAAGAGAGAAGGACAGCAACTCAGTCTTTTGTTTTATTTGGGCACGTTCTTGTTAACAGGAGAGCCCAGAGACATTGAGGAGGGCAAATAAACCTGGAACCCAGTGTACTCAGCTTGTCCACACCCATCCACATTCTCCATCAATGCTCTGTACACTGCAAAAACCAAAAAATAAGTCAATCTTAGCAAGCATTTTAGTCTTATATTTAGGCAATCTTATTTCTATTACTTTTTTTGCTAAATAAGACAAAGAAATTTCCAATGAGGTGAGATAAGTTCACTAGGCAAGAAAAAAAAGTAACTTAAAACAAGCTAATATTTAAAAATATAAGATTTCATAAAATAAGTCTCATTACAAGACTAAAACGCTTGTTAAGACATTTTTTTAAGGCAGTGTAATGGGAGAGGATGAGCACAAACCGACATTTTAAGCAGTGGCTTCCATAAGCAGGATTGCTTCTCCATTATTTAATATACATTTCTCATGGAAATCAGTTTTCACACTTTGACCCTCACTTTTGTTTAAAAAAAGTCTCTACATTTACCACATTTCTGCACACTGGTGACACTCATTCAATCATTAGCTGCCACTCCTGTATTTCTGCATAGTACCACAAGAATGAATTATTTATGTAGTAAGAAGAAATGTTGCAGAGCAATTGCAGTTTGGCTTTCGAGAGACTGCATGTCAATTGCACCCCACAAAACATTGATCAAACCCCATAATTTGAGTGAGTGGCTCAGTTGGTAAGCTACTTGCCATTAGTGCATGGGCCCTATAGTGTGGTTGCAGGTACGATCATTTCCTATGTCGTTAGTTAACTAAGACTGGGAAGCTGTACTGGTGGGTCAAAATTGGCTTTGGCTGTGAAAGGTAGGGTGGGTTAAAGTCTTGAATTGTTGTTCTTGAATTCCCTTACAGAAATAGAATATATTGAAATATATTATAAACGTATGGAACAGAGACCCAAGACTAAACTTGATGCAGTGCTAGATACTCTCTAGTGTGTAGGTAAATGACGAGTGCAGTATAATCTCTAGTTTATCGGTAAACGGCAAAGTCAGTTGAGCTGAATGGCCTGTTATCATTTTGTGTTTCTGTGTTCTATTTGATAATATATTTCATAGTAATATATTTTCAGCATATTGAATTTCCATATGGGCTGCATGAGCTTTGACTGCAATGCTATCTGCTTCATGTGTGATGGGCATGCCTTTAAAGGAAACCCACTAACCCAAACCCTGACCTGCTTGTAACCCCACATATACCCAATAGGTCATGGCTTTAAGCATTTGGGGTTGCTCAGCTCACCTTAAAATACATGGGAAGCCACAGCAGAGTTAAAAGGATATTGAGGCTCCCACTATAGAGTATTAAAACTTTTTATTAAAAAACTCAAAAGTAATTTTACTCCTACAGCTCGGCCATTTATCTTGAACTACTCCCTGTGTCTGATATTTTTATTCTTTAAAATTATAGCATATGTCAAACTATGGCGATCTATTGCTTTATAGCAAAATTTGTAGCTTACTTTTAAGTGACAAATGGGTATGGTACTGGTGCTAATTGTTATTCCTAAGTATTAATGTTCATTAAATATGCACATGGCGGCAAGTGTATGGATCTGTCTTCCAGTTTAGGTCATGTTTCCCAAACAGATTAGAAGAGAAACATTACCTAACTGTTCAATTCTTTATTGAATTGTAAGACGTAAAACTTACAATTTGGATTTACAGTTACGGATGGGGTGGGAAGCAAATAAATAAAAAATGACATGCAACTACAAAATAAAGGCTAGAGTAGCAGAGGGACATTGAGTAGACAGGGCTTTGCCCCTTAGGCTCCCACTCTATACTGAAGAAGGTTCCATGTATTCAGTGAGTGAAGAATTTAAAGAATTAAACTGTGCATATACAGCTGCAGTTTAAATATCATAGTGGAACAGCATAATCTTTGCAAACTTACTTGTAAAGCTTTCTTCTTCAACAGACAGCTACATTGTCGTTATAGAACAGAGTGCTCAACCTCAACCTATAAAACATATAGTTGAAAACACAATAAAAGTTTTCCGTCTTAAAAAAAAAAACCTAAAACAATAAATCTGCTTGAACAAAAAAAAACATTATGTTCATTCCAAGCAGAAAGGAATTTATGCTGTGGCTGTGTGGGGTTGGTGTGGAGAATGAAAATGTGTGGTAAAGCATCTTCAGTCCGTTCTATTAAGATTGATCTCTCTGGATGTGTTTCTTTGCTTATTAGAACTTATTAACTTCCCTTTTGCCTCCAGGAAATGAAGGGGAATTGAAACATAGGGGTCATTGAATTGATTATTTTGCCATGTGGTTTCATAGATGATACACAGTGTCTAGTACAAACTGAAATATGAGAAGAGAACATAATTTTGATTAAATCTTTCCTGCCAAGTAAGAAGGACGTTTGAATCTGGACTGATGTGTCTCCTGGTGCCCAATAATAAATGGCATCTATAGGTCATCTATTTTTTATAGAACATTTGTGAGGCCCGTGACCTGCCCTGAACCAATGAGGGTTCTGGTAAACCCCATTACTTTATCATTATAGCTAATTAGCCTTCTGTTTCTGGAATGCAAAAAGGATGCCTGCATTCACAGAAATGTATTTATTTGTGGTATCAAGACCAGAAAGGACAGACCGGAAAATGGAAAATTCATTACCGCAAGAAATGCATTTACAAGTAGTGTTTTTCCTTAACGATTGACAGAAACAATCTTTTTAAAAATTTTGAGATAGCATAAAGCCTGACATTGTTATTGCTGGCTCCAGTCAGTTTACAAAAATGGGTCAAGGCACAGGGTCAAATTTGTGAATTACTTTGGTGTCCAAGCCTCAAGAAAAGATTGAACGTGTGATAAAGAAAATGTTCATTCTTTGACCAAAGCGAACACTAGCCTAAGTTATTTTGAGCAAACTCATATCAGTTGTTCTTGAATTCAAGCTGAGGAGGAGAAGACATACATGTTGGGCAAGGGTTTCAAAGTCCATGGTCACAAGTGATCGTTTCAAAGTATGACTCATTCATACACTGTAAAACCACTGCATGAAATATGGCGCACGCACTAAAATGACCCTGATTGTGATTCAGTATAGTGTGCACAATCCAAGCAAGTCCAGATCGTTGACAAGCAGAGGAGAGACGTCTGACGTCTCTGTCTGCAGCCATCATAGGACCCTCTGCACAATAAAATGTCCAGTGTTAACTCAACCCTAACAGAGTTTATATGAGTCCACTCTGGCCATAGTGGACTCACATAAACTCTGTAAGTTTTGATTTAACATTGAACATTTACTGTGTGCTGTCCTTCTGTGGACTGGTGACTTGTGTAAGATCCTCTGTGGTCGTTACCGGGGAAGGCCTGATTGGATATGACATCCACTCTGTGGCCGCGCAGCCTGGGAAACCGCCACGTCTGCCTTGAGCCGTGCATTTCAGGCAACCGGGCTGGTTCCCCCAGGGCAAGGAGGGACGCGTCAATTGAACAGGAACCGGCGGTGCGAGCTGCTAATTTCCTGTTTAGCGCTAATGAAGCCGGGAGGACAGGGACGGTCACGGTGGCAAACAGATGACATGGAGGGGGCAGGAGCCGTAATGGAGTCTGCGAGCTTTTCCCGAGAGCTCGAGAGTGATCACAGAGCGAACAGAGATTATTTAATTTGGACTAATTGCAGGTGACGGGTCACAAGTCCTGCATCCCAGAACCGCGAGGCACTCGGAAGATGGGAAATATCCGGCTGGCGACGGCGTGAGATCAATAGGTCTACGATATCCTGACCCTAACACTTAACCCCTGTGCGATCCGCACAGTAGACCGGAGAATGGAGACGGGCTGTGCATTGAAACGTATAGGGCTGAAAAACTGAACGCCTAAGCCTGCGATCATTTCTTGGATGACGAAAAAAGGCACGTTCAGAGCTGGTTTAAAGTCTGAAATATTCAATCAAGGAGATGAAACTGCTCTCAGAGATAGAGGCATGCGACGGAGAAGAAATGCACTTGAGACTATGCGGAGAAAAAAAAAAAGGTACAAATGAAAAACGGTATAATTAAATTTCACGGTGGTGAAAAACCAGAGCCAATTTGGTGTTGAGCACTCAATTACAGCACTCCTTTATCTTTCCAATGCTGGGATTGAAGGGTGGGAGCATTACCGTGGAAAGGGCCACATTTGAGGGCCCGTGCTGATTAATAGCGCGGAAGAGCTTCAGGCCGTACAGTTCCTGGCACAAAAAGGATTGTCCATGGTGTCTGGCCATGAAATTTGGTCAGATTTCAAATGACTGATGTTTAATTTTTGTCAGGTCTTTTGAAAACACGTAGAACAGAGCCACCTCGCTAGCTGATTATTCTGCTCTGAATTCCATCCGTGCTTTCACGCGAAAAGCGTGTATTCAAACTGTTTTTGTAATGCGTTTGGCTTTGAACCGCTGCCTTTTTTCACCTGAAGATGAACCCGGAGGTTTATTCAGGGTGGTGATAATTGACTTGCGCATTTTCAAACGCCAGAAAATGTGGTGAGGTCCATGGGGGCCTCAGAGGTGAGGAAGCGCCATATTTATGGTTCATTGCAAGTTCATTTCACATATTCAGAGGGCGACAAAGACAGCAGAGGTCACGTATCCCAGAAACGCAATCAAACAGGCGACAACCGAACTGACAAGATTAATGCAGACTGCTTTATATCTCTGCCAGGACAGGAAAAATAAAAACACATTTATTTTTGGGTTTCCTGCAGCGAAACCCTTCTGAGCCGCCTCACGAGGCAGCAGTGACTGGAGGGCTGGTACAGTCTAACCTCATTGAGCTGTTGTGAGAAAAGTACAGTATGCTATCAAAACAGTTCTTTTGTGTTCAATTGGAGAAAACGATGGAAATACGACGGAATGAAAAGCCGGGCCTCGAGATGCGTTTCACGCTGTCGGTTCAGCTTCCACAATGGATGACAACTTGCAGAGGATTATAGGAAGTGTTTATGAATGCTTATGCTGCTGAGACCGTGATTCTGAGGACTGGCATGTCTAATTAATAGCTGTAATATGTCCAAGCATAAGGCAGGTGGCATTGTAGTGATAAACGTCTTACCATGGCAATAACATGTTGCCAGAAAAGATGTGTCGTCTCACATGTTGTCAAATGCGTGTCCATATGTATACATTGCATTGATTCACAATCGCGTTTTACTTGAACTGACATCTCCTCTCTTAGCAGCTGCTTTAAACCGGCATAGTCCAGAAAGCCACTGCCCACCTAGTCATACACCCGCCTAAATTCACACATGGCCACGGAACCTTTTGAACACCCTTCAATGAGTTCCAGAGGCTTCCAACATTAAATTGAAATCTCTCACCCTGGCAGACCAAGCTGTGAATGGTACTGCCTGTTCCTGTCTTCCGACCATAATTTACGCCATACACTCCAACCAGACCTCTCCGTTTCAGCGTCCCCCCCGCCAGCTGGCCGTCCCTTCTCTTCGAGCACCTGGCGGGCGCTCCTCGTGGTCCCGGCTCTTCTTTTCCCTCGATGGTGGGGTGACCTTCCCCAACCAATCAGGAAGGCAGATTCACTGGCTGTCCTCCACCAACATCTAAAAAAAATAAAGACAAATAAAAAAAATAAACCCTTCTATCCCTTCATCTTGTAGGTCTTGAGGCATGCACCTTGTCGGTGGTGTTTATGTGAACTGTGTCGCTAGCTGCTGTGGTGTTACATTGCCATGTGAAATACAATCTTCTTTAGCTAAAAGTGTCCGCTAAGTGACTAAATCGCTAGATAAAATATGTTCAGAACTCTTGAAAGTAACATGTATAATGTGATTATACATGTATGAAAACACGTATGCATGTATGGCAGGCTTCATCTACTGTATCATAGTATATGACATTGGTTCGTTCAAGCACTTATAAATTACAGTGCTTTTTCTATTACATGCTCTATGAAGCTTAATTCTGGCCCTATAATGATTGCATTTAATTTGTGTTACTGAGCTCTCAGTAATTCTTGGTCGTATAATTTTGAACCGATATACTATTCAATGTTTAACTATGGTATTGAATGCTGACCGCGCCAATGCAAACTATAGCCATCTAACCTACAGGGGGCAGCAATAGTTTCCTGGTTGGTGTTGTACTTTTTATTTGGTAAAAGTGACACAAACTGCTATTTGATCACAAACTGCTTTCTTGAATCATCTTGGGCTACATGAAATTCATCATGTATCGCACGCTTGAAAGCAACTGGCCAGAAATGACATTGGACTCTGCCTTTACATTACAGGCATTTAGCAGACGCTCTTATCCAGAGCGACTTACACAGTATTTACTTGGTAAATGCAGGTGAAGTACCTTGCTCAAGGGTACAACGGCAGTGTCCTACCCGGGAATCGAACCTGCAACCTTTTGGTTACAAGCCCAGTCCCTTAACCATTATATTACACTGCCGTAATGACTCTGCCTTTAGATTGAAATGGTTAGAGGTTCCATGGGAAGCCCTTGTTAGATAAACAAAGTGAGCCAGTTCTTCAAAGTTCCTCATGAATGACCACGGTGAAAAATGAGATATCAACAAGCCATGCCCAAGCGTGTTCCGCAGAACGGAATCGATGGGGTGTAATGAGCCACGATGGCTTTTACAGTTCAGTCAGGGTAAAGTGCAGCGTAAGCTCCCATTTTTCACCATACATCAAGTGCTTTTCAATGAAGCCAACGGCCCTGATCTCAGCATGAGAAGGAAAATAATGTAAAAAGCAATAGAGTGCCACTTTTTCTGGAGTCCTGTTAATGACTGCAATTAGTTACGTTGTCTCAGTGGAGAGGAGACTGGGTTTTTTTTTAAACTGTTGATGAGATTTCGTTTTCCCATAAGCGTGTAGCAGGTGTAGCTGGGCTAGTTAGCTAGTTAGCACAGTGAGGTGCAGTTAAGCTAAGGGCCTGTAGCGGGTTACCCTGACAACACTCTGGCGACGCAACCATCACGTTCAAAATAACGATGTTAACCTTAATTAAGGGCGGTGCCGCCTGTAACTGACTGGGAACGCATTTGTCTATGGAGCCTTTGGATGAGTGAGAGGTGCAGGTTCAAATCTCACCTGGGGCGAGTGCTTCTCACTCGTTACAAGCACAAAATCCAAACACTATTGTTGTAATTTGCCATGTGAATGCCGGCTATATAAGCTCTTCTTCATTTTTCAGTATTAAATATCAATTTACTCTTTATACCGAAGCAAAGTTCAAACCGAATGAAACGGGTCCAAGCCGATTGTGGTGAAACCAGCTGCAACTAGTCGTAATACAACGGTTCCCCAAGCGTTCACAACTAATTCCACAGCACAAGGTGAAGGTGTGCGTGCCGTGTAATCTCCAGCGAGAAATGAGTTTGGCAGACATGTAGTCTCTGAACCCTGAATGGAAGAAATGTACATCAAAACAATGGCTGAATTTAAATGCAAATAGCAAGAGCCTGTTTCAAAGACTTGGAGACTTATCTTATTCATGAGCTAATGTCACTTGAAAAAACTGAGTACTTTCAAATGTTTTCACATATTAATCCAAACCATGGTGTGCGTGCGTGTGTGTGTGTGTGTGTGTGTGTGTGCGTGTGTGTGTGCGTGCGTACGAGTGTGCGAGTGGGAGTGCATTTTATTTTTATTCATGTTTTTAAATGAAAATCCACAGGCAGTTTTCTACTGCCATCTATAAAACACTTGGGATTTTCGGTTGACTATATACTATATATTTACATGTGTGAAAAGTAAGCTAAACTGCAGGGTCAATGCCACATCAGTGGATATGGCAAATAAATTAAAAAAAGCAAACATTCTGATTTATAAATGATCAGATTTAGAAGACTCAAGCAGTATTTAATTAAGGGCAGACATATTTTTTTTTGCATGTTGTGCAAAACAAACATCACTTATAGGTCACCACCAGATGTATGTTCATGTTTAGCTAACAGTTCAATTAGCAAGCAGTTTGTAGGCATGTCCACAATCACTTTATAATTATAGCAGTATGCTCTCTTGGATAAACAATAGTTATCCACTTTATTTTTTTGTATTCAAGTAAAAGGCTCCGGGCTCATTAACGAATCGTATGACAATGTGTGTATGGATATGACTGTATGATAATGTAGGACTTGTATGTGCAAACAAGGAAAAATGTACTGTTTTTACGTTACGTTATCTCTGTTTCTCAGAGTGTCACTGAGGCAAATTCCAATCAACACGGTTGAAATGGCAATAATGTATTGAATTGAGTTAAACAAATGTCAGTTTAAAGAGGCCAGAAATGCTGTTACATTTACTTGCGGTGAGAGAAAAACTGGCAGAAATTCCCCGACATATAACGGCACCATGATACAATTCAGTCTCAAACGCAGACTTTCACCTTCTCTAATTCCAGCAACAGGACGCGTTTCTCTCTGACATGACTTCTTTAAAAAAAAAAAAAACCTCCGCACAAATGCGTAGAGGCTTACGTGAACCACCTAAACATTCTCATTAAAAAAAAAAATACAAAAAAAAAAAAACAGACCCCCCCCCCAAACATCCACAAGCTACTGATGTTCTAAAATCCTTAACAGCGTCTAATTCACTAAACACTCATCAACTTCCAGTTTATAGTCACACGGGCTTCCTGTAACATGTGGTCTGTTTTGCTTCTCAGAGGATTCAGGCTTGCCTATAGGGGCTCGCACGTCTGTGTGCTCAGGGTGTGGGGGGCACGGTGAAAATAGACCGTGGATGTAGGCCTAGTGTTTGTACATTTTGAGCGCCGTTAACTGCCTCCCCTTGTTACCGAGACGTCCTGTGTGCCCCGTGCCAGCGAGGTAGCAACAGCTGGCGCGCGACTGACTCCTCGCCGCCGCTCCGTGATTGACGGGCCGTCAGCGCCGCGGTTCCCGCGCGCGTTCGACGCCGGTCCCCCGGGTCCTCATTACTCTGATCCCGAAGATCTCGGAAGCCTCCCCCGGTCTCCCGGCGCACGCACGGCGCAAAAGTAGATTTTGCTAAAGAGCGCAGGTGGCTTATACATCTGTCTGCCTGGCACAGCCGCGGCAGCCTGCTTCCTGGATGCGTTGAAGAGGAGGGGATGAGAGGCTGATTATAGATGAAGAACGAATAAGGAAATGAGTATTTTCCGCAGAATGGCGAACTGCACTCTGAAGCGACCCCTTTGTGGATGATGGAGGATGTATAAAAGTGATTTTACATGCCTTGAGAGCCGGAATATGAAGGACTGTTGGGAAGTGTGTTAAGGGTGCTGTACATGGTCGTCTTCTTTTTTAATACAGTTCCGCTACTGTACAAAACAAGTTTTTAAAAAAATCTAATAATATGATACAGCAAATGACCTGTCAGTATAAGTTTTTGCAGATCTCTGTATTTCTCATATCACCAGATATTTTGGTCTTTCACTGTTGTTACAGTGGTATTTCAGTGGTTGTAACTAAGCTTAGTGATTTATGAAACTTATTTAACTTATTTCTGGTATTTCTAAAACGGAAAATTAACAATTTCATTTTTGCAAAAAGAGGTGAATACTTTTGATACTAATTTCTTCTTGATTATTGGATTATTTAAAAAAATAGATGACTAAACTAAAAGTGAATAATTCCAAATTCACCTCAAAAACATCAAAATAGAAAAAGGTAATTTGCCTGAAATGAAACCGGTCCACAAGGCTGGACATGAATGCATGAGTTTAAAGTTCACTAGACATATCTCAACTGAATTATATTATAACAATGGTATCCACTTTTACCATGTAATGCATTCATGAATAGCTTCGCCATAAGTACAGAGTTACAAATAGTGAACAAAAAATGGAAACAACTGGGTGCAAGTATATGCAGAGCAGAATTGCAAACACAGATGTGATTAATTATACAAGAAAACATCCCAGCATGCATTGGGTCACGTGTAGCAATTCTGGGCAGACCTTGTTGCTATAATTATTGCTTGTTTGACTGCAGGGAGACCCCAGTGACTTTGAAAGGGGCTGATTGTTGGGGCGTGTTTAGCACGTGCATCATTTACCAACACAGGTCAACTCACGGAAGTATCTGTAACTCGAAGGGAAATTCATCACTAGCAAAGGGTAGCACACTGCACACTAGCAAAACAAGCACACTGCAGCAGATTGACTGACAACACATTTCAACAGTAGCCTGTTTAATCCACACTAGACAACTTGTTTCCATGTATTTAGTCACTAGTTACGTGTGTGTGTGTGTGTGTGTGTGTGTGTGTGTGTGTGTGTGTGTGTGTGTGTGTGTGTGTGTGTGTGTGTGTGTGTGTGTGTGTGTGTGTGTGTGTGTGTTTTTTTGTGCAATAGTGAATACTGTACAACACAGTAGAACTGTTCCACAGTCAAAGTAATATATAGTCTCCATGAGATGAGCTGTCTCCTTTCAAACTTCAAACGGAAATATTTTAAGATCACACAAACGACCGTCAAGTTGATTCAGTTCTCTTTGTCTACTTTTAAAATGATATCTTTTTTGAAGCTTTTTTTGTGATTTTGTGAGACTTGGGTGATAACAAGAAACAAAGATTTTTAGCTATAGGTCAAATTACCTTTGTGATATAATGAACTGGATATGAATGTGACATGCTGTGCCGATGCTTCTCTTTCTGATGAAAGAGAAAATGCTTCACGGTAAAAGAATCAAATGTGTCATAGTTCAAGGCAAATTATATAACTGTTTTATTTCCAGCGACTTTTTTTCCCGCCTCTCAATTCAATTACCTTGGAAGAACACTCCAATGTTTTGTATTGTTTTATGTTAAATGGGAGAAATTGAAGGCTGAATGTCTACTTTCAATTCTACTGCCCTGCATGCTTTCTACCTTGGACTGTTCCTTTATATATATCTGTTTTCTAGCCGTTGTTCACAAAACCCAAGATCATAAAAGTGAAACAACAAAGGACAAGTGTTCACAGTTTGTTGATTTTTTGTGAACGCTGAACTCTCTATGTATTTGTAAAGAAAGAAAAAAAGGCTTGTGGAACATATGCTTCACCACAGTCTTTAATGTCATTATTAAAGATGTGTCCCTCTTTTTATGTAATCTTTTGCAATATAGCACAATGAGCACAGTGTGAATATGGGACTTTTTTTCTCCGTCGCATCCATAGCTATTTCTGACATGCTGTGGCTTAAGAGGGTAAATAATCCCTCAAAACATGAAAACCGTAATTATGAAAAATGAACAGCTTGTTAAAATTCTGGGATTGGAATGAAAACCAGCATCCACAAGGGTCCCCAGGACTGCGTTTGAGAACCGCTGATATAATATGATCTCTCACCTCCAGTCAACAGTAATTATTAACCATGGATAACAGAACATTTTCCATTTTCTGACAAAAGAGATTATTTGAGTCTCTTGAGAATGCAGATTAATATGGGCAGCTACGTGAGCTGTACACAAATTGACCACAATAAGCTACACACTACTCTCCAAGCTACTCATAAACTGCACTTCCCTTGAGATGTGAGTCTTGGTGACATTATATACTGTGGTTCAGTAGTGTTGTTTTGAATACACCATGTAAATCACCTCATCGAATACATTTTTAATGCAGTGTCCCTTTAAAATAAAGATGGTAGCGGTAGCCATGAGTCTCCCAGCTTTACGATTACATGGAGGTACGTTAAGTAGGTTTATTGACCTTTCAAAGAACAATTATACGGAGGTACATATTCCAATGCTAGATGCAGTTCCCATTTCCCCTCTCTGTACACTATCAGTATCAATTACATCACTGGGTAATTTGCCTTCGTAGACTTAGCTTCTACATTGAATTAATTAACGAGATTAATACACTGTAAAATATATCTCACAATGGTAACAATTATATTAAAGTAGCTCCGTGCATATGAGATTATGTGAGTAAGGATGGATAGGGATAAGATTAAAAATGTTTGCAAAACCTAATATTTAAGAAAAGGATCATTTGTTCAGCACCATTGACTTAGAGTTGTGCATATTATGAATATAAATTGAATAAATGTGGTGGAAGAGCCCATGCTGTAGTATGCATTGACGCAATTGTTGCACAAATACATACTGATACATGGTAAATGATTGGCTGACGTCTGGTGAGTGCAACCTTTTTTTTGTTACCATCCCTTAGATTGGCTTATTGAAAAAGGATTATACTTAAAATTCTGGTGAATAACTCGTATACAGTACCGATAAAAAAAGCTCTTGCCTACAACACTGCACTATATTTATTAGCATTTTCAGAAAACTTGCATCTTTTTGTTGCATTCTAGATCATTCAAATCATGTAAATCATTCATAGGGCTATGGACTGCAGTCTCACACAGGCAATGAGTAGTATAATCAGCTAGCTGAGCTACAGACCTATGTGCAGTATGTGTGTGTGTGTGTGTGTGTGTGTGTGTGTGTGCATGTATGTATGTGTGTGTGTGTGTGTGTGTGTGTGTGTGTATGTACATGTGTGCATGTGTGTGTGTATGTACATGTGTGCATGTGTGTGTGCATGTACGTGTGTGTGTGTGTGTGTATGTACATGTGTGCATGTGTGTGTGTGTGTGTGTGTGTGTATGTACATATGTGCATGTGTGTGTGAATGTACGTGTGTGTGTGTGTGTGTGTGTGTGTGTGTGTGTGTGTATATGTACATGTGTGCATGTGTGTGTGTACTTGTTTGTATGTGTGTGTGTGTGTACGTACGTGTGTATATACTGTATATTTATGCTTTATATCCATGAAGATATACTAAAAGCTGGCAAGCGAAGCTCGTCAAGGAGCAATGCAGGAGTGCGAGGAGAATTCTGTCTATCTCCTTTTCAAGTAAAGAAGCTAAAATAGATTGAGATTGGCTTCAGGTATAAACAAAAATTTAATTCAAGTAGTTAAATGCATCTTTAATTACATTCATCAAGACATTCTAGGGGTTTAAAAAAAAAAAGGAAAAAAAAGCATGTTTATCAGCGACCAGAATATTCAGATTGTTGAAGTGTGCCGCTTACATAACTAGCATAATTAGATCAAGGCAGCCGCTGAAATAACGATGACATGGTACTTTTGAGTCCAAATGCAGTCATCATTCTCCTACCTAATGTTCTGCCTGAAGCATGTTGTCCTAATGACTTTTATTGTAACTGCGGTATTGTAATAGTTATGTTGCTTGTTTATGTGTGGGCGTACGAGTATCTCCGGTGTAGTTTGCGCTGCACAGATGTTTCCGCCATGTAAACGGCTCTCTTCTGACGCCACCATAAGCGCATAACGCTTTGTGTCTTACCCCTCGGGGGTGTTTCTGTGCCTTTCCTCGCCGTTATCGTCACGCGTGACGGGAAGAGCCCGGTCGAAAAATCGACGTGATTCGCGGAAGTCTCTTTTTCCTCCCTCCTGAAAGCGACGTGAGAGCGTGGGAGGCCGGCCTCGCAAGGCCACCCCCGAGAGCTCTGACAACCCAAAACAGGTCATTCAGCAAAGGCTAAAAAGACATAAAAGCACCTTTCTGTATGGAGGGCCGGAGGTAAAGAACACACTTGGGCTGAGTCCTGCTGGTTGAACTGGCCGCTGCGTGCAGCGGGGGGGGTGGGGGGTGGCGGGGGGGGGGGGGGGGGGGGGGGTGGGGGTTGATGCAGTGGTGCTACGGTGCGAGAAGAAATACCTCGGTGCGGTGACCTTTAGCACTTAGCAAGGCCAGCCTGAGTCTCAGCGAGGGGGCCAGCTTAAGGGCTTAGCTCCGTGCTTTGTGCCTTATCTGAGTTTTTTGTCACTAGGCTTATGCCTGCTTCGCTTGTTCAGAAGGGCGCGGCACTCTGTGCCAGACGCGGCTCAGCCATCCGGGCGGCTCAGAGGTTTCTCCAGAGAAGCTGGCGATCTGCAAAGAGCCGTCTTCTGACCCAGTTCTAAACTTTGGACTCAAGGTTTGTGTCATGGCAGTTGAATATAACTGGAAAATGCATAACAGTACGATAATATGCATGCTATATATAAATGCTACATATGCTATCGACATTTTTGTTTTCGTCAAGCATAGTTCAGGGATTTCTGGGAAGTTCTGGTTGTTTTTTTTAAACCCCTATTTTGGTATTGAAGGTCTCACTATGACAATGCTGCGACCTCAATGCTGTTAGTTCAGGACAGCCCAGACAAGACTAGAAAATGGCTTTCTCTACATTCAGAATTTCTACCGGCACCAGACCTCTTTTTTCGGGTAACAGAACCCGATGTTCTACCAGCTACCGACTGCAGAACTTTGATTTTGTTCTATTTGTATATTGGTATTAATAAGCACCCTTCTTGATTTTGTTCTTGGGCTCATCCTCTCCATTATCCCCGCTGTTAAGCGTGGAACCCACAAGACTGGTGGATATTTCAGCAGGTAGAGAACAGTGCTGTTATTCACACTATTACCTATAAGAGCAATGCAAGGACAACCCTCTGTGACTCCCCCACAACTCCAAGCTCCATCCCATACAGTACAGATCCCTCTTTCCCTAAATAGTGGCCGAGGGCGAGATTGGTTGCTTGCGATCAATAATAGGCAGGGTGTGAACACCATGGAGATGAGCCCCAGTTCTCTTTCAATAACAATTTGACCAAGGGAGGCCATTTCTAGCACCTTGCTTTTGGATGATTGATGGGAACAGAAGGGATGGTGGTAATGAGCAGTGGTTTTGTAATCGGGAGTTTTGAGGGAAGTGGTAATGAGCGATGGTTTTGTAATTGGGAGTGCAGGACAGGGCGAAAAGGTTGAATCATGATTACAAACCTTAAACAGCTTTTGAATTTGTCAGTTTTCATCCGACAGTAGACTTTGTGGTTTGGTGGCTTGTTGCCGCTGATAATGCTGCTTTCGGAGGTGTAAATTGTGTTTTTGCCAGACTTGTCTACAGGGAGAAGTGAGAAGTACTTTATGTTCTTTAAAAAATAAATAAATAAATGAATGGACGAATAACAAAATAGACTGCATTATATAATACATCAGGTTTGATTAAAAATTTCTGTTAATGAATGCGTTAATTACTTAATCACTTTGCTATGGCAAGTGTGGCATTTGTAATGTCAAAACATATCAAAACAACGGGTAAAATGTTCATTTTGGGGAAGTAGAAACACAGTTGAGAAAGAAGAGCAGGACTTTTCCTGAGTGAAGTTATTTTAGAATGATGTAACTATGCAGAAACCCTGTCTAACAGCAAACATTATGTATTGTACACAAGAAAGGTCATTATTTACACATTGCAGTTTTGTCTGTGTGTGCCTGTATTTGAATTCCGTGTGTACGTGTAATTGTAGGCAGTGACCCTGACCAATGCGATCTATTTGGAGCTACTTGCTGTTATTGTTCAACAGTGTGAATCATCCTTAACTCTTAAGAAGCTAGCATTCTTACACTATTCTTACACTACATTAGTAAGAAGCTAGCATTCTTACACTATTCTTACACTACGTTAGTAAGAAGCTAGCATTCTTACACTATTCTTACACTACATTAGTAAGGGAGCCCCAATAATACAAAAAATAACAAAAATGGGTAACACTTTATTTTAAGGTCCTGTTATAAAGAATTTGTAAACCATTAGTAGATGATCTATTAATCATTTATAACGTGTTTTCTAATAATTCCTTATTTTAAGAACTCATATTTGTAAAGCATTAGTTAATAGTTAATATGTGTGAAATCATGTATATGACACATTCATAAACTGCACCGCCTAAACTAAAGTGGCCACAGTTTATTATGTATTCATATGAATTAAGTACAGATACATTAATAAGACATAATAACTGATATTTGTAAAGCATTAGTTTGGTTTACAAATTCTTTATAACAGAACCTTAAAATAAAGTGTTACCCATAAATGTGTAAGAAGTAAAACATTTGAACAAATGAAGTTAAGGGAAGAGATTTGCGGTAGGATTTCAGAGGCTGTGTAATATGATGGAATAAGGCACAATGCCATTCTCTTCAATGCCATTCAATAGTGAGTTGGTTTGTTTTGGCTGCATTCGTTACTTACCTTGTAGTGCTTCACCATTGTGCATCCTGCATTGTTTGTTTATGGTTTATCTAAGGCAACTGAAGAAGTAGAATGACACAATAATCCTGCAAATGATGCATTTAAAAAAAAAAAATTTCTCTTTTGAATTGTGATAAACGGGGGGTGGGGGGATCAAATCAGCAAATAGAATTTCTTTACAGAAATGTTAAAATTTCAAAAGGTTATAAATGATACTGCTTTCACAATCCACACCTAGCCTTAGACAGCTGTCTTTAATCAGTGGACAGATTTGAAAAAACGAAATAGATCTCTTGCTGAGTTTTCATTTACTTCCAACGGAATGGCAATTTATATGAGAACTTGTAATTCAGCAGAACGTCTAATTATGGAGATGTTAACGGCTTTGCTCTATGTTCACTTTCTCAAGATTATTTCCTCCCACTGACTTTGAATATGCAGAGGGGATAAACTTATTATCTAATTGGGCCCTGTTGACATGTCCCTGAGCCTTTATTGCCCATTAGATATATTTTCTTATAAAGTGTGCTCTGAAGTAGAGAATGTAATGTGATTTATCCAAGCACTTCCCTAATACACTGCAAGTACAGTCATCATTGACACTAATATGAAAGACGTAAGTGGTTTTTAATGGGATCATAGCTGTCAGCACTTGTCAAGTTTAAAATCTGTCTGTTGAATCCATACGGTATGAATTGAGAGTCTCGTAGAAAAGCGTTCCGTGTACGCGCTGCTCGAGCAAATTCTGGGGTGGCGGTTGTGTTGGCAATATTTTCAGGTTGGAAACAAAGTGCAGTGGACAATATACAATATTACATTACTTTACAATATTTGTATGGCTTTTGAATATATACGATTGAGTGTACCTTTTGTTTTCAATATTATCCTATTTTACTGGGATAGTGAGACATGTATAACTCTATAGGGACATCTTTCAATTGCAATCTTCTTTTTCTGCATTTGTTGTGAATTAGTAAATGACAAGGACTCTGAGGAAATCCACATACACGTACCTATTATACTTTAAATACTGTAAAAATGATGATCCTGAACCATCTTTTTTAAATAATTGATTTAGCATAGGTTTTGAATAATTTTGGTTTAAAAAGACCACTAACTGAAGCCTACTCCCCAGTAATACACAGCTCAGACTATGAGAGAGAGATCCCCAGTACAGCGGTGGGAGGATTGAGCTAACATGCTGGTCCTGTGGGAGAAAGGGAGCCAAGCGACTTCACCTGTCGCCAAACCCCACAGTCTCTCCGCCAACAGCCCCCCCCCCCCGTTCTCCCCATCGGATCAATGTAACAGGGCTGTGCTGTGCCGTCCAGGCATGCAGTCTCTCTAATAGCTCCTCAGAAGTGTATCAAAGGCCTGACAAGCATTGGGGATCAATAAGAGTGGCTGGTATTGAGCTCAGAGCAGTCATCTGCCCCCAACCCCCCACCCCCACCAGTTCCAACCGCCAGTAACCCAAGACAAACATGAAGACAGAAGGGAAGGATGGAATGGCAGCGCGTAGGTGTGGGGCTTCGGGTTGTTGCTCACCCACTGATTCGTCTTTTTTTTAAAATGCTGCCGGACGTTTTTTTGGCCGGCTTTTAGTCCGCGGTGATCGCTTTTGGAACTGCTCGGAGCGAGTTCAGGAAGAGTGACCGCGGCATATTTCCACGGCTTAATCCCGATCCCTGCTGAGAAGTACTGCCGGGATCCTGCAATCTGTGAAAAAGTGGGCAAAGATAGTTTAATTAAGACAGTGGATTTGTTCCGTTTATTTTTCCCTGGCAATGTGGGCAACCTCGCACATATGCCTTCAATCATACTTAACACCAGGAGTTGTTCCTTTATCCTGTCCTGTAGAAAAAGTGTAAAGCATAATATATTGTGCCTAAACCTTTAGATGTCATTGCTTATGAATAAAGCAATTATATAACAGGTTTTTGGAAACATACAATGAGTTTTTTTTTTTCCTTTAGGGGGAGGGGACAAAATGGACACGTAACATATTCCTGATCATCACATTCCTAGTGCTGATACTATGGATTCTGTTCATTACAAAAGACTGTTGTCACACATCCTACTTTACCATGGAACCTCATTTTGAGGAACACTCTTATTGGCAATAGCATAATGGTATACTTCAGCTGACATAAATTAAAAGTATGGTGTTACATATTTAACAGTGGGCGGCAGTGTATAATGGTTAAGCAACTGGCCTTGTAACCGAAAGGTTGCAGGTTCGATTCCCAGGTAGGACACTGCCGTTGTACCCTTGAGCAAGGTACTTAACCTGAATCGCTTCAGTATATATCCAGCAGTGTAAATGGATAATATGTTAAAAAAAAATGCTAAAAAGTTGTGTAAGTCGCTCTGTATAAGAGCGTCTGCTAAAATGCCTGTAATGTAATTTACATATTTAGTCTGGGGCACCTGTAGCATGCATATATGTTTGAGGCAAATTGTAATGGGGCGTGACGTGTGAGGAAGGGGATTCTTAAAGCCCTAGGGCCACTAAGGCGGGAAACCCCGCAGATAAGACAATACAACGAACACACACACACACACCACAGCTACAGACCGGCTCACAGTTACATACCACAGAGTAGAAGCACAAACGCCTGGTTTCACAACAAGAAAACCCAACAAGGCGAAAGGGAACAAATAACTGCTACCCCATACTTCTACAAGCTAAGTAACTAAAAAATGAGCCGGAAATAGAACGCCCTGTCTCGATAACGAGACGCATAAAAACAGGCGAGTAGCACAATGGCACAAACAAAACACACAGCAAACACAGAAAACTAATACCTATTGGTATAGGAGGAGGCGAAGGAACAGAGATAACGTTCCGTGGCTACTTCCATAAGCAGGCAGTCACATGCAGAACATAAAGGAGGTAAACGCCTGATCTCCCCAGGGGGGAAGAAACATTTTACAGGCGAGCCAACGGAGCACCGCAGTCCCATAGCCTTACCAGCAAAATGACTAAGCTTAAAATAGAGCCACGCCCTAGCCTCTCAGTAAGGAGAAATGCGACGAGGCGAAGGAACAGATAATTAACGTTCCACGGCTTAGATTGGGGCACGCAGTCAAACGCAAACATGTCCAAAACATCGCCCGGTCTCCCTAAGAGACGAATTGCACCAAAGGGCGAACAGAACTACTGTTCCGAACAGAATCGCCCAAATCTCCATACACGGAGAAAGAGCACAAAAGACGAAAGGACAGCTGCACCGAAACTATCGGCTATCTGACTAACACAAGCACAAACACAAATACAAGCCCTGCCTCTCAGTAAGGGGAAATGTAACGAAAAACCCCGACTCACAACAAAGGGGAACGTAGTCCATGAGAAGGAGACAAAACAGGGAATAAACGTACCAAAGCTACTCCCTGGCTCACCGTAACACGGAAATGAGTAGAAGCAAATGCCAGGACTCTCAGTAGAAACAAATAACAGGCGAAAGGGAACAAAGAACAGCTACTCTACACTTCTACAAGCTAAGCAACCTAGTAGAAGCGAAACGCCCGATCTCCCATGAGACGACATGCACCGAAGGGCGAACAGAACTACAGTTCCGAACAGAATCGCCCAAATCTCCATACACAGAGAAAAAGCACAAAAAGGCAAAATAGAGCAGAGATTTACGGTCCCAAACTTCTACGAGATAAGTAACTACCAAGCCAGCAAGAAATAAGCCCTGCCTCAACAAAGAGGCGTTAAAATAGGCGAGTAGCCCAAATGGTACGAGTAACTCACAACTAACAAAAACACCACAGTACAAAACAAATGAACAAACAATGAACAATTAATGTCGAAGCCCCGAGCGAAGGAAACGGTAGGCTTATATATCTCTCCAGGTGACTAAGCACAGGTGTGGGCGCTAACAGCAGCCCCGTAATCTAAGCAGGGCGGAGCAAGCATCCACCTAAAGAGCAGCGCCCTCGTGTGGCCACCAAGGAGAACGACCGCATAGGCAAAAAGGGTTAAAACCATGACACAAATTTCCAATTGCTACTTCTGTTCACCAGACCCTCCCACTCTGACCACATCACATGAGAGACAATTATGAACAAATCTATTAAAATACAGTCAAGCCAGAAAGTCTGCACACCCCTTTCACCTTCTCCACGTTTTATTACGTTACAGACATATTCTACAATAGATTGAGTTCATTTTTTGTCTCAAAATTCTACACAAAATAGCCCATAATGACAAAGTGAAAACAGGTTTTTAGACATTTGTGCTAATGTATTAAAAATCTAAATGTAAAATATCATATGTACACAAGTGTGAACACCCTTTGATATGACACCCAAAAGTGAGCTGAGGTGCATTTTGTTTCCACTGATACTGCTTGAGATGTTACTACAACTTAATTGGAGTCCACCTGTGATAAATTCAATTGATTGGACATGATTGGGGATTGCCAACACCTGCCTATATAAGGTCCCACAGTTGACAGTGCATGTCAGAGCAAACTCCAAGCCATGGGGTCAAAGGAATTAGCTGCAGACCTCAGAAACAGGATTGTGTCAAGGCATAGATCTGGAGAAGGGTACGGAAAAATCTCTACAGCTTTACAGGTCCCAAAGAGCACAGTGGCCACCATCATTTGTAAATGGAAGAAGTTTGGAACCACCAAGAATCTTCCTAGACCTGGCCGCCCGGCCAAACTGAGCAATCGGGGACAACGGGCCTTGGCCAGGGAGGTGGGCAGGAACCCGAGGGTCACTCTGACAGAGCTCCAGCGTATCCTTGTGGAGATGGGAGAACCTTTCAGAAGATCAACCATCCATGCAGCACTCCACCAATCAGGCCTTTATGGTAGAGTGGCCAGACGGAAGCCCCTCCTTAGTAAAAGGCACATCACAGCCCGCTTGGAGTTTGCCAAAAGGCACCTAGAGGACTCTCAAGCCATGAGAATCAAGATTCTCTGGTTTGATGAAACCAAAATTGAACTTTTTGGCCTGAATACCAAGCGTCATGTCTGGAGGAAACCAGATGTTTTTCAGCAGCGGGAACGGGGTGACTAGTCCTGATAGAGGGAAAGATGAATGCAGCTAAGTACACCGAGATCCTTGAAGAAAACCTGCTCCAGAGCGCTCTGGACCTCAGACTGGGGCGAAGGTTTACCTTCCAACATGACAACGACCCGAAGCACACAGCCAAGAGAACAAAGGGGTGTCTTCGGAGAAAGTCTGTGCATGTCCTTGAGTGGCCCAGCCAGAGCCCAGACCTGAATCCAATTTAACATCTGTGGAGAGAGCTGAAAATGGCTGTGTACCGACGCTCCCCATCCAACCTGACGGAGCTTGGAAGGATATGCCAAGAGGAATGGGCAAAAATGTCCAGAAACAAGTGTGCCAAGCTCGTAGCTTCTTTCCCAAGACGCCTTGAAGCTGTAATCGCTGCCAAAGGTGCAGCAACCAAGTATTAGGCTAAGGGTGTGTACAGATATGTAACCCCTAAATAGCCTATTTTTGTCAGTAAAATAAAATTGCATATTTTCTAAACCTGTTTTCACTTCGTCATTATTGGCTATTGTGTGTAGATGTTTGAGGCAAAAAATGAACTCAATCTATTGTAGTATAAGTCTGTAACGTAATAAAACATGGAGAAGATGAAAGGGGGTGTGCAGACTTTCCGGCTTGACTGTATATTTATCCATTACAACCATATACCCAATGTACCATGCTCCAGTCTACAGGCTGAAGACTGGTGGTTTGGTATTTAATATTTTGGTTACCTGGTGACTTTGCTTACCATCTAAGCTTGGATGAGAATGCAAGGCATTGTGGGTTATGACCTTTAGAAATATTTTAAATATAATAAGTCTTCACATGTAGACCTTTCCACACCACCACAGATGTGTCTCCTTTTCCAGAAAATGCCGAAAGACAGTTGTTATGGAAAAGTCAATACATATTTTTTATAAAACCATCATGATGTTGTAATTCCAGCAGGTGTACACTGACAAATGAGGAGCTCCAAGATTGGAATATTGACTTGTTCATTGTAAAAAAAAAAAGAATCTGATTCAGAAACATAATATGGTTCAGAAATGCTTTATTTTGCAACTTAAAGCATGCACAAAGTAGCATAAGCGACGTTTTCAGCCATAGTTTCAAAACAATGACCTCTATCACAGTGATACTTCAAAAGATATTTCCTAAAGGGCCTCATTTCTTTTATAGGAATACTGTTCAATAAACTATAAGATCTGATTCAGAGTATTACACGCCAACAATGCTCAAAACATTTTTTTTTGCATTTCATATCAACTGTGTGATTGATATTCCAAATCATGCTGCCGTTAAAATAAATGTTATTAAACTATTCATCAGCATCTTGTAAAAACTGTTATTTACACAGATTAAGGGGCCTTGAGCATCAGCAGGTTTTATGAAGCTGGATTTGTAGCGTGCATCAGGAGTGGGCGGAATTGACATGGGATTTCTCCAAGTGTATCAGGGTATGAATTAACCATTTTTCTTATGCATAGAAAAGGTTGGCGATATAAAGGAACTCAATCTGTATCTCAGAAGATTACAGGCTTGAATTATCTGCGGGGGGGCTGCTTTAGTACCGTTGAACAAGGTAATGATAAACCGCTGTTTAACTGCATGACATGTAAGCTATACAATCCGACTGCACATGGGAGTCTCCTGCGGAAATAATTGATAGTATTAAATACTTGAAATAGTGAAGAAAAGCATGTGCAGTTTTGTAGGTATTTGTCTCCGGTTGAGAAAAAAAAAAAATCCTTGGACTGTGTTGCCACTAAATGGTTTTGATAACAAAAAAAAGTTATAGCATTGAAAATTACAGGTCAATAACTTACAGTAAGCGTGCATTCAGGAATTTATCAGTGTAAAATTAGCCTGGGTCTGAGCCATGGTACTTCAAAAGGTCAGCATCAAAATCAATTTCTGTGATGAATAACAACTTTGATAGGACACAAGTCTTTTGCAAGGCCATTAAACCTTTTTATTACTGTAATGCAAAGTGCCAAGGAAAAATAACATCTACATCATTTTAAAGTCACTGTTAGGACAAGGTCAGGTGGCAGCATTCTTGTATAGTATTGTGTTTAAAGGGACATTTTTTGTTGTTGTTTATAAATATTAAAATTTGGTTTCAGGCTAGCCCAAAGCAAGGGGTGACATGGAAACAAATGTGTCCTTTTTTGTGTGCATGCCACTGTGTGTTGTTTCAACAATCAAAATAGAATGGACTTCCATTCATTTGCTGTGCATATGTTTAGCACAAGTATTTCCATAATACATTTGGATCAATCTCACAGCCGACTGTTTAGCTTTTTATCTTTTTAAAAGTAGCCAAAGGTAGCCACAGTGGTTAATAAGAGGAGCCTTATGTCAGGTTTCTGCATTCTGTCTTTGTTTGTACATTTATGTTTCTTATTGTGAGCTTGTTTGTTTATTCTGATTAGGTTCTTTATCATTTTTCTTATCTTGCATTTATTTTCATTTATGGTTTCACTGTTCCGTGTTTGTATTACCGTCACTCCCCTGTCTTCGTTACACTATTCGGGAGCCTTTGGTGATTTCGGGTTTCGCTGTATTTCCACTCTCATTTACTTCCTTCTTTACTAATTACCCTTGTTAATACTACTAATCTACTAATTACTACTACCTGCTTAGAATTAGGTTTCTTACTAATACACTAACGACTAACTTGTAAATAATACTAATCAACTCATTTACTAACATCAGGGAATTAGAATTTCTACTAACCTACTAATTTACTAATGCAATCTTAGTTTCCATCTGCAGCTGTCTTTCGTTTCTTCTGTTCTATCTCTGAATATCTTTCTGTGATTCTCTACTCGCTTCACCTGCACCTGATTTCCGCATTCCTCTACCTCATTGTGTGCACGGGTCTTCTTCGATCCAGGTCACGTATAGTCTATATGTTATGTGCTAGTCCGGTCCGTGTCTTATGTGTTCCCTCGTTATTGTATTGTCAGTTTCCCTTATCGTTTCATTGTGCTCACCTGTGAGCAATTTCCCTTCCCCGCCTCTGCACACCTGATTCCCATTTTGTCTGTCTCCCTCAGTGTATATAACCCTGTTCAATCTTTCATCGTGAGTGCTTCAGTGCTTCAGTGCTTCAGTGCTCTTATGAGTTTTCTGAGTACCTTCCCGAGCTGTCTGTCTGTCTGTCTGTCTGTCTGTCGTCCTTCTCCTGTCTATTTTATTTTTGCATTCTGTCTTCGTTTTGTTTTCTTTTTGTTTCTCTTTTTACAATTCCCTGGTTTTTGACTTCTGCCTGTGTTCTCGCGACCCTGATTTTGTACTTCTGCTGTGCCTTCCCGCTTCCGACCCCAGCCTGTTCTGTGACTACTCTTTGGACTCTGTTTGTGTACCGTTGCCCTGTCTTCCCGGATTACGACCCTGCCTGTTTTGTACTAAGGGTTGCTGCCTTGCCCCTATATTAAACTTTGGTTTTTCCTACTTCCTGTCTGCTTTTGGGTCCTCCCCCCCCCCACCAGCCCTAACACCTTATGCTTTTGTCAATGGACCACACACAGTTTTCCTCACACTACACAAGCGGGATCACACAGAAATTTTCAAAAAGAGAGTTGAATGAAAGTTTGATATTTCTATCAAATTCTGTCAACAGCTTTTAGACTGTATGTCAATGTAGAAGCTGCTTTGGAACTACATGAAGTGCATTTTCTTGCTTTAGACCACAAACCCCAGAATGCCCTATACCTGCCACTGTGTAGGCGCCTGGTCCTCAGAAGCTTATCTAAATGTCTAAAATATCCTTTTTCGTGCACAAAAAACCCTCTGAGCCAATCAAAAACACAAACACTGAAATAATATTTTGGAAAAAACCCAGAAAGTGATCCCCATACCTTTACTGCTTATATGAAATAATTCAGAGCTCTAACCATTAAGATCTCCAAATGACAACCAGCCCTAATGGAATCTATTAAAATGTGCTAAATGTGTCAGCACTTAGTTTCCCCCGTAA
Source organism: Synaphobranchus kaupii (assembly GCA_029718625.1). Lineage (NCBI taxonomy): Eukaryota > Metazoa > Chordata > Actinopteri > Anguilliformes > Synaphobranchidae > Synaphobranchus > Synaphobranchus kaupii. The sequence goes on along the minus strand of CM056381.1, from coordinate 77,442,216 downwards.
CACTGATATACTGATTATAAATCACAGGGGGATTTAGTGATGATGGTAATGAAATATTTGTGTACGCTTGAACATATTGTTGCTGTCACTAGTGCACTGTACCCTTTATTTGTGACCTCATCGGTTATTGGCCTCCTGCAAATAATTTGGTTGTGATTTTTGAAACGCAAAAATATTATTAATTTCCCTGTTTTACAGCATATGTACTTATGGGTCATATTGTTCAGGTGTCATGGGTTTTTCCGATTTCCTATAATCCCACGATATGAAGGAATTATGGGTATTCATAAATGGATATGTGTCTAATGTTATTAGATTTATTATTTCCCCTCTTCTTGAGCGTGCATATTGTTTTCCAAAATGTACGCAAAATTAGATGGGTACCAATTGATGTTGGCATCTTGGCTCTGTCCTAATTTCTACGGTTACTGTTATTGTTTTCATGACAGATTTATCATTTTTATATGGATCTGTCATACCGTTTAACAAGGGAGTATACTCATGTAAATTAATGAAGCAGAATAAATGTGAATTAATTTCAAATGCATTATAAATCACTTTTTTATGACCACTGGTTTGTTTTATTTACAGCCCTTGGTTTTTGTGTCGTAGCTTCAGCTGAATTACCCCATTAAGTGATGCCATCCTTCTCTCTCCTTATTTCACAGCTAAGTATATTAAAAAGTTTAATTTGGGGAAGAACATAACCATTTCAGAGGCTCCTGAATAAATAAGACTAAACAGTGATCATTGAGGCCAAGTACTTACACTAATAAACATGAAATATATGGATGGAAATTGATCATGAGGCAAAGTTTGGTAATACTTTATTTTGAGATCTGCTTATGAATAGTCTATAAACCATTACTGAACTGTTTTGCTACTAATATATCATTAGGTTGTGTACTTATTAAAAGTAATAAATGCCCATTTATGTTTATGATTTATATGTGTTGGCAGACTCTCATTACAAACTTGCTATTTATTTTAAGTTGTACTTATGAACTCCAAATAAATTATTATTAAATAGCTTGTTAACCATTACTGTGTTAATTAGCCTGATAAGATGAAAAGATGTGTGTTACTTTGTATGCTTCAATAAAAAAACAAACATTTTAGCTGTCATCGCCATCGTTAGGATAAATCCAAAAATGTAAGAAAGTGGATTATACTTAATTATGTCATAGCAATGAAAACCAATTTTGTAATGCATTTGTTTAGACACTTCTCATATACACAGGATTGTAATGGAAAATAAAATTCAACATTCTAAAACCTTTTTTTTAGAGCATTGCATTTTGCTATTATTTCCAACAAATTTTGTACAGCAGCCGTCACCTCTTCCTGGTAAAATAATTGCTTTTCATGTAGATTACCTCAGTCCACTGCTATTGGAGGTTGCGTGTTGTTAATTAATAATGGCTGTCATTACCACACATATAGGCATATTTCCCTCTTTAGATGGAAGGAAGTATACTCCCTGTCCTCAGCATGCATTGTTTTTTGAGCCCTTCATTTTTGCAAGTCAAAAACATGCCAGTATATCCACGGTTCTGTAAATAGAACGCCCTTTCAGTCAAACTTAATTCTTCCTCTGAATCAAGTCAGGTGTTGAAAAGACGGACGGTCAAATCTGCCGTCATAGCGGGTGAAGCCAACCCCAAACTTTAATTGGATCCGCGACTCAACACCTGCTAACAGGGATCTCGTCATTGGATGTCTCCTGACCGCAGAGGTGGCTGCCCACTGTAGCGTAATTAAAAAGAAACGAGGGAAGGGGGTTTGCACACGACACGCTTGCGCTGGCTTGACTGGCACCCAGCAAAAGGCGGGCATACCTTTTTCAGCCCCATATGAGCGATGAGTGGAGAGGTGAGTGTGCTTTGGTGAAGCTTAGTCTAGAGCAGTGGTCTCCAACCCTGTTCCTGGAGATCTAACGTCCTGTAGGTTTTCATTTCAACCCTAATTTGGCACACCTGATTCTACTAATTAGCAGCTCAGCAAGATCTCTAGCTGTTGAATGAGGTGTGCTTTGTTATGGTTGGAGCGAAAACCTACAGGACGGTAGATCTCCAGGAACAGGGTTGGAGACCACCGGTCTAGAGGCTGTTGTGGTGAAGTAGCTGAAATCAGAAATGGCACCTTTTCACGTTAAAGTGGATACAAGGATACTGTGTCGCTGGATATTCTGAATTTTCATCTGGAATGTCTCAACCAAAATAAACAATAGTACGGACCTGGGCCTGCCTTTCCTAGTAGACCACCCTTGCCTTTCTTGAAAATGGTGCGTTTCGAGCCACCAGGAGAGCAAAGAAACAACTGCCATTTATCTTAATAGACTGAATAAGCAACATTACTCCTATCTATCCTCAATCCCTCTGTGTCCCCTTCAGAACTGTAGCATAATTGGTGTTAGCCATAATGAGGGGAGGTTTTAATTGAGCTGCTGCAAAACCACATTACCATAAGATTACAGCGGATTAGTATTTTTAAAATAAGATTTAATAAGATTAAAGTTATTGATTTATTTTCGTTTTCCCGGCAGTGAAAACACATGTCAATTAGTCAGGAATTAATCCAATCAAAAGAAGAAAATGCCCGTTCCTCTGCCTGACCCACCACCATTAAGATGATAAGGATGGAAAATTAATTTAATACAGTGGCAAGTATAAAAAAAAACACTTTACACTGAACTTCTGAGCAAGGATATCAGTGAATAATGCTGTGATATCGGAAAAGTGATATCAAAGTGTGAAGATGTCATTATTGTCCAATCCAAAATATTAACTGCGTGCACATATTATATTTCCAGAGTATGCATTCATTTTTGTTATATGTTCACATAGAAAATGGCAATATACACTCTTTATAGCATAACATACACAACCACTGCGGCAATAATTAAGTTCATATCTTTTACATCTCAATACAACTGTACTGAGATAAAAAATAAAAAATAATAGCAGTAAAAATGTGGAACAATTGACTGTTTAATGCTTAATGAACATCTCCCTGTAAATAGCCATTGAAATTATGCTTAGGATTACAATTTTCTACAGTAATATGGAGCATTTATTACATAATTAGAGATCTTAGGAAACATACAAGGCTGCATGGTGTCTGACTGAGGCATGGTACAATTACAGCAATGTTGACAGCGTTTGAGAACTGTGGCAAATATTGCTTGAGCTGTGAGCAAGTGAATTCTGAAAAATACACAACACTTGTTTAGAAAAAAACATTAGTACAGTAGTAGTGTTGACTACACATTCATTACAACCATACAGACCAGTGTGTGTGTCTGCATTATGTCACCACCTGGGATAGAGTTTCACCGATCTAGGAATACTGCACAAATAAAGCATTCATAACGCTCTATGTAATTGTAATGTAACACTTTTGTAATGCTCATGAATGCATAATGAATTGCTTTATGAAGATAGAGTTCATTTAAATCGCTACCCAGTATGTAACATGTTTTCCATGTATTTTCCATGAAAATAGATCTCCACCCCTTTAAATCAAACGTCCTTTTGGAATATTGTTGGGAGGTCCATCATGTTTACATGATGATAACAGTTTATTGTTCACAAACAAATATTGCTTTTATTAATATGGCTTGGCATAATGAAAACACAAATACAAAGAAAACATAGAATATATAATCTTTATATAAAATATATATACAGTCAAAAGTCTGGACACACCTACTCATAGAACTTTTTTCCGTTATGTTTACTGTTTTCCACATTTTGGAATAGTAAAGACATCAAAACTATGAGATAACACAAATTAAATTATGCAAAAACCAAAAAAGGTTTAAACAAATAAAAAAAAGCCTTATATTTTTGATTCTTCAAAGTAGCCACCCTTTGCCTTGATAACGGCTTTGCACATTCTTGCCATTCTCTCAAACAACTTCTGTGGTAAACAGGTATTCCACAGGTAAAAAGGTGATGCCATCATGACTGTATAAAAGAAAGATTTGTCAGGAGAAAGAAAGAAAATTTGTCAGGAGAAACAACCCTTCAAGTGATCCATCCATATCTACTGTATTTCTGGCAGCAGAGTGATGGTTTAAGGCTTGTTTGATACCTCAGACCCTTGATGACTTAGAGCCATTTAGCCAATCGTGTTCCACACTGTTCCAGTTTAATTTAAAGCTAAATCTAGTCCCACCCCCCAATTCCCATAGAGATCCATTCAAATGCAGAGGTTATAGTATCGCTTCTAAGAGTACCTGGAAATAAGATATCAGGAGTCTTTTGATATCCTTTTATACAGTCATGATGGCATCACCTTTTTACCTGTGGAATACCTGTTTACCACAGAAGTTGTTTGAGAGAATGGCAAGAATGTGCAAAGCTGTTCAAGGCAAAGGGTGGCTACTTTGAAGAATCTAAAATATAAGACTTTTTTTTATTTGTTTAACCCTTTTTTGGTTTTTGCATAATTTAATTTGTTAGTTTTGATGTCTTTACTATTCCAAAATGTGGAAAACAGTAAAAATAACGGAAAAAAAACCTTCTATGAGTAGGTGTGTCCAAACTTTTGACTGGTAAAAGATTTTTTTCTATACTTTAAAAATCTTAGGTTCTATTATGTTTCGCATTCATGCTATGCGCATTTAATGTATATATTTCCCAAAGAAAATTGTCCTGCAAACAATAACTGTACTGTTCTTGTGTGCTTTCCAGATTCATACTTGATCACGGTGTTACTGCCAGTACTGTACCTGTACTTTTTGTTCCTATGACTGGCATATGAAGTAGATTACTGCAATGTCCTTGTAGGTCAATTTGGCTAATAATGGCTATCAAATAAAAGAAGAACTGCAAGGGGGATATATCACTCAAAGTAATGCAACATACAGCTGCAAGCAGTGATTAGACTAAAGGCGCCTCGCATAAAGTGGGAATAAGCAAAGAAATTTCACCCACATAGTATGTTTATCACCATTAGGGACAATCCATGTCATTTCTGTGCCTCACCTGCTGTTGAATCCCTCAACAGATGTGCACAGTTTGAGGGTTTTTGAAAGAAAACGAAGCAAATTGTATAGCCGCATTGGCAGAAATATATCAAAAGAAATCCCTACAATAACAAAATGAACACCCCAAAGTATATTAGCATTGAAAAACAAGATTGGTAGACTTGCTGGGATGCACCTTCAGACCTTTGGCGGTTACATGTATTTTAGCTTATTCATCTATTATGACTATGGCCAATAAATGAATTTGAGAAACATATATCTTAGCCACATCCATTATGACTGTAACCAGTAACTATGGGGAGTTTCAGGAGATGTTTTCAAGAGCTACACATAGAGGAACTAAAAGGAGGCATAACAAAACAATTAAACCAAAACATCAGTATTTCTGACTTGAATGGCCAAAGAACGAAGATAGCAGACCAAAACAATAGAGGCAAAATACAGTGGCAAATATTCACGGACAGGGGCAGTTACCTGATTTATGATCCACCTACTGTTGTGGAGGAAACAAAAGCCTTTCAGCCATTCTGGCTCCAAAGCATAATGAAGCAGTTATCGTGTTAATATGAAAACCTGGTAACGTTATTTTCTATGATTACGGAAATAATACAAAAGAAAAATAATTTGTGTTTAAATCCAGGGAATGGTGTGGACACTGAGGCAAATGGACACTGTTAAATCCAGTATTAACTTCTCTGAAGAAAATAAAAGTGTCTTTGAATTATGCCAGGAGTGTGTCAGCCCCACTGGTTCTGTGAGAATAATTGGATTACAGCCCCAACAGTAAATCCATGACATTGCTTTCCATCCTAACAGAGTTAAATCATTTCAATTAGACCCTGTCAGCAGGTATCTTCTTAGCAGCAGGTGTTGTATGTGCTGTGTAGCTCCAAGCTCAAAGAATGCCGACCCAATTAAATTTCCACATTACATTAGTCTTTTCCAATGTCATGGAAGCTGTTGTTGTTTTTTTCATTTTCACGATAGTTAGTCCATAGAGCCATTAGTTGCATTTTCTTTATTATACCAAAACTAACATTAGGCCTAAAGCATGAACGTTAACTAAACATAATTGTAATTGTGTGTGAAATGTTAATTATTACATTTAAGAAAGATACTTTTCCTCATTATTTTGCGGAACCAATCTTCCTCATTGATTAGAGCTCTGGGTATTTGAATCCGTACAGAATACATTGTATCCTACCGTAAAACATACTGTATTTAACTGTATTTAATATTTAACTTTCCCGGTTTCCCTTCGATACTTGTTTTGCAATACACATCACATTCTACGTTGACCACAGTGCTTTGTGTCACATTTAAATATGGGATATAGAGAGTGGCCTTTATGCGTCTTGTGTTACATTTGAAATAAAAGCCAAATAACAAAAGTGATGAGTTAATACTAAGATACTAAAGGTAACTAAGATACTAAAGGTAAGATTATCTGGAGGTATAGGAAAGATTTATTACTTAAGACGCTATATCTCTCCACTGTGCTTCATTGTCCATGACCTGGCAGTCTTTAAAACCTAAGCCCCTTTACCTCCAACTTAATCTGGCACTCCTGCACATTTACTCAGCCACTGTATTGACGTGATGGAAAGTTTTACACACAGAAATTGGTTAGCAGCCCGTTTACGTGTAATGCAACCTTGACCGTAAGCCAATCAGGACCCGTTAGGGTCTCGGTTTCGCAATTCGACGTGTCATAGAATGGTTTATTGTGAATTGCTTATCTGCACTTAAGTTGCATGTGCAATAGCGTGGGCCGTATTTGAGCGCAGCGAGGATTTACGGGAGTATTGTACGGTAAGCAGCAGGTCTCTGTTTACATGTTAGCCTTTGAGTCTACTCCTCTAGGGAATGTGGCTTACCTTACCTTTAGCCACACGTAATAAGTCCAGGATCCTTTTTGACCATCAATCTTTTTGAAAGGTCATCAGCAAGACCGCGTTGCACTGAATTACGTATATCTCGACCAAACTTTTGTTGAATTTGTCTTTCTTGTGGATTTCTTTTTTTGCATGCCCTACAGTGTGGAAATGCAGCCATTTCTATATTGAGGAAATTTGCTTTGACGTGCTAGACTTTCATCTTTTCCATAATGCATCTTTTCTGAATGAGTCGGTCTTGAGCAAATGAAAGCTCACTGTAAAAAAAAAAAAAAATAAAGAAGGTGAAAAGATATGGAATGGATTGACAGCTAATATATTAGAACAGTTGAAGCTCAAGGTTTTTATCCGGCACAATAATGCAAAGACTCTTGCATTTTTCATTAACCATCATCGCCTCATACAGAGAAATCACAGATTGTTTACGGAGGAAATGTCCTCGGACGTCTGTGTAGCGTGTGCACTCAAAGGCAAGACCACTGATCTGTCTAAAAATAAATGGATTTGCCAGTTTATAATGACACTTGACAACTGTACCCTACGCATCCCTCCTCCTTGTGTCACTCTGTGAAAAACAGTTTTATATATACATATATATATAATATATACATATATATATTGTACAGTATGTTAAGTACTGGAAAGCCTAGATAGGCAATCACTTGATGTTGGCACCTTAGCAGCCATTTTAAAAAATTGCTTCTTGGATTGTGGTCTCATCAAGGGATAATGTTCTGAGGAATTGCATTTTTTTCAAGACGATAAACATTTAACAATTGTGACACAATCTGTGTAAGCAACGTTGATACCCGCATAATGACAATAGCTGTCTCATAACATTTTGTCATAGAAGAACGAATGCACTCATAAAGAATGAGCAATTTATCTCCCCATTTAGAAATTTAACGCGCACATTCAGATTTATAATAATGGAATATACGTTGCTTCAATAACGTCTTCCTGTAATGAGTAGCCTCATGTGATCACATGTGCAGCTGATGTATGGACCAGTGGCTATTTGATGCTACTAACCAAAAACATGTATACTTGAAGCATTTTGTACTAACTTGGATAGCATGCTACAGGTTAAGCCATGCTCAAAATACATGGAATGCTTCTAATTCTCAAGGATGCTATATTTTTTATATTGTTTTGAATTTATTTTAGACTTCATAAATAAGTATAACTCATTCAAGTGAAACTATATTGGAGGCCAGTTGTTTTCACAGTATTTATAACCTATAAATTGAAAATGGTAATTGTATAAGACTATTTTTGCAAATCGATTTTTAAAATGAGGAAATTTGTGAGCGTTTGTCGATAATGTCCTTGGGCACTTATGTCATTTATGTGATTATAAATTTGGCATGTTAAAGTCAAATTAGTTTTGTAGCCAAGATATACACTGCCTGGCCAAAAAAAAAGTTGCACACTCTATTATTTTGCTGGACCGCCTTTAGCTTTGATTACGGCGCGCATTCGTCATGGCATTGTTTCGACAACCTTATGCAATGTCACAACATTTATTTCCATCCAGAGTTGCATACATTTTTGGCCGAGATCTTGTATTGACGACGGGAGAGTCAAACCACTCCGTAAAGTCTTCTCCAGCACATCCCAAAGACTTTCAATGGGGTTAAGGTCAGGACTCTGGTGGCCAATCCATGTGTGAAAATTATTCCTCATGCTCCCTGAACCACTCTTTCACAATTTGAGCCCGAGCCTGGAACCTGGAATGGGATAACCTGGTCATTCAGTACATTCAGGTACTCAGCTGACCCAATTGACTTTTTTGGCCAGGCAGTGTACTTCTTACTGTTCTCAGAACACAGTTCCCATGCCAACTGACAATCAAAATGTGCATCGATCAATTTAATTAGTTTTTTTTTAAAATATATATTTTGCATGCGGGTAGGACCTGATACCAAACGCCCACTTTCTCCATATGAGGCTTTTCAGACAGTCAGTGGCAGCATACAGTGAGCACATGTAACTGATTACTTTGTACGGATCTATGCTCTGGGTAGCTATGCTTAATGAGAGACACATACTGCTGTTGGGCAAGAAGCTTTGGGCAAGGAAAATTTCATAATTAAAACATTTCATAAGTAAAGCCGAGACCCTGGTGCAGATCTCTGAATTAGCTTCTCTTTCACCACGAATATCCAAAGCTATGAAACTATGAAAAAAAGCCTTTATTTTTCTGTACCCGAACTACGGGCTGTCCTACATAGATACGTAAGACAGAGGAACTTTCAATTATTGTAATTATTTTTAAGTGTTCCACTCCGTGGTGTTCTTTGCACTTTAATTAAACACACCGAGATAAAACATTTAATTATTCTGTCAGCACACTGCTTTTAAAATGGTTAATTAGCTTACAGTGCTACCAAAGCAAAGATATCCAGCCAGCTTTGGATTGAGTCTATGTCTACAATAACATAGGGGGGGGGGGGGGTACTGGATTGCTCAAATGGAACAAATCCGGACCGCGCCCGTACCGACTGCGGCCGGTAGCTCCACACAGCAAAAAGTGTGTGCATTTAACACCCTAGGGTGTTTATGTGAGTTTTTGGACTCATAAGCACCCCAGGGTGTTAAATGTACACCAGCATTGTTAAGTTTACGCCAACATTTTGCTGAGCATGTGGCAACGTGCATCGCCCAGGGAATAGGCGGGTCCAATCACATAGCGTTCTGTGTGCATTGTTATCTAGCGACCCATTACATTACATTACATTAAATTTATTTAGCAGACGCTTTTATCCAAAGCGACGTACAGTAAGTGCGACCCCTGCTGGTCGATCAGACGCCTGAAGATTGCAGTCAAATGATTGCAGTCCTTCCTCCGACTCCACTCTATGCCAGCTTCGCTGTAATCTGTGGTGTGAAACGAAGCCGCTGGCGACACCTGCTGTTTCGGAGGAGAACTGTGGATGTCTACACTCTCCCGAATTGGCAGTAGGGTTTGCGCAATGGTGTAGTAGTGCCTGGAGAAGTGGGTGTACTCTAGAGAAGTGGGTATATTCTAATTTAACAAATCGATGACTACTAATTGATACGTGCACCAGTGGGGATTAAGAAGTGAGTATACTCTATGCCCACTAAGAAAGAAGTGGGTATACTGTGTATACCCGCGTATACCCTCCACTACACTGCTGCGGATGTGGTTGCAGACGATTGGCCAATCCAAATTGAGGTGGGAATTGGATATGCTCAGCCCCATGTTGAGTGCTAAATTTATTTTAAAAATAGTAAAAAATAAAACATTGAAGCACACAGGACGAGCCATTGTTTAGGGTGGACACAGAATGCACTAGTCTCCATGTGCTATTGAAGTCTGGCTTTCCAGGACCAGACATTTCTTCTGAATTGGATAGGAGGAGTACTGGTATTTGTGGTATTTAAAAACTGCAGATCTTTCACAGTGGCAGAGTAATTTTAAAAGTAGTGCTGTCTTTATGCCTGGTGGGGCAGATTGAGGCAGTGTGTGACACTCTTGGGCTGATTACCAATCAGCATCTGGGATGCATGGCTATGGCCCGGGCTTTCTGGTCCCCCTCCAATATTCTCATATACAGCTTCAAAATCTTGCTATAAAATCTGCAGAAATGATTACACTCCAACCACAAAATAAAAAATAAGCTATTAGTAAATCTTATTAAGAAATGCTGCGGCACTTTCTAGCACTAGAGCTTGAATAAATCTACTTACAGTATCTATTGGTTATGTGTATATACACACCATAATGTGCTGTACAATAAAATAAACCTAGCCGGGTCATGCAGTAGAGACAGATACCCTTGGAGTGTTCCAGTCCGGGCTTGATGCAATGCTGTATACGCTCTAGTTTGGAGGTAAATGGGAGCCTATATGGGCTGAATGGCCTGTTCTCATAATTACAATTTAATCAACTTTTTGATGTTTTTAGCCAAAGTGACTTACAAAGGTGCATTTTTATATGGTAGGCAAACACCATTAGGGCCAAGTTAAAATCACACTAATGCCACTTTCAGTGCCACTAACTAATGGGAGAGAATGGTTCGTTCTTTAAAAAATAAAATAAGAACATGAGTTGCACTCTGAAATGGTGGGTTTTAGATTTTCTGCAGAAAACAGCTAATTAAAAGTGGCCTTTCCGACTCATTGGGAAGGTCATTGTGAAGAACGGGAGCTGAGATGCCATGGATGGAAAGGCCAGCTGGCGTATAAAGGATACTGAACGAGGTCTGGTTGGAGTGTGTGGCATATTGTCTGAAGGAAGGAACAGGCAGTACTATTCACAGTTTACTATGCCAGTCCAAGTGAATTGAAGTGAATGCGGGTAGCCACCGGAAGCCTGTGGTGGCTGGCGTTGCATGTGTGAATATAGGCCGGGTGAAGACCGGAAGCCTGTGGTGGCTGGCGTTGCATGTGTGAATATAGGCCGGGTGAAGACCGGAAGCCTGTGGTGGCTGGCGTTGCATGTGTGAATATAGGCCGGGTGAAGACCGGAAGCCTGTGGTGGCTGGCGTTGCATGTGTGAATATAGGCCGGGTGAAGACCGGAAGCCAGCCGGCAGCGTTCTTGGCCACTTGCAGTGACCTGGTGGCACATTCTGGCCAGCAAGACGTTCCAGCAGTCCAGACGAGAGATTACGGGGGCTTGTACGAGTGGTGGCTTTGCCTGCTGGAAGAGGATGGATTGGAATCTCCTGATGTTGTTATCTTCTTAAAAGTAGTTTTTTTGTCAAATTGACAGCCATGGATATTCCAGTGTGACAGAGAATTTAACTGTACAATTCAATATGCAGTGTTGAAATGGGTATGTACAACATGTTACTTTTGCAAAGATAAACATGTATGCTTCTTGAAAATCTTTGAATAGGCTACATTTTTTAATGCAGTTATTTGTCTTGTGTTATTTAGAAACTATAATCGGTTGTTGTGGTGACTCCCTCGCCACCACATTCTATGAGGAAGAAAATTGATTTTCAACTGTTAACAAGAAGAAAATAAAAAAAGTTATATTTTTTAAGGCCTTTGCTGATATTTACCTTTTTTTTTTACACCCACAAATTAAGTCTCTCTTATGTGCTTGCTGTTAGGAGCTCTAAATGTCAGCACTGCTCATACTGGGCATTTTCACTGAATGTCAGAGGAAAGAGCACAGACATGTTATTGGAAATAAATATAAGTATTCAGCGTGGATCAAATGTCAAAACAGGTTTTGCTGGAGTGAGTCTCGAGGATCTACCCGCTTCCAACTAAAAAACAATTTTCCATTACATTGCTAGGCATTTAGCAGCTGGTCTTACCCAGACTCTTATATACAGTACAATCTATTTATACAAGGAGATATTTACTGAAGCAATTCGGCTTAAGCACTTTGCTCAGGGGTACAACGGCGGCACCCTACCGGGAGATCAAACCTACGATGTCAGTTTCAAGCCCAGTTACCTAACCCATTGTACTACACTGCCACCCTAAGAACCCCCAGGGAAGGCTCGACCACTTTCCAGAGAATTCAATCCATAATTGGGGTGGGGGTTAGGTAGGGGGCCAAGGAGGTGCTCTCGAAATACTTGAACGATAGAGAACGCCGTCTTTAACCGCAGAGAGAAAGACGGGGGGTTTTAAGCGAGGCTAACGTCACCTGGGATTCCCGAAGTACTTCATTTCAACGTCAATTTATTTATTATTGCAGACAGATGAACGGGCATTGAAACCTTTTCTGTGTACATTAGGACTGCGATGGAAATACAACGGATTAATATTTGAAGGTGTGTCCTTTTACCTTTTATTGAATCGCACATTGTCAATCAAGGGACGATTGCAAGTGTTACGGGACCACGGAAGGATGATGAATTATTAAATTAAATGACAAATTTAATAAATACACACTGACATTGGTTTCATGCTCCGCGCAGCTCTCATGCATAGTAAATCAGCGGTTTACAGCCCGGGCTTAGTCCACAGGTTTAACTGCGACCCAAAGGACTCGCTATTCTGGGACGCTTCATTTCGATTATTCATTAGTGTTTGTTTTTTTATGGACGGTGGCCAGTTATGAACAGATAAGGCCTCTGTCAAATAAATTAATAATGAAAAAACACGACTGGTTAATGACCGAAATTCCGAGGACCGCGTAACAATGACAACCGACAGGCCAACTCCTGGTTTTCCTGCCCTTAAGCCTCCCTTGTCTTTTTGCTGATTTTCAAATCCGCCGAGATACACCGCGCACCGCCCAGGGATCGTTTAAGACATGCTTTGTAGATAAAGGTCAATATACTTGTATTCTTCTCACTGTTTTCCGAGACCTGACGCATTAAACGCATTAATTCTTGAGTAATCTAACATGATGCGATCTAAGACATACGTTTGGGCCGAGACCCTGCAGCCACATTAGAGGAGATTAATAAAATCATTGCTTCAGGCCACCCCCCCTCATTTCTCTCTCACGAAAGCAGAAACTTTCAAGGTCATGTTAATTGACATTGGAAGTCAAATGAGAAATATGCGAGCCTCGCTCCGGCATGACCAGCACATTGCATAATATAGATAAACTCCTACAGTCACGACACTAATTACTTCTGATAAAATGATGCTCAATGTTAGCCTGTTCGTTTCGTAAGTTACAGTGGTAAATGTTAATGGACAGTGGGCATTGATGACAATTGATAACCTGATGAAATTAAAGCGCCTCTCTCAGGTCCACCTCCAAGGTGAGATGACCCATTAATTCCGTCCCCACCTAGACAGGCGCTTGAGAAACCAATGTGGCAGGTTCCGTCGTAGAACCTCTCGCTGTAGCCGTCCACGTCCGGCTAGCGATCACGCGTCAAATACTCAACCAATCACACGCGCACACCTCTAATGCAGCGCCTTTTTTAAGCCAAGAATCAGTTCTTTCTGTACTGCTTGAATGCTGATGCTCTGATCTTTGTTGCTTATGGCTCGTGTTAAAAGAAATTCGCTGTCACCCTCCACCACCCCAGCTTCCACCTGTTGTTTGGATCTGCTTTAGTATGGGGGGTTTCTGGTCATCTCCTGTTTAGAAGGGGGGAGATGCCCATGCTCCGGAGCAGTACTAAAGCAGATCCATTCACCGCCAAACTAAAATAATTATGCAGCGCATTCATTCATTAAACATGTCATTGAAATACGTGTGTTGTCCTGACGGAAATAATCCCTCCCGTTTTTTCTTTCAGATGTCTGTGTAAAATAATGTGCTTGCAATAGCAGTAGTCAATTTTTCCTGATGGCATGAGAACGGGTACTATTTGACACGGGTGAAAGTTGTGCGGCGTTAAGCATGCCTCACTTGAGGATTTAGCCTACGATGCTCTAATGGTTAATGTTGCAGAGTGTAAGCCAGACTTGTAGCTCTGAAGCTATGAAAGTTCATGATGCTACAGTATGCATTCCTTGTCATATGTCCATTGCTGCTGCAACAGCCCTTACTTGAATGGACCCAAATGGGCAAGCACTTCACTTTTTTTATTGTGATAAAGGACAATAAGAGAAGGTTTTTTTTTCATTTGAGTGTCTATTTAGACTCAAGGCCTTTTATCATGTGGCTGTTTCTGAAGGCTAGTGAATAATTGAGTGATTGAGTAATTGAATAATGGAGTAATAATTAAATCTGTCAGACTATTTAATGGACATACGGTGTGCAGAATTACCTGGAGGCTGCTTTGCACAGAAAACAAACAACCTATATACCCCCCCAGCTCCAGTCTAGCAGAGCTCCTTAACTGGGGTGAGTCCTGCCATAATCTATTTTATACAACAGTTACTTCCGACCACGCATTGTGATTGGCCAAGATGCATTGCTGATATACAGTATAACATCACTCGGACCTCATCGCCGGCCGGGAACACTCCACTACGTTCACATTCTAATTGACGCATTGTGTTCAGCAGGAACTATATTTGTTTGGCGGAGCCAAAAAAACAACAAAATCATACTTGATAGATATTTTATAGACACAGTAGAACGGCTGTATAAAAGCAATATCACACGAGAGGGAGTGCTGTTATACTGTATATCCACAGCCATGCTGATATACAGCATAACAGCACTCCCTCTGGTGCGATATCGCTTAAATCAAGAACAGAACCATAAGGCGTGCCAGAATTCCGCCGATTGCCAATGGAACTGATTCCTGTGAATGGAGCCTTAATGGCAGAGAGGGAGAGGTAGATGCAGGCAGCAGCATTCTCCACTGAGTGCAGGCAGGCAGCGGACGATGACGTGGCTGCTTGTGGGTTCCGGAGAGCCCGGCTGTGTGGATTAATCACATTCCTGCCGGAGTAATCCGACGCATGCCGCCGCCGTGAGGTCAAAACATAAGCAGAGTGCTGACGAGGAGAGAGCAGAAACTGCAAATGAGGTGGCGCGCCAGGAGCAACGTGCCCGAGCCCTGTAGCAACATGTTTAAAATATAAACTTTTCAGTTGGGGATTTTTATTATTTTTTTATGACAAATGTCCTAGCGACATAAATGTTATACTAGATGATGAAAACATGAGAGAATTGTTCAAATTTAAAAACAGGAATCATTCTCCTTGTTTCACCCACGCCTTTTTTTGGACGGACTGATTCGCCCACGTCGGTGCATATACCCAAGTCTCACTTCTCTTCTGGATCGCCGGATGTGATTGATCATGACAGGACACTGTTTTATGTGCTGTTTAATCAGTATATTTTAATTAGCGTTTGCCAGGGCATTAATGATTTAAGACAAGAGACTAATATGCTTGCATTGCACATTAAATATAAAATTAAGTGTAATTACATTTAGTATTACCACAAAATTGAAGACAAAATGACACAGTACCCCCTCAATATATATTCTAATATTGTACTATTGCAGGGGTGGTCAGGGTGACATATCTGTCTCTATATAGCATGCCAACTTTGCTCCCATATTTAACTAGCCAAATCATTTACATGATCTGGACTTTTAGCTAATTGTATTGATAAGATCATGAATGACAACAGCTGATCTAATCTTTGAGTAGATTGGCACTGGGGTATAACTGATTAACTGAGCCAGCCTAGCGGGTACAAACTAAAATCTCCATTCACACCAGCTCTCCAGGAACGAACCCAGCTCCACTACAGGTCCATTTTAAATGAGTGTGTTAGCTGAATTCCTATTACCCTTGAGGAAACTCACCAAATGCCCAGAAAGCAGGTGAACCCAGCATTAGTTGCAACTTTTCAACAATTCCTTACATTGAAGTTATTTCTCATTCAGTAGATCCCCTCAAAAGGCATTGCTTTCTTTTCACTTCCAACTGAATTCTTGATATAAAAATTTGAACCAGTCCCCGTAGAGGGATAATGTAAAATTCACAAAACTCAGATTTGGAGTTTTCTTCATGCTCGCGTGTTTCTACATGGCCTGGTACACAATAGTGCCCCAGGTCCTTATTCAGAAGCAGACAGCAGTAATCTTCTACATCACTAATCCACTGCAGACTCATTCCTGAAATGAAGCTGCAAACTGTATCTTTTTGACCCCTGGCTTATTCAAATCCTCTTACCAGTAATACCTGCAAGACGAAACCTCTGTGCAACTTCTACATACTTGTTTCAGCTTAGCGTATGGCAAAAAACACACATTTTTTAGCGGGATCTCCGCCCTCAAACACTTTCCCAGTTCTGCGTTGCGTGCCGTCAGTTCCCCGAGGATCGTAGCTCTTATCCTTTGTTTCCGCCACCATCGTCTTCATCAGTGCCCCTTTGTATGTCGCAGGCAGTTCGCGGGTCGGGTTCAAAAGTGCATCTCCGCCATTGGCTGCATCTTGATAGCACGGAGGAAGGAATTCCCCAGATGCTGCTTAAACAGCATATTGCACTTATAACCCTCAGCGGAGACTACTATTTCTGAATAGCTGAGCGACCCTGGGTTAGCCAGCAGGGTGCTGCTTGCGGTATCAGATTCTGTGAGGTGAAAATGCAGTGGAGACTGACAGATCTCATTAACATCCCTGCTGAATTCAAAAAATGTTTCACTTTTAATATGTACATTTCAAAGTAAAAAAACAATTTCTCTATTTGCACCTGTAACAAGACATTATCAGGTGTGCGGATTTCTCCTTTGCTAATATTTATGTATGTATATATATATATATACTGTATATATATACAGTGCTGCTCAAAAGTTTGTGAACCCTTTAGAATTTTCTGTATATCTGCATACATTTGATCTAAAATGTGATCACATCTTCATCTAAGTCCTAAAACTTGATAAAGTGAACCCAGCTCAACAAAAAAACACGAAAAACATTATTCTTTTTCTTTTATAATTTATTTATTGAGCAAAATTATCCAAATGCTTTGTTGGAAAAAGTATGTGAACCCTTGGATCATACGTATTTTTAAAGTATCATATTTAATTTTTGGTCGCATATCCTTTGCATGCTGTTACTTCCTAAAGTCTGTGACCCATCAATATCAAAAGACTCAATATCTTATTTTCAGGTACTGTTACAAGCGATACTATAACCTCTCTGCATTTGAATGGATCTCTATGGGAATTGGGGGGTGAGACTAGATTCAGCTGAAAATTACAGTGGTACAGTATGGAACACATGACTGGCGAAATGGCTGTAAGTTATCAAGGGTCTGAGCTATCGAACGAGCCCCAAACCATCACTCTGTTGCCAAATATGGAGGAGATAGGGGTTTTTGATTATTTTAAAAACCCCTATGTGTCCGTGACTCAGTTGCCATTTTTGTAACAGTAACAGTAACAGCCAACGTTGTTATGGAAATCGTCATTTGATCAAGTATCTTCTTTATACAGTATACTGTACTATATGTGTGTATTACAGTGAATCTCATACATTGGCAGAAGACGGGGCCAGGATTTCTTCATGAGAAAATAACATTTCTCAGAAGCGTCACAGCATTGATGCCCTTACGTACTCATCACTTGGGTTGATGCACTTTCACTACCCCCCCCCCCCCCCCCCCCCGGCAAGTTTAATTACCCTCTGAACAAGTTTTGATGAATACCACCAGGGGATAGCCTACTTGTCCCAGGGGTTTCTCTCTCTCTCTTTTCTTGGCATATCACTTATCCAATTAAATGTAATCCAGGAGGAGACTTAGAAATCGGAGCGGTTTTATGCATCTCAAACAAATTCCATCTTGTTCTGAGAAAGAGAGGGGCGGGAAGCTGCTGAAGAATACTGCATGCCGCCATTTTCCCAGAGTTCCCAGGCATGCAGCACCCAGGGCAGGCTAAGCTAATTAAAGCTAACGCACAGCTCTTGTCTGGTCAATAATAGTTTGTGCTAGACATGCGCCGAAATTAACTGGCCAAGGATATTGGTATGGAAAGCAATACAATAGTTACTGATTACATCTCACATTGGAAGCTAGCTGCTCAGCTCAGAGTTTTTTTTTTTTTTTTGCGCAAAACCAGCTCCCATATTGTATAAAACAAGAGCTGTATTATTGGCTATGAGTAGAACTGAGCAAAGAGGTTAGAACAGACTTGACTTTGTTTTGCCAGGAATGATTAAGCAGTCAGATTACACACTGTTCATTGGCGGATATTAAAAATGCGATCGGGCCACAAAGTTTAATTGTGATCGAGCACATCCAAATCTTGGGTGATGAGAAAAGGAAATTGCATAGTTATAAAATTCTGCTCTACACATTTTACATGTTTAAAATCTACAATTTTAGTAACAGGCTTTTGAGCTGGAGCATTATTGTAATAAAAAGCAAGTATCCTACATGAGCATAATGCAGTATCCTCCATTAATATGCAAATTCATAAAAAATGATAATTCAGCTGGGACAATTACTCTGGAACCTGTCATTTGCACATATACAGTAAAATATTCAGCGTTAAATCAGCTCATAGAGCACATTTTAGTATGATGAAATGCATTTTTATCCTTCGTGGAGTTACATTGACCCTAAACATTTTAGTGTTCATCAGGCAACCACATAATCATGGTACCAAGGAGAAAGTGTGACAAAAAATGCATATATATATATATATATATATATATATATATATATATATATATATATATATATATAGAATGAAAGAAATCTGAGTCTCACTGTAAAACTTCTCTCAAGGTCATTCCATTGCCCCCCCCCCTCCTCCCAATCTGTTATCTCTCTCTTTCCACAGCTCTCCCCACAACAAAACTTGCTCCCTCTCTACGCCCTTCTTCCCAGGGGGTAAAATGAGGTGTCCAGGGAGATGGGACCAGTGTACCCCCTCTCACCACCTCCCACTTGCCTTTAAACCTAGGAGCGGCCACCGCCGCTCGTCTCCTCGGTGAACTCCACGATCGTCATTTTGACCGTTCTTATCTTCGCTAGCCCGCCAGCTCCGCAGCACCCGCTGGACCGCTCCACATGAAAGGAATTAGCATGGGCCTCAAACACAAGGCTTTAACTGCCATTTTCAAATTGTTTCTGCCGCTGGGGCGGCCCAACCTCCACACCTCAATTACCTTTTCCTTCAGTTGGATGTGCTCTAAACTTCATTATTCAAATTACTTTATTGGTTAATTGGGCGTGCATGTCTTGGAGCCTGGAAGAGCTGATTGGATAGCTGAGGGCAAGAGCAGGAACACCCAGCTCTGGGTTTTTCCTGCTCTTTCCTGCAGACCCTTCTAATATAAAGGGTCCGTTTAAAAGATTTAAAGATTGCGACCGTGCAAGGCAGCATTGGCTTTCGGCGGAATTGATGCGTCTTGTTTATTCGCTAGTATATTTGTGGATGGCCCTCCACTTCAAATGCCAGACATTAAAAATTCTGCATATTGCTTAATGCCCCAGTGACCTTGTTTATATCACTTTTACACCTGTTCAAGTTGACTCACGACAGGTAATACACTGCCAGCAGGTTTAGTAATCAGACAGATTTCACCTAGGGCGGGAACAGATGTGACGCTGTCTTGCAGAGCATTGCGCTGAAGCTAATTTAAACGGACAAAAACTTTTAATTCTTCAATTATAAAGTGCTATAAATGTATCGCCTATAGCACATAATAAAGGAAACCAAGGTAGAAATGGCAAAGCTGTAATTTAATCACAGGATAGTGATATTATTAACCATAAGTTAAGGTCAGGTATTTTGTGGAATCCATCTGTGCTTTCATGGTGAATTACTACCCCTAAAATATATCACCTAATAAAACATTTAGTTCATGTTTTACATTTGATTGACTTGGAATGTGTGCATTAGGATTTGATACACTTCAAAGTGGGGGTTACATCATTAGGGTAGAATACTTCCCTTCTGTCTGGTGGTGACAGTCAATATAAAATGGACGCCACAAAAAGTAGCCAAACTTGAGAAATTTGGATTTGTACTTCGTTTCACGAATAAAAATGGCTAGAATATTTAATTAACCTTTTCAAATTCTTTTGAAAGATTTGAAATCTTTTGCCAACTACAGTAATTTGATATGACGATGACACTTAGATATGTGCTCTGCATTTCTCATTGCAATCTGATTTGTATGAGATGTTATATGTTATCAATGGTCGACTTGTCAATATGTAATTCTTCCAGTGGCGTACCACCGTGGGAGTAGAACTAGGCCTTCTGTAAACTTACCTTTAACGGATGATCACTCTCAATCTGTTTCCGTTTACTTTGCCTGATTGTCAATAAAATAATTGATTCACTCAATAACCAAGAACAATAAGTTAATTATTAGGCTACCAAGTTATTTTGAGATAGCATCTGTGCATCATAAACTTTTCTACATTCGCATTTATGATGACGTGCTATCATGCGAGGATTCTGTCTGAAATGATCCATGTTTAAATGTTCAACGTTTCCGAAATTTTCGTAAATTAGTTTTTCTAGCCTGAATCAACGGTTGCTCTCAACAGTTCGGGGCACTTAAGAAACCGTCCTCTTTAAATTTATGCTTTCTAATCGCTTTGACTAATTTGAGTGTCGTCTTAACATGTATTAGGCCTACATTCTTTAACGCATTCAGATTATTGCCGGGTCCTTGTTAAACAATCTCAAGTTGTCTCTTTGTCGTTATCATCTCTAAATCATTATAGGCTACAAATCGGTCTTGATTATTCAGCAAATTAATTATTTGATTGATTTCCAACGCATCGGCCATCGCTACATATATTTAAATGCTACCCATTTTATGACGCAAAGAAAAATACGAGCACAGAAAAACTTGACATATTCATCAATGTTTGTTATTCAGTTAATTAATTGCTTGATTGATAATTAAGAACTATAAGTGGAAACAGGTTGAGAGTAATATCCGTATAAAGGTAAGGTTACCAAAGGCCTATTTTACAGCCGACGTTACGCCACTGAATTCTTCCATCACAAGATTCCCAAAACATTTTCTGTGCATTACTGCAAGTCATCCCTGTAACACTGAAAGCAGCCCCCACTATGAGTCCCACATGCTTCTTTATATATTGATATGCAGCCCATATTTCATATGGGAATTGGGAGGTGGGACTAGATTAAGCTAGAAATTACACAGGAATAGTATGAAACCCATGGCTGGCTAAATGGCTGTGAGTCAGCAAGGGTCTGAGGTATCAAATGAGCCTCAAACCATCACTCTGCTGCCAGTTATGCAGTAGATATGGATGGATCACTTTAAGGGTTGTTTCTCCTGACTCATTTTCCTATTGAACTCTATGGAACAATAAGCCAGGAGAAACAACCCTCCAAGTGATCCATCCATATCTACTGCATATCTGGCAGCAGAGTGATGGTTTGAGGCTCGTTTGATACCTCAGACCCTTGATTACTTACAGCCACTCAGCCATACTATTCCAGTGTAATTTACAGCTTAATCTAGTCCCACCCCCCAATTCCCATAGAGATCCATTCAAATGCAGAGACATTTAGTATCGCTTGTAAGAGTACCAGAAAATAAGATATTAAGAGTCTTTTGATGTTGTTGGGTCACAGACATCAGGAAGTCATGGCAGGCAAAGATATGCGATCAAATATAAAAAATTATTACTTTATTCAATATATAAATGCAGGGGTACCAATAATTGTGGCCAATGTGGTTTTGTTAAAAATAATTATTTCTTGATGAGGGATTTTTTTTTGAATGAATACCAATTAAAGGTTGGATTTTTCTAATTTTTTCAGTGTGAGCTTAAGCTAATTCACCAAACGGTGAATTTTTTATAACCCTTTATAACCCTTTTTACCCATCTTTACCAGGGGTACCAACAAATTTGAGCACGTCTGTATATATACAGTGTGTGTGTGTGTGTGTGTGTGTGTGTGTGTGTGTGTGTGTGTGTGTGTGTGTGTGTGTGTGTGTGTGTGTGTGTGTGTGTGTGTGTGTGTGTGTGTGTGTGTGTGTGTGTGTGTGTGTGTGTGTGTGTGTCTTATTTACTTTGCTTTAGTGCCTACTGGTTCAAACCCAGCCAATATATGCGCTATATACTGTATATTGTACAGACACACACACACACACACCTCACTGACTGATTTACCACATCTGTTTATTTATCACCTCTGTAAAACTGACAATAGAACCTGGAAGTTTGACTTCCAGACAATCAGTTTCTCAAATAACAGTGTAAACTTTTGAAAAAAGCTCCTTTTTCATAAGCCGGTTAAATCACACTCTCCGAATGATAGAGACGCAGCCTCTAAGCCGGAGAGTGTGAATAAAAAGCGGTCCGTGAAATGGCCCTGGTCTTGCTGCGCCTTCGCAGCGTGAATCTTAAATTGTGAATAGCGAGGTGCTTTACGAATTGAAATATCGTTATTCCGACGTCCCGCTGTGGCTTTTTTCAGCAGTAGCCTAGACCGCAGGACTCTCTCTCTTTAGCGCTTCGTCAGAACTCTGCGTGTTGCGGCTGCGGCCATTTTAGGGCTCCTCAGGCTGTCCTCCGCACAAAGGTCGGCGAAAGGTCAGCCGCGTAGCAGCGGGCGGCCAGCCGCTAAACCACATACGCGGAACCGGTTAATTATGAGCGCCGGTGCGTTCGGAACTTGAATATCTGAACAGCGGTGTGGAATGCAGGGGGCCGCATTTTATTCAGAGAAAAATAAATAAATAAATAAAATAAATAAATAAAAGGTGTAGCAGTGCCGGAAGAAAAGAGGTCCCAAGGCAGTGGAATGTGGCAAAATAATTCTAATATACACGCACTGAAAAAGTTGTTTCAGCACCTCTTCAGTCAATCTGCATTTTCTTTTTCTTTCTCAGTGCTAGACTGTCACTATTTTTACAACAGGATCACAAAGCTGATATGGACAGGAAGTGGCAGTTAGCTCATTCTACGAAAGAGAAAAAAAATTTTTTAAATCACAAAGATTCATTTGACGGCAGTCAAGATAAATACTCCAGGTAGTTAATGAAGGAAGTGTAAGATATAGAGATGATACTAAAGCATAAGCATGTTGTATATGCATTTTATTTATTTTTTTGCAGTATGTCTATATTGCCGCTTACTGAAAGCATTTCTGCTGACAGAGCACAACATTGCATCTTAGCATGGCTTCATTTTTCTTTTTCCTTTTTTATTAATTCTGTCACTTGGGTGGGACACGGCAAAAAATAAAAATAACACAGGGTACCGAAGCGGACGATCCATTTTAACATCTAACTAATACATTTTTTTCATTCATTTTTCCTTATACAAAAATGATTAGAAATAATTATTCTTAATGGTATCATTAATGATCTCATCACATAACGTAAATTGTTTCTGAGAGGTAACTTAGTAAACTCTGTATTGTAGCACCGGCTATTGAACAAAACAATGAATTGTGAAAAGGTCGGAGAATATTTGTAATACACTAGGTATTTCCTGTGTACACATTCTGCTTATGAAACAAACCTTTATGTCATGAAGCCATCTTACTAATGAGAAAATGTATCTTTTGCTTGGCAGTTATTTTCACATTAGTCACATATTTCCGGGAGGTGAGTCTACCTTATCCCAGGCGGCACGTGAGTGTTTATGCACATATACATAACCAATAACAGAAAGTGCCTCGCCTACTTTCTTTCATTACAGTTTATAAGAGTTAGGATATAGCCTTGGTCTTTGTCAATGGAAATTAATATTACCTTATTGCCTCCCAATGCTGCAGAAAGAAAGATTTTCCCACGTATTCCAGACTATTCCTGTATGCGATAGCTTCAGGTGTGATGTGTGCGGAATAGAGGCGACCGGGTGTTGATCTTTTTTATGCTTAATTTGCTTTCATGAAAAGTGACATAACATATGCAGTCCAATTATTTAGGATAGGGATAGAAAAGAAAGCAATCTGAACATATTCATTGCAGACATACTGCTGCAATAATTATATGTATTATGGCAGAAATTGTTTTTACAATTCATTTTGCAAAGATGGATGTCTTATTTATGCCATTAACGCAGTTCCACAATGTTATTTTTCAACTGTATTTCCCATTCCACTGAAAATTGTGTGTAACAAAGATCCACATGAGTTTTATCTGTGTCTAGCAGTTTTATTTTCTCACTGAAAATGTTCCATTTTGTGTTTAATGTATTGTAGAGCTATCCAAAGAACTGGATAGCCTCATTTTTTATTTCACTCCTAAAAAAGATTGGTATCGGAAACAAAAGGTCACTCAATATTGAAGATTCCAAAAGGGCAATATTCAAAAAATGAGAGATTGAACACTGTTCAGTGCAAACAAACAAAGGGAGGAGGGAAATCGTTTTTTTGTATTCATGAAGCACTACACCCCTTATTCTGACATGCGGACGTTAACCGGTTACTTTCTCAATCGGCCGAAGTTTACCGCTGCGAATAAACTTCCTCCCCTTTCTGTGAGGATCAGAGCAATTCGGTTCACGTCTTCTAGCCTCCCGCTGCATTCTTCTATTTAAATACACCCCCCATTTTCCCTCTGTGAGACGTGTGTGTCCGCCTTCTAAAGTGTCTGAATGGCTTGGGGACAGAGCTGTCACATAATACGTCATGCATTTAGATAAACTTCTCAACTAATGGGATTTTTGCTACAAACTTTAAATACGTTTCCTCGGGTGCCACCCGCTCATAAACAGTGATGCCGTTGCAGAATTATAAGCGTAAGGGGAGAGCTGTTACGCCACTGGGACGGGATCAGGATGTGCTGTGGACTCTGTGGAACTGTTGCTTCCCTAGCCCCTAACTCAACCTAGTGTCAAGGCTATCGGAATAAGAATGTGCTCAGAGAAAATACCTGGATGTAGCGGGACCTCCCGTCATCTTCGTCAATTTTGTAGTATGAAGGCCTTCATACACCGACGCGGTCGTTGAAGCCTCAAAAATTATTAATTGGGTTTGCGTTGTTATTCACGACTTCAGAAAATTCAGAACTTTGCATAATGAGGGATGTTAACTCATTTGCTATGTTTCACAAGATTTCCGGATCTGATTTAGATCTTCCTGCGATGTTTTAGTATCTCCTAAATTGTTTGCTTCGCCACCGAATGTTGTATCACCTGGAAATTTGATTGGTTCACTTGTAATGACATCTGTAGGGTTGTTCGTGAAAGAGGTCCTAAAAAGAATCCCCGTGGAAATCATCCTACGACACCGTGTGCAAATGTAGTCACTCTTATTACTACTTGGTGTCCTGTATGCTGAAGCTACCTGGAATTCAACATGTCGAATAATTGGATGTTGATTATGTACTTGACCACAAAAGGTGTTGCAGAATAAAAATTGGGCTCTCTTAGGAAAGAATTGGACTTTTCAATTACCATGGTCCAGCGCATAATTTAGTTCCAGTGTACAGAAATGATTCTATTGGTCATGACATTTCATTACACTTTGCTGTAGTAGTCATGATTGATTGCGATTGTGTTTAATTTTAAAGGTACCAATTTTAAAGCAAAAGTGACAGCTGTTATTCTTATTCTAATTTTAGTATAACCATTATTATAATTATAATTATCATTGTTCGCCCTATATACATGACAGCTCAGGTGCTGGTGGTCGGGTTTAAATGAACCATGCTGGAAAGAGATCTGTTTACAAAAACCATTCGCCGCCTAATTATCCGCGAATTGCTTTGACAGTCCTGTCAAACCACGCGAACTTACATCTGCAGAGACCTTTTATTTACTTCAGTTAGTATCCCATAATGCTCGTCCCATTTAATGAAACGCTGGCAGTTGACGGTTCCCAAAATCACAGGGTTCCGTGCAGAAACACCGCTTCATTGACTTGTAGCGTTGCAATTTTCCCATGCGGTTGGTGCTGTTCCATAAATGTATGCAGCGCATATGCAGATTATTTATATATATATACACTACTCACAAAAAGTTAGGGATATTCGGCTTTCGGGTGAAATTTCAGGATGAACCTAAAATGCACTATAACCTTTACAGGTGAAATTAATTTGACCTTCTCTAAACTTTTGAATGCACATGTCCAACTATTCAATGTTTCAGTACTTTTTGCACAACTTGCTGTTCTCTAACAAGGAGCTGAACGGCAAAATTCACAACAGGTGTTTGATCCATGAATCGACCAATAAATTTCCTGGTTCAATTAGAATTGGTATTTAAACAGTCCTCTTCATCATGCTGTTCACATTTTGACATCATGAGACCAAGATGACACCTAACAATTGATCAACAGTACCTCGCCATTGCGAGGCTTCAAACAGGATGTTCTCAGAGGGAAGTGGCCACTGAGCTTAGAGTGTCACAGAGTGTCATCAGCAGGTTGCAACAGAGATACAGAGAGACTGGAAGAGTCACAGAAAGGCATAGAAGTGGACGTCCTTTGGCCACATCCCACACTGATGACCGCTTCATTGTGAACAGTGCCCTGCGGAACCGGGTGATGAATGCCACTCAACTCCAGGCACATTTAAGGGAGGTGAGAGGCACCCAAGTGTCACGTCAGACCATTCGAAACCGTTTACATCAGCGTGGTCTGCGTGCTAGACGACCTGCAAGGGTACCTGACCACACCACCAGGCACAGGCGTCATCGTCTTGCATGGGCCAGGGAGCATTTACGCTGGACGAGGGACCAGTGGGCCTCAGTGCTGTTCTCTGATGAAAGTCGATTCACGTTGAGCAGAAATGATGGCCGCCAACGATGTTGGAGACGTCAAGGAGAGCGCTATGCATCAGCCACTGTTGTCACCAGACGACCCTTTGGTGGTGGCGGTGTT
This sequence comes from Synaphobranchus kaupii, assembly GCA_029718625.1. Classification (NCBI taxonomy): domain Eukaryota; kingdom Metazoa; phylum Chordata; class Actinopteri; order Anguilliformes; family Synaphobranchidae; genus Synaphobranchus; species Synaphobranchus kaupii. The sequence goes on along the minus strand of CM056381.1, from coordinate 77,415,185 downwards.
ACAGTGTGGGCAGGTGTGTCTAGTCAATACAGAACTGCACTACACTTTGTGAATGGTACAGTGACAAGCCCATACTACCTGAATAACATCATTAATCCAGTCATTGTGCCCCTGCATGAACAACACAGGCCTAATTTCATCTTCATGGACGACAATGCTCTAGCTCATCGAGGTCGCATCATTAGGGAAAGGCTGCTGGAGACTGGGGTACCTCAAATGGAGTGGCCTGCACTTTCTCCAGACCTGAATCCCATAGAAAACCTATGGGATCAGCTGACTCACCATGTAGAGGCTCGTAACTCTGTACCCCAGAACCTCAATGACCTGAGGGCCGCCCTTCAAGAAGAGTGGGATGCCATGCCTCAGCAGACAATAAGTCGACTTGTGAACAGCATGAGACGTCGTTGTCAAGCTGTAATTGATGCTCAAGGGCACATGACAAGTTATTGAGACATTGACATTTTTGTTGTGGTATACCCACCACTGTTGTTGGCTTTTGTTTCAATAAATTGTTTGAGATGAGGAAATCACCATTGCATGCTTCTACTTAAATGCCCTACTTTCATGATACGTATAATATCACTGTAGCGTGAACTTACATTTTCCATAAATTTCACCCGAAAGCCAAATATCCCTAACTTTTTGTGAGTAGTGTATATATATATATATTTATCAGGGACAGTGCACGATTAATATTTTTGTTCATGTGCTGCATTGTACCCAAGATAGCCAACAGTCTCCTTGGACTTAGCAGTTCCAGAGTCCTGCATCATGCAAGAACCTTATGGTAGTGGCTCTCTGACCTGCCAAAATGTTGGGGAGATTAAAAAATAAAAATTCTGAATAAAATACAGTTCTAATAAAGTATGTGCAAGTTTGTCTTTATGGAAATGCCCCCACTGCGGTATGAGCATTATGAGCTGGCTTTGCATTGCCCTCCTCTCCTCTCCTCTCCTCTCTCGGAATCTTTCTGAGTTTATTTGCACCTCCTCATCCTCTTTCAGAGAGAATTTGTATTGACCCCCCTTAGGCAACCTACTGCCATGCAGGCACTCTCCTGTAAGGTCAAGCTTTCTGACCCTCGTTGGTCGAATCGGGACTGATGTGGAGACGGAATCGTGGGAAGTGCAGGGAACAGCATGAACATGTCAATGTGTAGTCATCCATCTTTGATGGCCAGGGGGACTATTCCTACTGATTTGATGGTTTATTCATATAAGGTTGTCAACTCCACCTTGACTACTCAGCTCTGAGACCTGTATGATTCCAAGGACTTGGATGCATACGCTTCACACCTGGTGTTTTTTTGGAAACTCTCCTTTGACTAAACCAACTCACAGGGGAGTGGGCTGTGTTCTACCATTCTATTTGCACCAGACATTCTAGAGGACTAGGTTTGTTAGCAGTTGCACACAGCATACGAATGTTAGAGAGGAAACATCTCAAAGGTGGTTGGTGGCAGACAGAGAGGTTAAGGAACCTTAAATATATTTATTCAGAATTGAAATTTTCCTCAGGATGTTGACACTGAAGCTAATACTTTGGAGGCATTAAAGTTTTCCTATGATCTGTGTTGCGCTTTAGTTATTCACTAAATGTTTAAACTAAATAAGGCATGAGGACTCAGGACCATACCACTTGCAGGTGGTATATTTTGATGTGCAGTTCTGAGTGGTGTGAATTAACATTCAGGACAGAAACTCATATTTTGGGGACAGTTACCAGATAGCGTCTGACATTTTTTTGTAACAAAGTATTACACTAAAAGGGCAATGCAATAGAATCTCAGTCCCATGTGTAAACAGTCTCTTAAGTGGATTTACGGACTTGTACTTGCAACCATAGATTGTAGGTTTGACTCTTAAGTGTGAGTTGGGACAATTAAGCATTCATCTAGACACCTTTCACAAACGTATACATATAACAGATAAGGTGTCAAATGTGTAGTCATAGAGTGCCAAATATGGTATCTCTGTTCAGATGAGAGGAGGAGCAGGACTAAGTGCAGACATTTGAAAGCAAACAAGGGCTTTGTTTAACAGCTCAATAGACTTAAATATTATGATCAACGAGAACAAAAGAAAATCCAGACAGAAAACAAACAAATGACTCCAAAGCAAATCAGGCTAATTCTCAGCTTTCTCGATCCCTCTCTCTCGAGACTGGAGTCCTGGGCCTCTACGGCTGCATCCCAATATTCATCCCAATACTCCTCTCCTCCTTGCCTCCACTCCCCCACGACCACTCGTCTCCTACCCGGAAGTATGCAAAACCGCCTGAACGTTTTGAGTACAAGCAGTTGCATGTCCGGTATACAATGTACCTGACGTTTGCGTCAAGACATTAATTAATTTGTAACCATTTGTAATTGATATGTAGCCTAATCGGCAACATTAGATTAGGACGCAAAGATCGGTTTCCGGAGCACGGAGGAGAGGATGTGGTAGTGGACGAAAGGAGGATGCATTTTTCGAGTTTTGGGATGCACCCCTATATGAACCCGCTGATGAGGCAACAGTTAGCAGCTGCTATGATTAGTAAGGAGCTGCCACTGCTGCTATGCCCGTGAGTGAGGCTGACGCTGTCCGTGGTCCTGGAGGGCTCCCTTGTCTGTCGAAGCTCATAAGGTGCTGGATGGACAGTGCTAGAGATACGGGAGCTCCCCATTATGCTCCTGTACTGGCCTTACCAGCATCACAAATGCGACCTGTCGTCCTAAATAAAAATATCCGCTCAGAAGATATGCAATATCTAAACATCATTTCATTGACCATATTTGTTGTTGTGCTCACAATCGGTGATGATTTCCCCTACATTTTCACTCTACCATTACACAAAACAAACACACAATGCAGAAACTCAACCCTCTCAAGCATTGTCTATAGAATGCTCACAAAACTGCTCGTATGACTGCATGAAAGCTTGACTACCGATCTGTCGCTCACAAGTCAAGTCGCTGTTGCTTTTAAAAACAGCCACAGTGTGTTCTCTCTCTCTCTCTCCCTCTCTCCCTCTCTCCCTCTCTCTCTCTCTCTCTCTCTCCCTATCCCTCTCTCTCTTCTATTAAATATTAACTGTTTGAGGGTATCGCCCCCTGATGAATTAAATCCTACCGTGGAGGTTGCCCTGAATCCTTAAGGAGGGACAATAAGAATCTCTGCTATTGATTTTGGTCACTCTCTCAAGATGGATGTAGTGGTCAGGGTTTGCATGTGGTAAGCCCTTGCCCTCAGTCTGATCACTGTCTGCAAAGGCTTCCCTCAATACTGCATACACAAATTAGTTTAAAACACCTGCTTGAATTACACTTGTACATTTTTTTATTAAACACATATATCTCTGCTTTGTGCACAAGTGTAAGCCTTTTTTTTTTTCTATTTCAGTTGCTTTGTTGAGAAAGCGCTAGTTACATTTCCACCAGGGGTTTCCCATGTGCTTGAGTGATGGGGTTAGATTTCCAAATGAAAGCTCGTGCACACATTCTGTAGTACCCTATTAAAATTCCAGTGGATATTTATCATCATTCTACAGTACTGATGAGGAAATGTTTTTGCCACAAAATATCGATCCTGTTTTTTCCCTCCATTCACATTCAGCGTATGCAAAAGAGCCTCATTTGTAGAATCTCCCTAATTATGCAGCAGCAATGATAAACAGCCTTTAATGGACCATGGTTAACCCCAGCAGGGATTTTAACTGTCGGTGATTCAAGGCTGAGACAAGCCTGAGCCACAAATTTCACCTTGTAACCTTGATCCAAAGCTATGGGTGTGACTATTGGGCAGTCCAACCAATTACCTCCCTGCGAAGCCGCCATAATCAACTGTCACGTTGCCTTTGTTCTCCCCTTAAAAGCCTGGTCCCAACCGCCATTGAAAGGCGCAGTATCTGCCTCTCCAAATACACAGGCAGCCGCACATGCTAGGCTGCTATAAGGGTAGCGATTTGCGCGGTGAAAAGATTCACACCTCAAGTCGCCCGTATCAAAAAGGTAATTACAATACAGCGCAAACCATGCATAGCAATTTAATTTATCTGGTGTTAGCTCTGCGGGAAGCGCTCAGGGCGGCCGGCGGCCCGGTCGCTCGTCCGCCTCCCCTTCCCCGTCGGTCCCCTGAGGACGGAGCCGTTCTCCCAGGCACCCGCGCGACTTTGGCGGCCGCGACTAGTGATCCCATCTCTCTCGGCCGCTCCGATTCCAAGGGGGAGACGCGCGTGCGCGCATTCCCGGCGTTTCTTTTCAAACCCTCTCCCATTCGCACGGCTGCCTGCGCGCCCGAATTAACCGAGGAGGCCATCAGTCATTAAATGCACAATGCGAGGAATGTTTTGGTAATGAATGAACAACAGCGAGTTAGTTTCAATTGAAATGATAATGAAGTAGGGAAAGATAAGCGGTAATGGGGGATCATTGTCACCGTGGTGGCTTTATCACAGTCTGATGTTTGCAGAAAGGATCGCGATTCCAATTTTTGAAAGGCATTAGCCGGAAAACGACCCGTCATTTTTTATTCTCTTTGTGCCTGAAATAGCGGCTCCATTTGTTTATACGCGCCTCCGTTTGGTCATTGGAATTATAAAATCAAAAGAAATGACACAGTTTTTTTTTCGGCAAAATCCGACGACCAATAATAAGAAAAACAACAACATCTAGCGCACTAATGTAAATGCCAGCACAATGTACTCAAATCCCATTATGAACATATGTAGTAATATGGCAATTTAATTGCCTCTCTTCTCTTTTCTCTTACAAAACTATAATGTGGATGAATACGAAAGTCCGCTCCACACTTTCTCTCATTTTAATTGCCTTCCCTTAGGGGCAGAGATCAGGACATCCTGTGCAGGCATGACGTTATTTCCATGTTGTTCTTCCCATGTACGAGGGTCTTTAGTCACTATGGAAACAATAATGGTGCCAGGGGAAATATAACTTAGGGAATGGAGGTATACAGCACAACAGGAGTAGGGCGGTTTTGGGAGGAGGGGGAGATGCGAGGAGAACCAGCAGGCGAGTGAGAGCAGTATCTGGAGGTCAGCGGAGAGCAGTATCTGGAGGTCAGCGGAGAGCAGTATCTGGAGGTCAGCGGAGAGCAGTACCTGGAGGTCAGTGGAGCCTGATGAAGTCACACTGCAGCGAGAGGTTTCATTTCACATATTTTCAAGGATTCAAAGTTAGTAGGATCTGGCAAACATGGAATCTGATCCCCTGCACCTCTACTCATGGTGTGACATTTACATTTTGCGACAGTCCGTTATCAACACAAGGAACGTGGATAAAATATGACATAATTTCACGGTTCCATCTGCAGATATGTAGTATATTTTTGAGATGTAGGTTTTAAATCCCATATCATGTTTTACATCTACACTAGTTTTAAAAAATAATCATTTTGAGCAGTTATATATGAATTGAATCTGTTGTATTGCTAAACGACACAACAAAGTGCATTCCCAGTAACTTATTCTTTCAGAAAAATGTCAAGTAGAACCCTATAATTCTGAGCTCTCAAAGTGCCAACGAGTTTGTCATTGCGCTCCTGCCTGCTCTGTCCCACATGCCTGAACAGTGGCAGCAGTATACCCCGCTATGCCAAATTTACATCATGTCACACTTTTCATAACCACAGGCTATAATGGCTGGGAACCACCTCAGCCGGCCAAGAAGACGATATGTTCATCTGAGGAGAGAGCAAACACATGGAGACTGCCATGCCGTGTCAGATAAATGGGAAGATCACCTCTCTCCGCAGTCAATGGGGTTCTGCCTCGGAGAAAATGATTCTGGAGAGTGAGATACAGATTGACAGGAGAAGAGATTGGCTTCAAAATTCTGGTCCGGCCATGGCTTGGAGCAGTCGAGATAAGTTTGAGAATACATATTGATGTTTACAGATTTGGCAAAGGAAACATTGAGTGCAGTCCAAAAAATTTTTTCCTTAAACCTGTGTGCTCCCCGCCCCCTCCCACCGCCACCCAAAAAAATAGTGTAGAACAAATTTCTGGAGAGATTTCAAAATTGATTAACAATGTGTTTTTTTGGCACCTGTCCAATATCCTGAGTTTATCAGTTAATCTCGGGGGCTAAGCAGTAGTTGGAAAAAAGGAAAAAAAAAACTGGTTGAGCTTTGCTGAAAAAGACGAGGGGGAAAAAAAATTGGTGTTCTGATCTAGACATTAATCTGCTTAGTACTGCTAGGGAGTGCAGTGGACCTAGACCAGGGGCTTGCTTCAAATATACATCAAGTCTAATGATGGAAGTTAATGGGATTCAAACCATTTTTAATTATCTACCCAAATGGTTTTATCCAATTTTATATCCGATGGTGATAGAGATCAAGAAAGAGATCAAGAATTGGGGAGTGTGTGTGTGTGTGTGTGTGTGTGTGTGTGTGTGTGTGTGGGGGGGGGGGGTTCTCATTCATAAACCAATGGTCACAAACATTCTCAAAATGAGGGTGGAGTGGAGGCAGTTCTTCTCCGCACAAAGAGTGAGAGAGTAAGAGAGAGAGAGAGAGAGAGAGGAGGCAGGTAGCCTGCTGTGCTAGGATCAATGTACCATTGTTGATGTATGAGTTTGCTAATGAAAGACAAAATGAATGATGAAACTGTTCTCTGGTACAACTATGAATCAGCCAGGAGTTACTCATTAATATGAGTCACAGTTCATATCGATGGCCATAATGACTAAATCAGAAGGAATTTGATTGGGAAAACATATTTGTGATTTCTCATTTGACGCACTCACCTGATATGCAGTGTTTGCAAAGCTTCCCACAGAGCACGGGTCTAATTAATGCAAAGCAAATTTGCTTCCCGATTAGGAATTCAGCGTTTATGGCAGGGCATTCATTAGATCCATTGACCTAAATGTTTGTTTTTTCTTTAGCCCCTCAACAAGAAATTGAATTAATGGGTATCCTGCAGTGCATCTGAAGTCATTATGAACAATATAAAGGCGATAACGTATCGCCATTCACATTCTGCAGGGAACAGGAATCCTGGATGTGTTTTTCCCAGCTATATCATGCTCATGTAAGACCCGTGTATGGATATTATCAAGTTGGCAATGGATGTTATCATGTTTTAATAACACAGCTCTACTTGTCTTTGCTTTGTAGGTGAGTACATACAGTGGATATTCCGTGGGTTATTTGAACCTGCCTGAGCTTGAGAATTTGTCGAAGTCACATTTTATATATTTTGTCAAGCTCTGAAAATCCAAACACCACATTTGTCAAAACCACTGCTTGCTTAAACAAACTCTGGGATCTGTGGGAAATAAGGTGGGTGAAACTAGCTTGCAAAGTAAATTTATGCAGAATCCTTTCCAGCAATAGACTTTTCGCATATTGGAGTCTGTTTTTAACACAGACATTGGTGTTTTGTGTGATGCTGTCAAGTCTTGTGTAATAAAAGAAAGATACACAAAGGAATATAGATTTAAGATAGAAATGCATTGCACTCTTATCCTAACCTGTTAAAACCTGAGGTTCCAGGAGAAAAAAAAAAGTATTTTGTACCACTGAAAATAGGGACTCTTATTGGAAATTCCTCACTAATTCATTACAACACCTGTGGTTCCACCATTTTAGAGTTTGGTATGGATGTAAGGTCGCCAACAGAAAGTAGATCCATTTACTGATGATGGGAGTATAGCAAACCATTTCACTATTTAATCTTTAGCATCATATTTACTGAAGCTTTGCTGCGGTTGAACTCTATTTACTATTGAACTCTATTGACAATTCAGATTCTATTTACAACCGGCTGCTGGATACATGTACATAAGTAACACCTTAATTGATTCTGCCCTGCTTGACAGCACAAGTAGCGCATTCAAATGGCTAGCTAGAACATCATTTTAACAGAGAGAAACATCTTTACAGCCAATGCTCATTCTAATTTAGAAAATTATATTTTTTTGCATATGTGAGAACGCTACAGCAGTAGAACGTATAGCCGTAAATACTCCACAGTGACTTTTTAAAAATGTTTTTTTCTTTTTTCCCTTTTTTTTCTTCCAATCACGTTCATGTGTGCGATGCTCATCGCAGCCTCCCTCGTCGATTTTTGGAGAGCGCAGACGTGCGCTCGTTAAGCACGCAGCTGAGCAGGTGAACCGTGAGCACGCGATTGACCAGTGGGGGGCGCTGGTGTGCACTGAGACACTGGGTCCGTCCCAATGCTCGAAAAATGCACCCTCCTTTCCTCCACTACCACCTCCTCTCCTAGGTGCCCCGGAAACGGATCTTTGTGTTTTAATCGAATGTTGCCGATTTCATCTTAATTACGTATAAATGGTTACATATTAATTAATGACTCGACTTAAACCACAATGCGAGGTACATTGTATACTGTACATGCAAAAACTTGTACTCAAAACATTCAGGCAGTTTTTTATACAGGTAGTTTTGAGTGGAGTGGTAGTGGGGGAGTGGAGGAAAGGAGGTGGGGAGTGAAGAATATTGGGATCATCCTGGGGTCCATGCTCACACCAATTACGCTTCACCCCACAAGGCTGCTGGACAGTCAGCACTGGCATTGTTCAGGAGGATACTAGCCCATGGGGCTCAAAAATAATCCTATTATATGATTATACCATGTTTTAAGAAAATGTGGACAGAGTGATACCACTATGCTAATACATGTTTATTTTTCGACATAATCTTCAGTAACCAATGAATAGGTTTGTAGTAGTAAAGAAGCAAGTGTAGCGCACCACCCACTATCAAATCCTCGTGCAATTTCTAACGTAAGCTCGCCGACGCCTAAAGTTGGTTCTGGTATGTGCATGCTTTTGATGAGGTCAGTCTACAGTGCACTCACTGCACTGTCCTTCAATGTGTAAGTGAAGCCACTGATGCAAGCTTGACGTATACATTATCTGATTTGTCCTTGAACTATGGTAAATCACAAGAGGAGGAGAAGCAAACAATATATCACAACCCTCACTCACTGTGGCACAGGGTGAATACTGTATTTTATTAAAACTTAAAATGTGAAAGGTAAAATTAAAATCGACAGCTCTGAGAATAATACTATATATATTCTGGATTAATTGAGTGCGAGTTTTTGGGGCGTAATGTGCCATTTCAGAGCTGGGATGTTTAATTTTAATTCACTGGTGCAACATATTGAAGCAGTACACCTCATAGTATTAAATATAATACCTAATACAAGCCTAATGACACTACACTTGGAGATAAAATATGGATAGGATATGCTGCTACCTTACATGAAGAACCATTTTTGGCCATGTGTGAGGTATGCACTGTAAATGGCAAACCACAATTCACATAATTTTGGGGACAGTGGCAAAGCCCCATCCACTATGGACATTATGTGCTCAGTTACAAAGCTCATAAAAAGCACTTGAGTAGTTTTTAGACACACACACACACGCGCACGCACGCACACACGCACACACGCACGCACACAGTACTATGCAGTATAGGGCCTTTAATGAGGATTTTTTTTTTCTGCTGAAATTTGAGGTATTTTCTATACATTCTAAGTGCTATTGTACATTTTCAACATTTATTGCTACAACTGTCAAATCTCATAATGGTGTACTAAATCAAGGTCTCCTGAGGGCCTTCTTTGATGTCACACTCAGGAATTCACAATTTATATAGATGCCATATGGGTTTTATATTCCAATTAATTTTGATAATAACAGGAGAAGAGACATTGTCATAGATCAAACTCAAGAGTGGTGATTTGGGTCTTTCTCTGAGGCAGATAATTTTCATTGAGTAGACATTGTCATGAACACCAGCTACTAGACATGGAATACTTTTAGACAAGTGATTTCAAGTGATTTAGACAGGTGTGCATAAGAAAGAGAAAAGTTGAATTGTTTAGACCATCTTCCTTCACAGACACATTTTTTTTAAACTTATTTTGTACATGGTGGCCTTTAAATTACTTACAAGAATTCCCTTTTACATTTCATTAAAGTTTGTCTTCTTCTAAAACTGTTGATCTATTTTTCTTTTTGGTGAGATTTTCTGTCTTATAATTTTGGTATAGGTATAAATAGGTATAGTTAGCACAGTGAAGTCTGTATGTCATAGAGATGTAACGGTACACAAATCTCGTTTCGTAATAAAGCACTTTAGCACAAGCTTTAAAGCAAGACTGTAATTGCTCGGTTCGAAGCGCGTACCATACAATACCAATACGTGTACGGTTACACCCCTAACATGTCAATATGTCAAATCATCATTCATCCTATTAATGCTCATTGAATACCACTGGGAGAAATTTTATCTTTTACAAAAAATACCCACTTCTGCAATCAATTAGATTCTTCAATAATGAAGAGAAATTCCTCACTGTATTGGACATCAGACAGTATAGTGATGACATAATTATATTCCTTAGTAATATTACTTATTGAATATTGAATATTCTGACATATTTGTATTCTGATTTGTATTGTGGAAATCACAAATACAAATAATAGATCAAAATACCTGAATAAATACATTTTTCTAAATTATTATTAAACTCCAGCTGTTTCCATGCACGCAATTAATGTGTGTATATTCTTAGGACGTGAAGAAGAAATGAGAAGGCTGTATTTCTTTCAGATTTTTTTCCAGATTCATAATAAAACCTTTCTTTCTCTCCTTTTAAATCCAGGAATATTTAAGGCATCTCTTCATGCCCTTGTGAGTATTAATATGTTCAACCTTATATTGAGTGAAAGTTAATTTGGATCTGAAGCCTGAATTATATCCTGTTATCGTGGTACATTTCTTGAATCTTGAACTTGGAGCTGGGCAATTATATGATGAAGGAGCATGTAGGTTGGGGGGGGGGGGGGGGCTACATCTCAGCTCACTTGACTCTTCATTTGAGCACAAAAAAACATCTCTCTGCCCTGCCTCAGAGATAAGCTGGAATGATGTTCCGAAGACTAAATTTAATCCAAAGAAGCACCATCACTCCCAGTTAAGTTACAAAGGTCTAAGGTTTCTGGGGATAGCAACAATATGTCTCTAAAGTCAGCCTGTGAAAGAGTCCCAATAAATCAAGACTGTGGACTTAATGAGAGTCCCATTAGGAAACCCTACAAGATACCTGTTCAGAGAAGCACCAGCTAATTGTGATGTCACCGGCCCAGGTTTGATATACACATAGACTGCCCTGCCATATAGCAGGTTGTGAGGCTTGTGTGAAGTAATTTGCATAATCCGAAGGCACAATTAAAGATCTTATCTTATCTCTTTATCTTTTCTGGATATGGAGGGGTTTGGCTCTGGAGGAGTATATGAATTGCTAATTCCATGATATACACATATAGTGTACACACAGCCCAGGAAAACTATTTCCGTCAAATCATGCTTTGAGAGATACAACAGTTGAGTAAATTAAGGAAACTCAATTTGCATAGATAGTAGGGCATTAAAGATAAAATGAAAAGGACATTGCACATATTAACAGAGGTAAATTAACATGCACTGTCAATATGCACTGTTGAAATTTGTATTAAAAATGCTAATGTTATCTGTGTGCATGTGAATATAAGCATACAGTATGTGTACTTATTATTATTATTATTATTATTATTATTATTATTATGTTAGTACTTGCAACATGTCTGCCTCTTACTGTTCCTGAGCAGGTCAGAGTAAAAATTTGGTGGGAACATTGCACACATGTAACAGCCAGGAACACAGGTGATAGACCTACTTGGGGCATAGTATGAAAAAAAGACTAGGCTACTTCAGACATCTATGAATGCACAGTTAAAGCGTTATCGAAAAGACCAGAGGAAGACCCGGAGCCCAACTGAAAGCTTGCACTGTTAAACACTTCAGTTTGTTTGAATGTTTCTGCACATGTCAGAAGGACCCATCTTTCATGTTGTGCAATTGATTACTTTTTCCTGTATGTATTTGTTTATTTTTGCCTGCATTTCCCTTATCCATGTCTTTTTTATATATCATTTGTGGTTAAACAGTGTAAGGTTGTAAGGAATTGGAAATCCACGGGAGCTATTTACTGCCGCAGGGTTGAGACATGCCATTTTACAATAAAGAAACGATGGGAATACCTGCAGTAGAACTGAAGATGTGCGTATTCTTCAGTCTTTGAGTTCTACCTGTTTGAGTATTATGGGTTTATCGTAAGAGTAAGATTTGAAGACCGGGGAGTTGGGATAGGCTCTTAGTCACCAGGCATGGTTGCACAACAGCAAAGGGGGGGGGGGTTTTGATTTTGGGTCACAATTTCTAAAGGAAGTGAGAATTTCTTCCTGCTGAGATGATCAGCGGTACGCAACTGCAACCATGCACTGCACCAACTGATTTCACTAATTATCTTACCTTGTTGGACCAGGAAGTAAGCTCATTAGTAAAATCAGGTGGTGTCGTGCATGGTTTCGGCAAATACCTGCAGGCACCAATTAATTGACCCGCTGCAAGAGGCTACATTTTTTTCTGGAAACAAATATGAAACCAAAGCTCTGTCCGAAATGGCTCCCAATTCGCTATATAGTTAATTATATTCACTTTCCGCCATTTTATTTGAGTCTCCGAAACTAAAATGTATGCACTATATACTCAAGTATGAGTATAGCCAATGTTTTGTAAAGCATTTTTCGTTAATTTTCAGTAGGTTTTTAACCTCTTGCTAATGAATATGACGGTAACATTTTACAGTTGAATTCATATGGTAAGAGTTCAAAGGCAAACGTTTGAGCAGATAGTGAAAGACAATAAAAATGACAATACATTCACTACTGTTTATTTATATAAATTTGAGGAAAGATGTGCTGTAGTGTAAATTTAGATATTTATGCAACGCCACACCCGTCAAGGCTGGTGCAAAATGATGATTCATAAGTGTCCGAAATCTCAATTTGCTACTCCCTATACCAGGGGTAGGGAACCCTGGTTCTGGAGAGCCGCAGGGTCTGCTGGTTTTAGTTGTTACTCCCCACTTAATTGATCAATTAAAGCAGTTGATTACACAGTTAACTCACCTCACCTGGTTTCTTTGATTTAAGTAGTTGCTGTATTTAAGGTGAAAACAAAAACCAGCAGACCCTGCGGCTCTCCAGGACCAGGGTTCCCTACCCCTGCCCTATAGAGTGTCCAATTGAGTGTTTCCGAGGTAGGGAATAGTGACTGAGCGATTTCTGACAGCATGATTCAAAAACGTTATTGTATTGCATAACAGCAATGAAATTTGACATGAAAAGACTGTCAGAATTTCTTTTTTCCATATCCAGTATATAAAGATATGTTATGTGAAGCTCCATTTTGAATGGTATTCCTCCCAAAATTTACAGCCATTTACGGTTACAAAAAAAAAAGCCCTTTCAAGAGATGGATGAAGGTCTCTAATCACTTCTTCAACAAAAAGTCCAGTGCAGTCTACAGGGAAGTGTTGGAATATGATAGAATACCGTCCTGTCCTTGGGAAGACTCTTTTCCTCACTCTAAATCTTCCCCCCTTGCTGTCTACAGTCCAAAATGTATTATACCACCAACAACCCCCACATTCGGTTCTGCACGTCTGAAACACCTTCCTCTATCATCGTCAATCCTCTTCCTCCTATTCCCTTTGCAATTTTAATCACTAAATGTGTATAGGGCTTTTAATTAAAAAAATAATGTATTATTATTTATAAATTATTTATTTTAATTAATTTCTTTTCATTGTTTTTTAAATTAAAAATACATTTGATATGCCATCCATAATCATCTGGAGGCTGGTTAATTAAATTAAAAAGATAACAGTATTCTAACACTATGGTAATATAAGGACATATGAGAGAAGAACACAGGAGTATCCTTTGGTCAGTGTGTACTCTGGCCTGACCTTTGTGCAAAGTCAGGTAGAAATGATGACGTTTTGGGTTGGAAAAAGTAAATAGCGCACTCTTCATCAATCTAATGTTATGTTGCCTCGTGTCAGGTAGAAAAGTTCTCATTAAGCTAGGAAAGTTTCCTGTACTCACGCTCATGTGACTCCGTGCATGCATCAATGAGCTTATTTAAAATAGCAAACGTGTGACCGGTATAGAAACTGTACATTTATGCTCCATAAATCGGTTCCATTTAGTGTGAGAAACTCAGGGACGTGAACCAAGCCAAGAATAAGGGAGCGTGGGCGGGTGCACCAATGAATTCGATATGTTGAAGAATTACTCACTACGCAGTAACTTGTTTCAAAAAATTACAGGGCACGTGGCGGTTGTGTCCGATCCAAAAGACATATTGCACGTGCGTTCTAATGATATCGGATCATTTGTCTAATTGGAAGGTTCTCTTTGAATTTATGCATTTTTCACCGTCGGCCTCGGTCGCCAGCCAACGGTGCAGTCCGTCTCTTCATAATCACGACAATGGAGCGGGATGATGCCTTTATTTTGGCAAGGCCTTGCGAATCGTGGTTTTTCAGATCTTGGCCGATCGCTGACGGACATCATTTGGCTGTAGCGTTTGCCAGTTTAGAACGTTCTGGCTGTGATGAGCACTCCAGATGGACCACGACAGCGCCCTGATTTAGCCCCGCTCCTGAAACATCGATATCACAAAGACAATGGTCTCTGTTTAAACAGGATATTGCTTCATTCTGCATTTTAATTTCTTAATAACTTTATTATGATCTCCCAATCACCTTCTGATTAATGAGGCAATGCATTGCTAATGCAGCAGTAACTCAAGCACCCAAGTTACTCAGTTGTAGACAAAAAAAATATTATAGGTATCCAATCTGTGCAATTATTTTATGTGAAAACATGAATGCATAAATATTATGACACTTAGGTTTTTACGCTCATTATGCAGGAACATTCCTTGTTATTTGTAAACTATATGAAAACTGTATTTGCATTCAGGTGAGTGTGAGAAAATACCGCTGTTTTGCTATGCTGCAAAATCATTTATCAGTGTTGCACCAGACCCTTAATGAAACAGTGTACACTCACCATGCAAAGTTTTTATGATTAATACGATATGGTAAAAGTATATTTTGTTTCATATTACATTTAGCCTATTACCAAAAGCATATTTGTAATTTTTGGTGTTAAAAACATCATTATTATGCATACATCACATTCATGTTAAATATTTATATTACCATAGTAAAGAAAACAAGTTAATATAACATTAGGATCTGTAACATTCATCATATTACCGATATGCGATGGGTTCAGTTTTTCTCATTTGCATGAATTCTGAATTGAATGTTCGAGTTGTTGATTTATACCGCACAAGAGAAAAGAACAGTGAGAGGGAAAATTAGTCTTCCAGAATCTTCCAGGTCTTGCAGAAATAATGTTTTATCTTTCTCTTGTATTATCAAAGTCTTCTCAAGCCACGCTGAGCACGATTCCATTCATGGCTGATGACCAAGCTGTGTGTCAATACAACGGGCAGCTCATTATAAACATAACGTAACTTACTGACGAGAACTGGCCATTCATCCCAACAATGCTCGCCATTTTCCTACCACTAAAGACACCTAGTGCTCACTGTCTACAAACTAGATAGTATCCAGCACAGTATCAAGCCTGGTCTTGAAAACACTCAGTGTTTCTGCCTCTACTACATGACCTGGCAAGCTATTCCGCACAGAAACTACTCTGTGTGAAGAAATACTTCTCCGTAAATATCATTCACAACATTTCTTAGAAATGCCCAGCCATTCACAGTGAATAAAAAAAAAATAGATTTGCTTTCTTGCATAGCAGTGCATACCAATATATCCAATTGCTGATGACATGCGTCTTGAATCAGTCATGCAATAGCCAACCTGTTCATTTGAATACAACTTTCCAGTTGTACATGAGTGCATGCTGCTGAAGGGTGTGTCGTGCTAATGTACAGTCTCTCACATGACAAGCTAGCGGTACTTCAAGGCTTCTTATTACAGGAATGCTATTTGTTGCCCTTCCCCATATTTAAAATAAGCAACTTTCATCATTATCAAATATCATTGACTTCCAGGAATTAAGGGCCATAAGGATTATGCCCTGAACATCAAGCTAATGCCAATTTCTTTGGAACTATTCCGAACGTGTTTTTTGCCTTCAGCATCACGGAAATGCAAACATTGTTTTTCTCCACGGTTAAACAACATGTATATATAATATGTATAATTAAACTTCAACAATATGTTGAGTTCTGATGAAAGCGTCTCCAGCACGCATTCTCCAAATTTTCAATTACAGATAAGAGCAGCGTGGTGTGGAGTATTACTGGCTGGCCTGTATGATTAAAAAGGTCCTTCATTTCACCATTTTATAGAGCAATTATATTTTCCGCTTTAATACTGGCACATGCACAGAAAAAGGGTGTCGGTAATAAAAAGGTTACTTAATGTTTAAGAATACGACAATATTTAGAAATCAGCGTTGCAAAATACTCCTGGCTGGTTTAAGTTGATTTAAATATTATTAATGTATTGGTTCTTAATATTAAATGCTCAGCCGAAATTCTAGCATTTTATTTGAACAACATTTGGTGTTGATTTATAAAATAAATAAATAAGTGAATAAATAAAATACCATGAGAGAAATGGTGAAAAAATAAAGCGAAAACGTGGAAATAACTGACAACGTGAAGGGAAAAATGAATAGTACTTAAGTTCCACGTTGACACTTGATCTAGTGTACATGATTATTGATTATATATTCCAGCATGAAGGACACTTCACATGCGGTTGCTAAGGGTTCACTTATTCAAAGTGTCTGAGGAAAGCTGAATATAGTGCAAGAAACGATGTGAAATTTCAATAAAGGTATAAACTGAAGGAGAAACTGATCCATGGTTTGACACCATTCTCTCGGGGGAAAAAGCTGCTGTCAAATCCACATCTCGGACAGTGCATTCCAACATGTGAGTGGTTAAACTGGGCTATTGCTACCAGGTTCTAACCACTTTCCCGTAGCAGCAACAGCAAATGTCAGAGCAAGGTCTCCTATCAGGATATTTCGGAGACTTTTGGAAAACCTGTGTATTTCTTTGAGTGTCAGAAAAATAACTAGAACAGAAGCCTCCGTGAGGGTCAGGAGGAGAGAGACACACATGCGGTCCAGGCGAGATGTACCATGAAATAAAATGGCTTGCTGTTTTTAAGTTTTATATCCAGTCCAGTCCCCTTTCCGCCTCACGGACTGATGTAACAAGAAATGACTGCGCATTTAAGACAGGCCGAGCGCGGCACGGGGCTTCCCTGTGGTGACAGACACTGTCCCATTGCAGAAACAAGGACTGATTGATGAGCTCGCTGTCAAAACATCACGCGGGAGACTCACCCCACCAAAACAGTCCTGTTATCTTTCATTTTGTCACATGGGGAATTTTCTTCATATAAAAGAGAGCTTTTATATTGCAATTTATATCCGGGCTGGTGGTGTCACACTTATTTATCTTTCAAAGCTTTTAGAGTAGGTTTTGACCTACTTTAAGATGCTTTTTCAATTTTCTGAATATGAAACAAAAAAAAGGGGTTTTGTGTAAGCACAGACAATATGGACCCTCCACTTCACTGGTCTAGAAGGGAAACAAAGGCAGGATGACATCAGTTGTACAAAAGATGGAACCCCACCTCTATCCACACCGCAACACACCCCCTTCGTTCTTCCCCAAAGCTCGCACAAGTGCCAGGAGCTGGCCCTAAACTTGCCAGTTCACAATATTTTCAATTGCGTAATTATCACCTGATTGTAGCCAAAATAGTCATTTTGATCAGAATTTCCCTCACCGTGAGCCAAACAGCACTTACGACTCATTATACCCCATAACAAGCACTGGCCCTGTTCCTGTGTGGCGTGGGCTGTTAACATTGCAGATCTGATTCATTGATCGCCTCATTGACATGCAGAGAAAAATAGCTAGGGCCAAATGAACGTTTGAAAAGTCAATCCACGAATAAGTCATTTCTAAAAGAGATACTGCAGAGCCTTTTCTAAGGCCTTTTTTTACTGCTTCAATTTGAAGTGGAACGCGTGAGTAGGTGTGGTCATATGACGATGATGCCACGTAGTCATATTATGAATATTCATACGGTCAAGGAGTGAAAGGGTATGTCGATATAAGTCGTAATATTAACGTTAGCAGTAATACAAAGCAATTCGCATTTGAACTTGAACTAGCTAGTTAGCAGTACAAGGGTCTTAGTCTCCAAGAGGAAAAAAAAAACGTTGGTCTCTGCTTTTATACCACGTGCCCAGCCGAGACCACCCTATAGGATCACCTCAACTCCCCCCATTTTTATGTTAAGGATCTTGTGATGTCACAAACCCCCGGAAACCAGCATATTAGTAAGCCTACACAGAAACTCAGAAACTCAGAAAACACCCATTTTGACTAAACATGAGATTTTCAGACAAAAACAGTGTATGATCATAATCTGACCCAAAACAACGTTTTTCAACGGCAAAAGTCGGTTTTTGACTGCAGTATCACTTTAAGGCTTTGCCAGTCATGGCATTACACTGACATTATGTGAAGTTACCTTATGTGCGGTTTATGTACATGACTTAATTTCGGATTGGCACTCTTCATTTTCCGCCACAGAGCACAACAAATTTAGCAAAAAATCCTGAACCGCAACAGCTGGTTTTCACGCATGTTCATATGAAATTACAGTCGGCTGTTGATACTGAGCAGTGCTCCCAACATTCATTTGAAATTTGCCAGTGAGAAAACATCTGGGTGCTCATTGAAGCTCACATCGTATTGAATTTTGCTGAACATATCAGGCTTGAGTCTGAGTCACAGAGAATCTGCGTTATGCCCGAAGGTGAAGAACATGCTCCACGGCAGTCTCTTGGATTTAGAAACATTTTTCAACAAAGGGATCAGAGCTGCTTTCGTAGCGCTGGAGCGGAATTGGTCTGGGCCTCATTCACTAACCTTTCTATTAACACATTTGGTCTTCAGACTTTCTTTCAAACGTTTTTATGAACATTCTGGCATTCACCAATGTTTTCTTTCTTGGGATTTTTTCTTGTGTAGAACAAAAGCTCAGAATGCAAACGTGTGTTAATCCCAAAATGTGTTTATAAAAACGTTTTAAAGAAAGTATTAAGAACTAATTTGTTGGTAGAGTGATGAGGCCCAATGTTTTTAAAATGCAGACACTTGAAAGAATTGTTGCACTTTTTTTATCTCATATTGAACTGAAGGAACTTTGACAAGATTTTTGAAAAGAAGGGAACAATAATCTCGACAATAATTTCACCAAATTAAGAATGTGAATTTCAGATGGCAAAATTAATCAAGGTTAAAACAGTGATGAAAAAATTTAAAGTTATCTTTTCGCCATTCAGATCAGTTCTTTGTATTATCTTTTGAAATGATCATGTGATGTGAGGCAAAGACTAAGCTTCTTTCATTGACCTCTGTAGAATACTTGCAAGTTACTTGTACAGCTTCCTCTGAGCAGAGAGCACATGACCTGTTTTGGCTCAAGGGAGGCCAAATTCCTTCGATTTATTACACTTAAACGTGCCTTGCATTTTCATATGCAGATATATCCAAAGTGTGGATATTGAAGAAAATTAAATCCCACGAGTGATGTTTTGGTCACTCAAGGTTAATTTGTAATGAGTCCATCGTCACATTCACAGATTTTCAAGCCCTTGATGTGACATCCAATATTCCTATCCTTGTCATCTTTTTAAGACTGGAATAATGATTTGTCTTGTTTGCACAATGCAATGGAAAATACCCAAGTTCTCTGATATCCGGTCTGAAAAACCATCATTATTTCAATACTTTCAGTTGTTTATTTAAAACTGTTCACCACACCAGGAGAAACAACTCTGAATGCAACAGCTAATTGCACTGCCTATGTGCAGGCAGGAAACAGACTGTAAAAGAAGGCATCAACATGCCTTTGTGAGTCTATGTGTGGGAAAGAAATGATTGGCTCTAGTGGGTACTCATTTGTAGCCTGCACACTGGCTGGTTTATATCCACATACATTATAAAAAAACACTCCATGTAAGTTATTTTAATCCCGTATTTAGTCAGGTTGAATCAGCTGGGGAGAAATGGCAGGCTACACTCAAATTCATAATCTGTCGGTTCACAATGTGCTCGCTTTGCTCAGCGTCTACTGAAAGAATGTGTTCATCTGCCACTGAAATCGATTTAAAATGTTCTGTAAGAATTGAAGACGTATAGCACTCACTGTTCTGTGCTTTGCAGTTCTGTTGACTATTGCCCCGTGCAGACCAGAGACACATGCATGCTTCCATTCCAAATCAGAACAGTGAAAGTGTGAGTCACAATGCTAATCTATTTGTGGAACTGTAGCCATGATATAAATTTCTCCAGAAGCCATTTCCCCGTTTCATTCTAAAGTTCTCAACAATGCTCAGGAAGTCTGAAAAGCAGGATGAATTAAACTTTAATAATTTTTTAATTGATTACAGAAGCTGCCACTGAAACACAACACAACAACAACAACAACAACAACAAACAGTAAGATTACATTATAACATGATGATCATTACATTAACATGAGATTAATGAAATTATCACATTATTACATGAAAGGATCATGTCAAAACCTGTCAAAACTTTTATGCATACCGCATATTATATTGTGATAATCATCACAATACTATGAGATGAAACTATCACTTTATTCCATAAAAGGGCACTTTAAAATGTGATCATTTTTCTACATAAATATTCATATCTAGCCTTGAGGGTCTCATTCTACATTATTTAGTAATGGCTCAAACTGAGAGGAATGTAAAACTTAATCAACTATCTTTTGTGCCGTAATGAATACCTGGTATCAGCATTGCTCCATTTTAACGTTTCACATAATAACTTTATAGTTTCAAGTGATAATTTTATTACTTCATATTAGCATACTCATTATAATACCCAACATATTTATAATAATATGGTTCCTGATGTTGTATAGGCATAATTACTTAACAGACTTTGAACATGTACTCATTTTTAACCACTCCACAGATTTCATGTTAGCAAACTATAGTGTTGGCAAGTCAGTTAGGACATCTACTTTGTGCATGACACAAGTAATTTTTCCAACAATTGTTTACAGATTATTTCACTTAATTCACTATATCACTATCACAATTCCAGTGGGTCAGAAGGTTCATACACTAAGTTGACTGTGCCTTTGAATTTTTTATATTTGGTCGCATATCCTTTGGCTTTGCATGCCATGACTTCCTGATGTCGGTGACCCAACAACATCAAAAGACTCTTCTTCTTTTCTGGTACTGTTACAAGTGATACTATAACATCTCTGCATTTGAATGGATCTCTATGGGAATTGGGGGTGGGACTAGATTTAGCTTTAAATTACACTGGAACGGTGTGGAACACATGGTTGGCTAAATGGCTCTACGTCATCAAGGGTCTGACATATCAAACAAGCCTTAAATCATCACTCTGCTGCCAGAAATACAGTAGATATGGATGGATAACTTGAAGGGTTTCTTCTCCTGACTTATTTTTCCATAGAGTTCAATAGGAAAATTTGTCAGGAGAAACAACCCTTAAAGTGATCCATCCATATCTACTGCATATCTGGCAGCAGAGTGATGGTTTGAGGCTGGTTTGATACCTCAGACCATTGATGACCTACAGCCATTTTACCAATCATGTATTCCACACGGTTCCAGCATAATTTACAGCTAAATCTAGTCCCACCCCCCAATTCCCATAGAGATCCATTCAAATGCAGAAACATTATAGTATCGCTTGTAAGAGTACCAGAAAATAAGATATCAAGAGTCTTTTGATGTTGTTGGGTCACAGACATCAGGAAGTAATGGCATGCAAAGCCAAAGGATTTGCGACCAAATATAAAAAATTTAAAGGCACAGTCAACTTAGTGTATGAAACTTCTGACCCACTGGAATTGTGATATAGTGAATTAAAAGTGAAATAATCTGTCTGTAAACAATTGTTGGAAAAATTACTTAAAAATTACTACCACAAAGTAGACGTCCTAACTGACTTGCCAACACTATAGTTCGCTAACATGAAACCTGTGGAGTGGTTAAAAATGAGTTTTAATGACTTCAACCTAAGTATATGTAAACTTTTGACCACGACTTTATGTTATTAATGGTTTGTCATTGTTATTTATATGTGTACATATTATTGCGAAAACAATATACTGTATATTTCATCTTGTTTCACCACCCTCCAGAGGAATGGAAATAGCTAACCTTCTCTTGAGAAACGTAATCCAGCAAGCAGGCTGGTTCCAGACCAAATGTTTTGTAATAGCCATTTAATTCACCCCTCAGTCTGCAAACGTCATTCTTGTTGTGCAACTCAATACATCCTAATCTAGGTGTTAAGTGGATTGCAAATACCAATTTGCTGTCCACACACAGTCCTTTTATTGCATTGCAAATGTCAGATCCGTTCATTCGGTGCATGTTTATTGAGTACATTTCAACCTAGTAGTGGATCAGTATGGGTAGATTAGGTAACTTGTATTTTTTAGACAGGGGGGCATACCCGAGATGTGTTTGGATTTGTCTTGACCGATAAATATACTGTGGTTCGGGAAAAACCAGGACAATATAAAGAGTCGGCTGCCATCTTGGATCTTGTCAGGTTTTATATGAAGAGTGCACAGGAGATGAGATATTGAAAACGAAGATCATTGGTCTCTGGCAACAGCAAATGTGCCTGAAACTACAAGGCGGCAATACAGCAGCCTGAAACAAGCTGTGCTTCTTCCTTCATAATGTTTGACTGTCATAAACTTTAATATGCTGTACATCCATCTTCTACTGGTGGTTCCCTTGAGGACAGTTATTTATGAACAGACTGCAAGCTTTCAAATGTGTTTGTAATTCTGTATGTACAGTACATATTATGATCAGATTAAAATATAGATTCATGTAATTCATAGGACCATTGTGTGACTTGCTATACCCTTTACACTCTGACGTTTCATTGCATATCCAATCTATTTATCTATAATCGTTAGACATTTAGAGTACAGAAATGTGCGCTCTGGGCAAATATACAATCTGACTGTGGCCGGCAGAGGGATTGGGGCCCAATTCCATTTCAGTTCACATTGCTCAGCAAATTAATTCAAATGAAATTAACTGAAAAATCCCAATAAAGTATTATGGGAATTTTTCAGTTCTGTGCTGAATTTAAATGGAATTGACCCCATTTTGGAATGGCGTTGGCAGCTTGTCTGTAGCATCGCTATAGGGAGGGACGGATTCAGTTGGTGCGGTTATCCAGGCCACACCATGAAAAAGCAGTCAATGGAGAGTCAAAGTCCTTGCGGGTCGACGTGGATCGAAAACCCCAGGTAGGACCCAAGACCCGAGCGGGTTCTGGGCCCCAGCTTTGACTATTCTCTCTGGAACAGGTCCGAATCGAAGTAATAACCACGGGTCTCAGGTGAATTTCAACTGAAGCTGACTAACCCGAGAGGACCGGACCTGTTTTTATACAAGTTTCTAATTAATTCTTTGCATATTACACATCTAAAACTGAAAAATAAAAGTTTAAAACTGTCGTTCGCGTCTCGCATCTTATCTGAGACGAGCGAGTGTCCAGTAGCCTCTGCCTTTGCCCACTTATTTGGACCAGTGAAGACCTCTAATGGAGAACCCGCAGCCTGCTGTTATTAACAGAAACAAGATTCTAAAAGTCTAAATATGAGATTAAAATGCTTGTTAAAATTCGAACCCAGGACCTTCTTGCTGTGAGGCACCAGTGCTGCACCACCATGCTGGCCCCCTACAGATCCAGCTATCCAAAATCAATGGCTGCAGTTTATTATTGGTGCAAGCCCCCCTGCTAAGCTTAGTAAACAATTACTTGTTTGCTCAGGGCATTTCTCCAGAAGCAGTATTCTCAGTGAGATGGAGTACAACGCTGGGTTTTCCTTCAAGTACTAAAACCGGGCACAGTTCCATCTATTCGAGACCCAACTGCAAACATCCAGCCTGTAAGTATCTGTGTTTTACCTATAAATGTATGTTGAATGACATTGATAGCTGATAATTTTGATAAGTAACGATGGCAATGCATTTTGCCTTGCTGGGCTTCAATACATATGCAATACACAGTGGACATAGACATGGATAATTAGATGATTTCCCTTTGTGCTGAAGTGCTGGGTGGATTGAGTTGGACATCCATGATTTTTTAAGTGAATGTACACCCCAGAAATATGTTTCAATTGGTGCTGGCATCAAGCAATTTTAATATAGGAAAAAGAAAGGGATATATTGTGCACAATATAATATAATCTCCTGCGCTTTAATGTTTATGTTTCGCTTCAGGCAGTAGACTTGCCACAGTACTCAGTAGTCACAGTAGTTCCTGTGCTCATCTCTACTCAAATGTGATAGCTTTGCAAATGTTAGTCTGACTTTGACCTACTGTGCCTACCTTGAAAACACACAAAAGACCATTTGGACACATCTTGAAGGGATCTGGGTACACCCACTACTTGACCTGGGTCGTCCCCATATATCTGAGTGTGGGCGGGGTGAACGAAACCCGGGAGCCAATCGGAATTATTTTCCACCATCAAAATACATGCCTTTAATTTGAGTACTTTACCCCAATAATCATGTTCTGAGCATTCACAGTTGACCAATCACGTTCACAGCTGCCCATTTGAATGCAGGTGGAATGACGTTACGTGAAAGTACTAACCAAACCAAAAACATGACATTCCGATCGAAAAACAATCCTAAGCAACACATGTTTCCAAACCTCAAAAGAAGATTTAATAGTTCAGGTGGCAGAATGCAATTTTAGACAAGAACATAAATAATGAATTGTGCAAAGCAGCAGCTGAGATAGCAGGCCGCTGGGCGGCCATAATCCAGCCCGAGTGACGATAACCGTGAAGCCCATGGGCCCGTAGCCAAGCAGCAATGAAAATAAATGTTCAGGTAACGTGTCTCATTTATTCTGACATACAGCACACACACACGCAGAAAACACACACACACACACACGCACGCGCACACGCACACGCACACGCACACAGCAACAAAGGCAAAACAATACTATCAAACCAAAACCAGTATACGTCGTAAATAATCATTAAATTCAAGATCAGGACTTCTATGTTACAGCACTATTAAGGTGTGTTGCAAATAGCACTCTAAAGAAAGACATAAAAGGGCATACAGAACTGGCAGAAAATGAGAACAGACATACAACATGAATTTCATTTTGTAAAAATGAAAAATTTGTGATTTGAAGAGTAAAGCAAACAAGCTATATTAAACGCTTGTTCAAGCTTTATGCTGAATTGCTGAAGCTAAGCAGGTGTGGGCTTGGTTAGTACTTGGAAGGGAGACCTCCTGGGAAAACTAAGTTGCTGCTGGAAGTGGTGTTGGTGGACCAGTAGGGGGCAATCTTCCCTCTGATCAAATAAATCCCAATGCCCCAGTGCAGTGATGGGGACACTGTGCTGTAGGAGATGCCGTCTCTCGGATGAGACGTTAAACCAAGGTCCTGACTCACTATGGTCATTAAAAATCCCATGACACTTATCTTAAAGAGTAGGGGTTTTCCCGGTGTCCTGGCTAAATTCCCAACTTGACTCTTTCAATCTGCCACCTAATCATCCCCCAGTTTGTGAGAATTCTGGCACAAAATGACTGTCATTGCATCACCTAGGTGGGTGCTACACATTGGTGGTGGTAGAGGCGAGTTTCCCCCTCATCATTGTAAAGTGCTTTGAGTCACCGGTTGGTGAGAAAGGCGCTATATAAATGCAAGGCATTATTATGTAGGACATAGAACCCACCAGCACCTACCTCGACTAATTATGCAGGTCGCCATTGCAGCAGGTCTACCATGGACCACAGAGTTGATACCTAGTCTATACACCATATTTCAAATAAAGGGCTATGCTGTATATTTCCTGGTCACCATGGTGGCTTGAACCCGCTTCTTAGAGCTGCACATTTAATTACTGCTCAAAAATGCCACTCGAATCAAGATGTGGCAGCTTCAGAGTACAGATATGAGCTTTTAATAAGTAAAGACTTTATACTGTATCCCACATATGTATCCAACTAAAGGGGCTTTCTATCTTTTTCTTCTTCTTTTGTGTAAAGGTCTCCTACAGAGCTGTTCTCTGGGGAAAGAGATTGGTCGCCTAAGATCTTGATTGCTGGAGACATTAGTCAGAGCTTAATACGTCAAGTACATACTTGCTCACATGCATTCATTAATCATAATCAGTCAATTTATTTGTCATACTTGTTCTCTAAATATTCCCATCGGTCACTTGCCTCAGTGTTGACCATTGCTTTTCATCACCAAGAAAGATCTGTGTTAACTTGCTTATTTATAAGTGCCTGTAAAACTGAAATTCACAGTTCAAATGAAGACCCTGGTGCTAAAAGTACTGAAGTCACATTTTTAGACAATTCAAGTTGAGCATAGAAACATGTTGTATTTGTTTAGCTAAGTCCACCCTATAAATATTGTTAACAGAAAATGTGCCTAAGCAATGCATAAAAACAGTAAAACTTTTAATGGCTGATTTTATGGATAAATTAGATTTTCGGATTAGATTTTCTCAAAATAGACATTTTGTGACTTCAGTACTTTTAGCACCAGGGTCTTCAAATGCATCCCATATACACTGTAATGTAGTTGACGTTCTTGGACTGTATTATTTTGAAGTTGAAATAATGTAATTCAAACACACTGTTTGGGAATTATCCCCTACCAAGCTATGGGCTATTTTAAGATATAAAGCATGTTTATATTCAACAACCCTTTATTGGAAGTGCTTTGCTTGAGTTATTGCATTATTGAGGTTATACATACCTTTAATAAATTTCAGCCGTATATATAATAGAACATATAAATACATATGGCATGAGCTGCCTGTGTTTCACATGGTGAGCAGCATCTTAGCAGGTAACTCACTCCTGTTAATGTATTCCTAAATAAATAAACGATAAAAAGATCCATGCTGAGAACAATGTTCTGTTTTAATAAAATATACTTCCTGCCCTCTGATTGGAAGAGGCACATATACTGTGTCTACATGTTGGTCCAAGAAAAAACTAATAAGCTCTCTGCAAAGCTTCTGAAATGTGTTCTCTATTCATTTCAGAAACATTATGCATTTGTTTTTTGTTTTTTGCATGTTCAAAACTGAGTTATGTGATGTATACTTTCAGGAATGAAATGTAATAACATTCTGCAGCCAGCTTTCTTGTGTTTCTCTATTTAAAGGAATCCATTACCGTAATGCTTTATGAGAAGGAAAATGCAACGCGCCTTACAGACTTATTCATCCCTCAATCATTTCATTCTGACAGTTTATGGGCTAGAGTAAACAAAAACACCGATGTAAAGGCACCTCAGAAATGCCAAATCCCATTTCAAATGGTTGCACGCGTTTTATAAGGAGTCTGCCAGTTTTTGAAACGAACTGAAAAGGCTGTTGATGGAACAAGGCTGTTAATTTATTAGCATGCTAGCCAAAGTGATGCGGCAGTGCCAGTGTACGTTCTCATATTCGCTCTAGTCTCTTTTTGTTGCTGCGTTTCATTTCGCTTATCTTGATGAATTAGAAATATTGGTTTCCCCTGGGGAATAAGTCACATAGCTTTATGTTGCGCCCTTTGAGTGAATGCGACGCGCAGTCCGCTCTAGCCCTGCGACGTTTACACGTGCCCATTCTTTACAGAGTCTCCAAAGGCCTTGGAGTGAAATGGAACGGGGCTGAATGATGCTATCCACCTGCTCCAGCCCTATTGTCTATGAGTTAATGTTTTTTTTCTGGTGACAAGTCGGTGTGGACGAGGTTAGCCCCCGTGTGTGTTTGACCAGCAGGGTTTCTGCAAGTGTGTTGTCGCCGAGCACCCCCATCTCGGGGAGGTAATGAAACTATAAATCAGGACACTGATGCACTTCCTCCCTACACACAATGCAGCAAATGCCTCTCTGCCATAATATATCATATTACTTTCAAAATGTGTTGCCCGGTGCAGTATAGAATGGCCTGCTCTCGGAAAATTAGCCGCCTCTCTAATGGATGTGTACGCTAAGTGTCTCTTGTGAAAGGGGTTTGTGGTCAGACCTTTTCCAAATTACACGTGCTCTTTGATGTACATTTCTTTGGCTTTCATAAATGGTAGAATATCAGAGCCTCATAAACAATGGCTTTGCAGCTGTTTATTAGTTTCGGCCAGATTGGTGCTTTCAGAGGAGAATCTCGGAGCAGAAAAATACCTTTGATTGTCTTCAAAGCCAATTTAGACACTGTAGAATGGAAAATGTCAAAATATAGATTTTTTCAGACAAAAGCTTTGGGAGAACTATGAACTTCTCTGTAATCAATGGTCTGCCCAGATAAATGCAGATGGCAAGTGCCATTGTTACGTCCAGCAGCAAGTTAATTGCGAGCAACTGTTCATTTTTATTTTTGGGAGTCTTGGGCACGTACATAGGCTAGTATTGCAAAGAACATTGCAAATCACAAGGCCTCTCCAAAAATACTGCTTTGAGATATTTGTGTGAGGTGATTAATCAACTTAATCTATGTGAATGTCTTCTGTATGTTGGAGCTGGGCAAGAAATGACACTAATCTATCGATGGTAGTCCGCCATCAAATAGATCAGGAATGGTCACGATCGACATGTCATCACGCTTTTTAACAACCTCTGCAATCATTTTCACGCTGCCAAATCCAATGCATCAGCAAAGTCTGGTTGAAACAGCCACTGCATTCTCTATTGAACGGGAGCACAAGTTTCCATCGCCCTACATGTATGCGACGTTATGATGTGTAATCTGTGTAAGTCGCTATGGAAAAGAGCTTCTCTTAAATGCCTAGAATGTAAATGCAATATTCCCCAGTTTTGTGCAGTAACGGGCGGGGCTCGATCGAGTAACGCTATTGTAGGTGTTTAAAACTCAAGCGAAAAGCAACTGCTCTTAGTGCGCTGAGGTAAATTTATTGCAGGGTTCTAATGGAAACGCGGCTAATGGTGATGCATTAACGGTAATCATTTTCAGGTCAGCCAGCGTTCGTCCACGTGCGCCTCCTCTGCAGCTGAACCCGCCGGTGCCAGAAACTCCTCAGGTGAACTCACTAGCGACGAGCTCCGTTACATCAGCGCGCTCGGGACAAACATACAGTATGCTAATCGCCGTGTGGACGTCCAAGCAGGATTGCCGGAGCGGGTGAGCAGTCGCGGCGAAACCGCTCCGGTGATTGATGGCAAACTGACCGCTTCCTGCCGCTCGGAAATAAATCTGATGCGATCTCGCGGGGCTGCTCTTTCTGCAGCCTCATCCGTGGCCTGACAACGTTCCCGAGAGACAGCGCACTCTCTCATTCTCGCGTACAAATGGCTTTCCTTGTGGACGAGAGTGCGAGATTCCCCCGCCCGCTGGCTTCGAGCCCCGCTGTGCGTTCGTGGAATGAGCTTGAAGGGTGTGCGGTGTCTTAGCGCACACATGCCAGAGGAACGTTAAACTGCGAGAGGAACAGGGGGGAACCCCTGGGATTCATCCGCGACCCGCCGAAAAGAATGCATCACGGACACATGTATTGCTTTAGTTGCTTTCGTCGATGGCCTCTCGCGGCAGCACCCTGTGACTCGCTGCGGACCCCCCCTGTTGCACAACCTCGTTGATGACAAACGATGGATCGGTCTAATGAAGTTACCCGCGTCAAATCATTTCGATAACACACCGCCGCACCTGCCACAGAACGAGATTTAGTCATTTTGCGGCGGTAACCTTGTGAATTTGTCGCAGATATAAACGAGATCGCCGGCCGCAGACGCCCCAGATGGCGAACAGCATCGTGCGTGCTGCAAGCTTCCTCTGCTGCGTGCCCACAGACGGTCTCTCGCGCCCAAGATGGGATTCTGTTCCAGTTCTGAAAAAAATACCCCCTGACACGCAACAGTACAGAGGTCACTCCATGTCTCACTTTCTTTCTTGTTCAATTTCTTGCTCCCTCTCTTTTTCACTGTCTCCCTCGTTCAGCCTCAGTCTCATTATTGCTTTTTCGCTCTCTCTCCCCTCTCTCATTCTCAATCCCATAATTGTTTTCTCTTTATCTCTCAACCTCTTTCTCACACACAAACACACACACACACACACACACATTTTGCCAGAATAATGCATTTGTGGAGAAAGATGTAACCTATACTGTGTGTCTTCTAGAGGCATAGTGGACTCAGGAAGTGTCCAGCATCTGATAGGTATGTGATTTGGATGCCTTACTCATCTCCATGCATTTCCCATCTGCAAACTTCACAATCATGGTGATTATGGATGGAGATAACAACTGGGTCCAAGTAGAATAGCTAAGTACAGTTATTTGTACCTGATTACAGTGGAAGGTTTAAGATGTACCCACACTCAATGAGACACTAGGCAGAACGGCTGTCATTCGATGGCAGGAGTGGTCAGTTGGACACTTGGCAAATGCATGAGGGAACTCTGGTCTGCGGGGACCCAAATGATAATTTGATAGCAGCCAATTAAACTCACGCTGTATTCAAAGTAGCAATTGAATGATAAAGTCAAGTAGACTATTGAAGCATTTTTTTTTTTTTTTTCCTTAACATGAACAAATGCAACAGAATCTTTCTTTGCTTGTACAAAACTGGACACTAGAATCACCTTTAAATGGTATACATAATACAATATGGGCCTGATTTATGAATACATTCAGTGGGTGCAAAATGACCAATGATTGGTCATGGAATTTGTTTTGCACCAATCATTGGTCAAGTTATTGGTTTTGCATGTGCTAAATGGTTTTGCACCCGCTAAATGTCTTAGTAAATCAAGCCCTATATACACAATATTATATAATAATTTTATATTCAATTTAAATTAATTTTTTTATGCAATTACTTAAATCTTAAAAGCTAGGGACAAACTACCTTTCTAATTACCAGTGAAACCATACATTATAGCTCATGTTATTTTTATAAGCTGATTTTCTGCCCATATAGCACTTTTTTCACATATGCATTTTACACATGTATCTGGATTTAACTGCAAAATAATAATGAATACTGTGGCAATTCATGAAAATATTAAACGGTGAACTTGCCTGCTGTCTGTTGTGACCATGGAAATGGCACATGGATTATGCTAAGGGCTTTTATATGTTGATTAAATCTTCACTTGATTTTTGATCTCGGCCTCCAGTCCTGAGAATTTGCTACTAAAAGAAAAAAAAAGAAAAAAGATTTGCATGTTGATCAGGTTCAGGGTACGCATGCAAGATACGAGTTGCATGTGTGATGTACACTTGGGATGCATGCAAACAGCCACAGTTCTGTTGACATATGCAATAGGAAGTAGGAGTAGGAAAAAGTCACTGAAATAAAAACAGGGAAACTCCACGCAGCAGAAAGCCTCCTGAATATGCAGAACAGTAAATTCATAGTATAAAAAAATCTTAATTTCCCTTAAACAAGCAAGTTTAAATGACAAAGTTAAAAGTACAGGTAAAATCACGCTCCAAAATCTTAAAGGTGCCGTTAAACTAAGTGCGCAGTTAAACTAAGATTGCAGTTTGGCATATAGGTAATTCAAACCCTTTGATAAGTTGGATAAGTTGCAAAAAATGCAAGTTGTAGGTTAAGGATCATGTCACTATTTCAGATGTGTATGGCTGATATCAGCTCACTCACATGTCACTATGCACAAACCTGCCTGTGCGCCAACATCTTCCTCAGCCTTCAGTCCCGGAAAATGTGGGGATGTGAATAAATTCAAAGCCACGTAACTGAATTCCGTCGTGTGTTTTTCAACCTTTTCACTGTTAGTCCTCATTACCTGCAGCAGCAGCTCCTGAAATACATGTCGGGCGCACAGGAAAAACACTGGCACGACCGTCCCATTCGCTGTGCCGTCCCCGCTCATTTTATCTTCCATTCTCCCTGGTTAGCATAGCCAGCATTGTCTATAATATAAATAACCCCACGCCTGTATTTTCTCAACACTGCTGCTCTGGCCACAGTGTCCTTGCTGTGACAGGATTACAGGCCTGTAGATGAATGTGTTCTTTCAGACAACATTAGAGCTGTGTGGCTTATGTCGAGACTCGTTTCTGCACAGGAAGAGGCAGCCACTGTGTTCATTAGCAGTTTGTCCTGTCTTGAGCTTTGCTATCGGCTTGTCTCCCATGATTGTGTGCCGGGGGAAGCGGGTGTGGCTATTGGTCTTTCTGCTGAATAGGACATTTCCCCTGACGTGCTTTGAGGTGACCTGTTTAACTTTACGTAATTTCTAGCTAGTACATTCTCGTGGTAGGAGGGCCAAACTCACAGTTCAGTCTGACCGGAGACTGATTTATCAAATTAAATCAGTGTTTAAAAACTTACCCGTTATTTTCCCCATGACGAAGCCATGGGAAGAGTTTCTGATTGGCCAGCCTTTCATAAATATGCTTCATAGGGTACACTAAATTTCCTTTCGCTCAGCACACACGTTAGATATCATGTGACATTTGACATTAACTACTATTAATTTTTAGTAATAAAAGCTGAAACTCAGGCAAAAAAATGCCATTATGCTCAAAGTCTATCAGAGAAACTGCATTACGGCAAAATGAATTGTGATATTACAGCGTTTGTTTATTAAAATCGGAGGACTAACACGTATCATTCTCACTGCGTTTTTAGCAAACGAATTGAACAGAAGTGTGGATTGCATAATGCACAAATGTTTACCATTCAATCTACTGTACTCAGTCGCTGAACAACAGTAGGAAGGGGCCAAGAGGTTGTTCTGTGTTTATATAATAGCTGTATATGGAGGCGGCAGTCACATGTATAATGCTCGCTGGATGCAAAACCCCTTCATCCCGAGCTAGCTTCCAGATGCGCAGTCACTTCTCTCTCACCCACCTGATGGGTTTGGACTCTAATACAAAGAGACGTTTCAATAACCAGACTCCCAGGAATTTACGTGGCTTTTCTCAGAGTCAGACTGCTGAAGTTCACATCCTTGGAATGACTGTACTTTGATTGCTAATGGGAAGGCATTTTTCCCGTTTTTTTTTTTTTTACCTCATGAAGAAAAAATTGCTTGATAGCAGCAGTGCTTGATAGCCTGCTTCTCATTCGTTACAGTTTTATTCTTAATGCGTGCCCATCATTCCTGATTTTAGTGGACAGTTTTGGTTACTTACCCCACTAAAAATAGCCATACCACACAGCTAGCTTTGTATTTCCCATTGCCTGTGTTTCTGTCCAACCCTTTTGCCGCTCCGTGCAGACAGTGAGTCCGCAGGGAACATTTTAGTGGCAGAGAATGGCAGTGTGAAACAGGTGTTGATCCAGATGGCTCCCACTCCAAGTCAGAAGCTTGTCCAACCCTGCTTAGCTTCAGAGAAGACATGTGCTCTAGCCTGTATATCTGCACCAAAGGGATTCTATCTCAAACCACTCTCTCTCTCCCCTCTCTTTGCTATTGAAACATGCATATTTTTAGCGGTTTTAGACATATTAATGCTGCCCCATTCTTATGACCTCCCATATCCTTTCACATTGTAACTATTTCACATGCATCGATGGAATATGAAAAAATAATTGAATAAAAAATTCTGATTGATCACATATCTTCAGCCAGATGGTCCACAGTTAAAGCAACCAGGCCAGAGTCTGCTTGATTTGTGAGGTGGGACAAGCCCTTTCTTGCCGAGGGCTGTTTGGCTGCAAGCGAGCCCTGAAGGGTCCACGAGCAGTGCCGCGGTGTCGTGTGCAGCTGTGCGGTTCTTCTGATTTGAGCTTTAATCTTCTGCACAGCTTTGTTTCTCTCCCTCGTCCTCCATCAATTTCCGTATTTCTTCGTACGGATACTTCAAGCAGAGCAATTAACGAGACGGTGCTGTTTGAGATGTAACGAGCAAGGACTGCCAAAAAAAACAACATACCAAACACAGTTTAATGTTCCCAAGTGGAATTTATTAACTGCATCACAAAGACAATTATTCCACCAGGTAGGCCTTTGTCATGAGAAAAATACCCCAACAAATGGGTTCATCAAGTCATCACCTAAGAATGTGGCACTGCACATAACTATTGATGAATGTGCTTATCGCAAACACTATAGGCTGGGTCCTATAGACTAGACACAGGTTATTAGGCAAAAATGACTTGGGAGCCTGGAATTAATCTGTTAGTTCTTTGGCAGATGTTACAACGAATAAATCAAATAGTCAATGGTGATATTTTATAATAACACACAATCCAAGCTAGTATCATGTCCATGGCAGAGCGAATTCTTCCAGTGAAATAAAAACAGAGAAAATAGTGGGATTCATTCAATTTAATGTTAAATATATAACACACTTAAAACAGAGATTTCCTGTGCAGAGTGCTAGATTTGTTTGCAAACCTGTCTTATAATAGGTTTATATTTTTTGTTGAAGTAATGTGCATTTAGTTTACACCTTAAAGTAATTGCATGAAACGCTTGACCCCGTAGCAAAATTTAATTATCAAGGACTACAACTCAGTATTATATTCTAAGTTGTTTCACATGATATTCCAATAAGATACATATCTGCCTAACACCATACTGGTAAAGGCCAAGAGGCCACACAGTTCACTTCTACTAATTCATTATCTATTTCTACAGCCGTACGACTCTCTTGTCGCACTTAAAATAACTGACTTGCTTGAAATGCTTGCTTGAGAAAAAATGCATGGCATTTAGAGCCTGATTAAACTAATTATTGGTGCAAAACAAATACCATGACCAACCACTGGTCATGTTATTGGTTTTGCGTGTGCTAAAAGGTTTTGCAACATGCGTAAGGTCTTAGTAAATCAAGCCCTTAATGTAGAATTAACCTGGACCAATCCTTTTCTGCGCTATTCGTCTTGCGACGCTGCTGCTTCCCGATATGTTCTTTTTTTTGCATTTTTGTCTGCCTCACATCATGTCTTTCGAAACTCCGCTAGAATACGCCCTCATCTGCTATGTCATTATGTCTGTCACTGCAGATTCTGTTCTTATCATTCTTCTTATGTCTGCCACCTTCTGTTTTGTGCAAAAGGGTCAATGTCAAGTCAACCCATACACGTCACCTTCCGACATGTCATGTGACAGATCAAATTGGTGCAAGTGCACCCCCCCCTCCCCGCAGACGGCCTCACACATAGTTACCTAGCAACAGGGGTCCTGCGCGGTGTATTCCACAAATCCATGTTACTTTGATTAAACGCAGCATGATTTCAGTCTCATTTTGACACATTTCCTCCTAAAGGTCATGAGATTATTCTGGGGAATTGCCTTACGGAGATGAAATTGGAGATATGGAGATATGTTTAAGGCTTGCAAACTTATTTTACCGGTGCCTTCAATCGCGTGAAAATCTCCTGCAATATAATGAGCACGTCGGCACGAGGCTAACAAGCTGGTATGAACATCACAAAACACGCAGCCGTAAGAAGGGCGCTGCAGTTTAGAGAGCGCTGTAGAGAGGTGTTTGTGGATTTAGGGCACTCCCACAGGATAGCACTTCAGGGATTGAAGTTGAACGTAATGCTCAGAACAAGTATTCTGCCCTTGTGTGATGAAATGACTGAGATCATTCTTTAATGCAATGTTTTCACGAAAGCGCATAGTTATCCCGATTTATCGCTGAGACCGAAAATGTATCTTTCAGCAGTTCCGCGTACATGTGTCGTAGGCTATTAACTGGGTTGAAAGTGTAAATGAAATACACGTGTGGTCGTTAAATTGCCACAGTTGTGTACATATTCAACAAACAATGGAAAAACTCTGCTCATGAAATATGAAATACTATACATTACGCAAGTAATTTAACCGCTGTGATTGATATGACAAACTGCCGCGCGGTGGAATGAATGGTCATGTAAAGCAGTCACTGGCTTTGAAAAGTGGACTCGTTTCAAGGACATAGGACTGCCACAGTGTTCATACACACCTCATCCTCACACTGCAGCCATATGCAAAAGACCATATTACAGGGAACCTGTTGTAAAAGTGCTGCTGTTGGTTTCTCCCATTGGATTTGCATGGCGCAATTTTGGCCCACCGTTCTCCATTGTTTTCTGAAACGATGACGTGAAAGTCATTGGGTGTGGTCATTCTTGCTGTGTACATCGGGTTCAGTTATTTGGCAATCTGCCACCGTCAATGCGAATTACGTTGTTTAATCCAATTGCGGTACGTGGAACTGGCTCGCTTCTGCCCTTATGGAAATGTAATATACTGCAGTATATTTTAAATATATTGTGTAGATAATTTTGATATATTTACAATATACTGCAGTATATTCCTTTTCTGTAAGGGGTGAGGCCGTAATCCAAGCTGCAAATCCTCGCGCTTCCTGGAAGGCTGACACCAACCTCGTCAATTAGTGAGAGGAAGCTTTGGCGCCGTGATACAAACACAACCTCCGCAGCGAGCGGAGGCCCCGCAAGAGCCGGCTCTCCTTCTCCGCGCCGTAGCGGCCCTGGGATAGCGGTCAAACAGAAAAAGCCTTTTGATGCGGCCGCGGTTTTGGAACCGAGGGAAACCGCCGTCCCGTCGGGAGCAGCCTTCCCATTAATTAACCGAGCTGCCCAGCTGCTTCTAATCTCGCAACATTTGCCAATCTGGCTCCGCTCCCTTTTATTCCCCCACGCCACCCCCCCGAATGTGAAACAGTGTTTCTTCTCGGTGTAAATTAGTCATGGCTCTCCGTTGAGGCCCCTGTCCCAGCTGTATTAGGTGTGCGCGGAGGGCAGTGCGATTGTTCATCCGCGGACGGAGACGGGAACGGATGCGCGTGTTTTGACAATGAATGGGGCGCCGCGCTCAGTCGGCTGTAAATGACTTCGGAATGATGGGGAGAATCCTCGGCCCGGCTCCCTGTCCCACCGGTGCAGACTACAGGTAATCTCCTTTTTCCTGTGTTACTCAAGACGATCGTTATATATGCGCAGGCAGACTGAATGCTTCCTCCACGGCTCAGGAGCACACCTGTGGGATATTATCAAGTGTCACGGCCTTTTTTGGACATTATTACTGATTAAATGTACATGTGTATTTGTGCATTTACTGTATACTGTATGTCATAAATATAATCAACAGAAATGTATGCATTAATCTGTAAGGCCCCGTTTTACAGGGTGAAGTCTACACCAAAACTCAATTATCATGAGGTCAGTTGATGATCAGTTTAGACTACACATTACATTACATTACGGGCGCTCTTATCCAGAGCGACTTACACAACTTCTTATTACGTTTATCCATTTATACAGCTGGATATGTACTGAAGCGATTCAGGTTAAGTACCTTGCTCAACGGTACAACGGCAGTGTCCTACGTGGGAAACGAACCTGCAACCTTTCATTTACAAGTCCAGTTCCTTAACCATTATACTACACTGCCGCCCCAACAAAATCTTAAGATCGCACTACCCGACATTCTATCCTGTAAATATTTGTCTCGCTGACATGCTGCAGACACTTAACGCTGAAGCCCAGGCGGGGGGTCAATAACTACACAACTCTTCACTGGATTTTGGTGGTGAGGGATGTTGATACTCCGCTGTCTCGCCAGAACAAACGTGAAAATCTGACGAATTCCGATGCAGCTTGTCAGATACGAGCCAGAACGAATGCTACATTGTTAAAGCGAAGAGACTGATTGAGCTCCGGTCAAAGTCAGATATTTCATACGTAAAAAAACAAAAAAACAAAAAACAAGCAAGTGTTCTCCTGCTGATCTGTCACTCTGATTGAGTCTGTTCTTTTCCCGAAGAGGCAGTCGTGTTGAGTTCAACCAGCCTCCCTCCCTCCCTCCCTCCCATCACGCCATCTCATGCAGTCATGCAGAACCCGGAGTACTGTTTTTTGTTTTTACAGAGGCCATGATGCCACTAGCGTGCTGTGTTGTTTCCCTGCTTCCTCCACATGAGCTCATTGGCTGATGTTGATCACTGGTCACTAAGATCGTCTTTACAAGCTCAAAGTACGAGAGTGATGCAGATTTGGTGCCGAGAAACTGAAACGCGTTAAAAAATATCAGGAGGCCTTGGACTTGTCCAAGACGGGCAGAGTGGGTCCTGTTTGCTCGCGTCTTTGACTTGCGTACACCTAGCAACGCTCCAATTAGCAGAATTTGCCTGCGAGCTCCAAAATCGCATAGTCCGAGTCCGACATGACAGTATTCCTCCTGTCTCATCTGCATTTGTTGAAGGGGTCTCCACAGCAACGTGAGAATAAAGTGTGCTGCTTGTTCTGTTTTAATTAACAGCCGTTCCCGATTGCAACACTAGCAATTTTATTCCCATTGTCCATCTTCAGTGCTTTGCTGTGCTGTAGCAAAGTCGGAACAAGAGCTCCTTCGTGAAAATGTCCCCAATGATTTTTTCTGAAAGTTTTTTTTTTAAATTGGGTGGCCAATCAGATTTCAGGTTTTCCTCTTCTCTCTTTGCGTATGCAAAGAGACATGGGCTGTGTTCGGAATCGCCCCCTATTCACTATATAGTGCACTATTTAGGGCGTCGGCCATTTTGTAGGGTGTCCAAAATTCAAAATGTCAATTTGACACCCTAAGTAGTGCACTCAATATCCCCCACAATGCACCACAAAATGTAGGGTACAAACTATGTACACTACATGACTGGAGACATTTTTTTGTCAAGATGGCGACGGCTGAGCCTGCGCTGGTCTAGAAATGTAAATATAAATGCAAGTTTCATCTTGTAGCCTATATTAAATCAGTTTAATCGGTTTTATAACCGAAATATAAATAAACGCGGTAGATTAAATATATTATAAAGTGTTAACTATTTTTTTTATTTAACAATTATTACTGTTTAATGGAAAATTCTACTTAATTAGCTAGCTAGCTACCTTGTTACCTAACTTACCTATATACGTACAACGAGACAACAAAACCCTTGTTCAAAATAAAAAAGAACACTTTTTTACCGTTTCTTGCATGCTTTCTCACCAAGCCGGTGACCGCTGTCACGCAAGCGTCGCGCGTTGCTAAGTAACCTATTCAGATTATGTAGTGTCCGAAATCACCTCCTTCTTTTCCACCAGTGAATCCCTATCTAGTGCCCTATGTAGATTCCCTAAGTAGTGTATAGGGAGGGAGTGAATAGGGGGCGATTCCGAACACAGCCATGGTCTCTTTTGAGACCTCAGCACTGAGGCCGATTATTAAATGTGAATATGTTGGAGAACGGTATACGGAGTAGGTGAGTGTATAAATGCTGGACATTTCTTCGCTAATCAGGTGGCCGGTCTACACGCGGAACGTTATGTGGCTTTCGTCAAAGACCATCTTCAGTTTGATCAACTGCTGAGGTTTGTGGTCAGCAGGCCGCAATTCTCAGCTGAACGCCACAATGCTAAATAAATGGGAAGGTAGCCTCATTTGCATTTAAAAAGGAATGCTGATAAAATAAGCACTTAACCTGAAGTTTCAACCCATCCAACACTCTGACACTCTCAACAGCTTGATCGAGGACTGCCTTTATCACCGTGGGAACTATTATGAGATAATTATATTTATTTTCACACGGAAGAAAGAAAGAGGAAATGCGTCTAGTTGTTCTAGAGACCAAAGACACTGAAATTAATGATACAATTATTCAGAAATATTATTTTTTGTTTGTCCCATTGAGGTTAAACATATTGATATACTAAAAAACACATTGTATACAGATAGATGTTTGTATCAAAGTAGCTACACGTCTCCGGCTGGGTTTCAATTACTCTCATTTTCCTTGCAAGGTCGGTTTTACCAAAGGTTTCAAGACAGTGTATTTGTAAAGTGCTTTTGATTGTAGTGCAGTGGTTATTATTCCCAGGGAACCTTTACATTTTTGTGCAGAAGTCAAACAGCTGTGTGGGCATGGTTAGTAATTGGTCAGGAGACACGAGGAAAAACGAAGTTGCTGCTGGTTGAAGTAGTGGTCTGGGTAGGGAGAAATCATCCCTCTGGACCAACATAGACCAAACTAAAAGTCCCAGCATAGTGGTGGGGGCAACTGTGCTGTAGAAGGCACCGTCCTTTGCTTGAGACTTTAAACCAAGTTCCTGACTCTCTGAAGATCCCATGATGCAGTTTTAAAGAGCAGGGATGTTAACCACAGTGTCCAGGCTAAACTCCCACTAAACTGGCTCTATATCTGCTATATCTGGCCAATTGGCCCATACAAATCACTGCAAAAGAGAATTGAGATCTCAGTTGACCTAGTTTGCAAATTTACAGGTATATATACAGTATGTATATATATATATATGCAAACGTATTGGGGCAGTGACACAATTTTTGTTGTTTTGGCTCTGTATTCCAGCACATTGGATTTGAAATGAAACAATGAATGTTGCTGGATGTTCCTAAAGTGCAGACTGCCAGCTTTAATCTGAGGGTATTTACATCCAAATTGGGTGATACGTGTAGGAATTAGTCCTTTTTTTACATAGTCCCCCCCCATTTTAGGTGAGCAAAATAAGAGGCCAATTGGCTGCTGTTTCTTGGCTAGCTGTGTGTCTTTGCACCATTAGTTCACAAGAAAGGTAACAGAAGGTCTAAAGTTGATTCTACGTGTGCAGTTTGCATTTGCAGTCTGATGCTGTTGCCTCTTAACATGAGGGCCAAATAAGTGTCAATGCCAGTAAAGTGGGCCATCATGAGGCTGAAAAATCTCAATAAATCGATCAGAAATATAGCCAAGACATTGGTTGTCTCAAAATCAACTGATCGATACGTTTGTTAAGATGCAAGAATGCACTGGCGAGCTCAGCAATAGCAAATGACCTAGTAGACCACAGACCACTGTAGTGGAGGACTGATGCATACTTTCAAATGTGAACAAAAAAAAACATTTTCAACTGTTGAACAGATGAACACTCTTCGGGATGTAGGCATAGATGTGCCAAAGACTACCATAAAGAGAAGACTACACTAGTATTACCTCAGAGGGTTCACCAAAATGGATATGGATGTACATGCCGTCAAATTAAAGCTGACAGTCTGCACTGAAATCTCTTGTTTTATTGAAAAATATTAATCATGAATGAACCTGTCACAGTCTAAGATATCTAAGCATATTGTGCCTCCTTCCCTCGCTGTCTTTGTTCAGAAGACAATGTGCCGCAGTACTACGTACCCCAGTGGGCAGTGGGGCATTTTGTAATGTGTTTTACATTTATTAAACCAGGAAGTCATATTAAGATTAACATCTCCTTTTACAAGAATGAGCCCTGAATGTGACAAATTGAATGTACACATTTAAAAAGGCTTCAGAGATTATTGCTTATATAGGCCATAAATATCACCAAGGAAATGAAACGTTTCTGCTCCTCCCTCGCTCTTATAATGCAACTGCATTATTCCCCATCCTTACAAGCATTTCCCATTTCAGCCATTTTTAAAAATCTGTATACCTAACACATAGAAGGGAAACTTTTTAATGTGGAGGAGGTCGAGGGCGTTTATTCAGAGGCAACATGTTTTTCCTAAAATGGCATCTCACTAAATTTATTCAGTGCCGTATTCTCTTGATTTTCACAAGGAAGAAACCAATTTTCAGGTTCAGGATTTCAAGTCAACGAAGAATTATTTTCTACCACTAACTGGTAATGTGGGCTCCAAATTGACATGGTAAAAATTACGTACAAAAATTCATAAGTCATCTAATTACTTGGAGGTGTTTTCTCCCCTATTGTTTTTCTCTCCTGCCTGCCTCTGGGGTGTTCTGGAAGAACACAAAACCAGTGCATACTTTTAAGACTTTTGTTTTTTAAGTTCAAACGTGGCATTTCCATTCGACTTCAACACCAATTATGATTTTCTGTGGTGCAAAACTCATACCCAAGGGGGGGGCGCAATGTCTGCAGCTCTTTTGTGGTTTCCTTTCAATCAGTAGCCAGCCCCTGAAAGCAGAGTGTGTTCATTTACTTTATTTTTTATCCAATAAATGACATAAATTGTGACAATAAATTTTAGACAATAAATGAAACACACAAAAAAAAAAAAAAAAACGTAAAAAATAAAGAGCAGACACCATGGCCCTCCAGGACTGAAGCCGGACGCCACTGGCCAACGGGCCTCTTATCAGCACTGGCATCGCACATGACTGGGGAGATACTGAGTATCACACATGACACGGTGCTTCAGACCGCTCTAATAAAATCTGTTCTGCTTTGCTCCCGTATACCAAGCAACGCACATCAAAGATTTAAAGGCAATCCCATGTGTCAACAGTCAAGCGGCTCAAGTTAATTCATTCAGTCCAGTTGTGTCATAGAGGTCCGATCTGCATAAGGCACGGAATGAAATTCCAGGCATGCTACTGTGAAAGTGAAGACATTCACAAAATCCATATGAAATCATCCCTGAACACATACCGCCACATACCAGCCATGCCCTTTGACTCAATGGTAATTTTTCTCTTTTTTGACATTATTTGACATGAATTTCATGAATGCAGGATTCAATTCTGCAATCGGGTCCCTCATATGAATCCCAAAGTAACAGACGTGGTACGCTGAAGCAGAAATGTTTTTAATTTGCAAACATTATAAATGAACATCTGGTGCCATTATAATTGTTATTCTAGCGTTTACATTTTATCTGCGGTCCTGTGTTATGCCTTGAAATGGTCGTAACGAGGGAAAGACTTGCATCTATAGTTCGTCACATGTTCTCGCCATGCCGGGGATGGCTGACATATCCGTGAGAAATTAACTATAAAATGTACAAGATGACATGGGCACTATTCTTGCCTACTGTGTTGCTTATCAAGGAGTTTCCATGTGGAAAAATTCCGTCCTTCCTCCACAATGTTTTAGCACTAAATCATTTCATATCGTATTTTTCAGTTCAGGGCCAGCTGGGGGCATCGTGGCTCACCTGTATTTTACATAGAGCAGTGGTAGCCCTTATGGAAATGTAATATACTGCAGTATATTTGAAATATATTGCGACGATAATTGTGATATATTTACAATATACTGCAGTATATTATATTTCCATAAGGGAGGTGCTCTTTTGATGTGCCGCTTGGCCTCATCTACATGTTTTGGAAATGTCACAGTTTTTTTTTTTTTTAAGTCCACTGTGGACGTGCTTCTGTGTTTATCATGCGTGGCCGTAGTGCCCGTGCGACCAGCTGTGCTTCTTTGTGCAGACGCGTGTGCCGACAGCCCATTAAGTGCACTGTCTTGGATTGAAAGATTGTGCAGCTCAGCTGGTCGACAGCAGCCTGAAAAGAAGAGGTGGCCAGCTGCATGCTCTTCAAATGATAGCGCGTACTTGACTGTGCTCCAGAATTGATGGAGGATGTTGTAGCAGTGAGACAGGCCAACGGATATAAAAAATGAATCCCGAATTGGGAAAAATGATTCAAAAAAATAAGGAATATCCTTGCTTTTTAAAATGGTTCACAAAGAAAGCAGGTGCTGATCTGTAAAAAAAACATATATGTACAGACATTTGATACACAACAACGGGACATTGTGCTTAGTATGGGTTCGGTAATAGCCCGCTGTTGAACTGCGACCTTGACCGTGTCTGCTCTGATGTCTTTGTTCCTCCTGACGTTCGGACCGTCGAGCGTGATTGCCCTCCTGGGTGTTCTTTATTTCAATAAAAGATGCATCTATCAGGGTGTCCATTGATCTTTGTGTCAG
Source organism: Synaphobranchus kaupii (assembly GCA_029718625.1). Lineage (NCBI taxonomy): Eukaryota > Metazoa > Chordata > Actinopteri > Anguilliformes > Synaphobranchidae > Synaphobranchus > Synaphobranchus kaupii. The sequence continues at coordinate 77,371,533 of CM056381.1, read as the reverse complement.
TCGCCTTGATTTTCCACAATAATAATCTGTTCAAACTTGACAAACACCATTTTACGGGTCGGATGGGAGACGAGCAGGGAAAACAAGCGGGCGAAATTGACTGTCAAAAGCGATGCAGACAATCGGTGTATGTGTGAGGCCCTTCAATGTCAAAGATGTTTCATCAATTCATTTGTACAACCTCACAAATTGTTCTAATTTACAGCAGTCAAATATGCCCTCGCAACAAGGTCTGTGATTGCCCTGTTGCATAGTGGACACTTGCCTATATGTAAGGCCAAAAAACATTATCACTGCCATGTTATAACCCAATATTACCAACAAACATGTGCTGGTCATTGATAAGACCTTTTTGAGGCACAGAAGGCTCATCATTGAGTCACGCTTGAAATTGAATGACAAACTCTATTCTGGGAGCGGAAACCAGTTTAGTATCACAGTGCATATTCATGTCTGTCATTTAAATTGTTTCATTTTATTTTGAGATGAAAAAATGAAAATAAAATAAATATCCTCCCCATCTGTTGTTCATAACAGATCTTCCATCCCTCCTGCACGTTCGGTAAAAATACACTTTACTCACCCTTTCATATTTCAGGCAGCGCTTTTCAAAGCATTTTAGAAGAATATCAGATGCCTATAATGAACTGGCTTGTGTAAAATCAAAAAGGAACAAACTTCTTGAATCCACAGACACGCGGTGCTGATTCTCCCCTCTGTTTCTGTTATATTTCTGTTGATCAACAGCTCACTGCCTATGAAGCAACGTGCAATTAGAGACAAGCCTCTATTCTCAGAATTAGAGTATTAGGGCTTAACTGAACTGTTTCAAAAACGATCCGATCCAACAGTCTGTTTTTCACAGTTATTGCCCTGACAAAAATTTTAAATACTGCCACATGCTGACAGTTTCTGGGCTCAGAAAATATGAATACATTTCATACAAATGCATTTTTAAATAACTATATTGGAGTATTGAAATTGGTGATAATGTATTGTATAATGTATAATTGGTAACAGTGTATTTGTCAAATGATACAATATCTCTTCTGATCTTAATTATATGCGTTCAGTCTAGTTTTTAATTTACTTATATTTCTTAGTTAACAAATGTTTTGATCATGTATTTCTTAATATGCATTGCTTAACAATGCTTAATTGTAGTATTGCTTAATTGAATAATACTGTGAATACCATCAGCATTGTGCAAGGAACCTTATTATAGGCCCTTGCTACTCCAAGATATTTACAGGTGAAAGGATATGTCAACACACGGTGGGAGTTAAAGGGTATGGGTGTTTCAGATCAATCTTTTCCAGTCAATTGTGTGTACACGTTAGACCAAGAATTCAAATGGAACCGCACACGTTTGAGCCAAGTTGAGTACTAATTATTGAAGAGCCCATTGCCACAGTATTCCTTTTCCAAGGGTTGAAGGTAGGCTGCGTCTGTATCTCAACCTCTAGTGCCTTGAGCAAGATTCAGTAGCCTTATTTCGTGCTGATGGGTTATACTAAGTGCAATATGTGTGCACCATTATGCAATTAAGGAATAAATCCCCAAGGAAATAAATGCCAATAATGGATTTAGTTGAGGTATATTTACCAAAATGGTAGCAAAGAAAAAAAATGTAAAGGGGTCTGTATTTTGGCTTACGCCGGGACTACGTCCTTTTCTGTTTATTTCCCCGACTCCAGTCTGCGAGTCTCGCCCAATTTTATTCGGGTCCTTTTATTTCTTTTGGGTTTTTAGACGGGAGTTTCTTTCCCGTCTTTTCTTCTTTCTCCTTCCCTCTATTGGTTGTCCACGGTTCGTGGATAACTTTCTGAATCCCTTTCGATCGCGTCTGGTCCTCCGTCCCGACCCCCCCCCCCCCTCGCAGAGTAGATGACGCCCATGCGGTGGCACTACTGTATTATTGGTGTTGTCAGTGCTGTTGAATTTCAGTTATTTTTTCTATTGTGACAGAGAAGCATGAGCACATGAATTTAAACTCATTCAGTCAGATCTTGTTTTGGCTATTTTATTCCTTGCTTTAGTTTCCCCTGGAAATATGTACATTTCTCATTATCACGCAGGAGTGAATACAAAGTGCAGTTATTCTATGTTTTCACTACTTTAACCTTGGTTCAGGTGTATTTTCTAAATTTTCTAAATCTTTAATTTTGTTTTGAAGCAGAAACTATGTTTGCGGCAGACTTTGGTACCAAAGGCAATCTTTCAGTAATTCTGGGGGTGTGTTCTAGGTAATTAAGCTAGCAGAAAGCATATTCTACATGGGTAGCCCCCAGGGCATTATAATTATGCTGGCTGTTTCAAGGAATTTTAATGAAGTTAAGTTTTTAAGTGAGTTTTTTAAATAAGTTTTTTGTGGTTGGGGGGGGATTAAATAAAATAAATTATATAATCATCTCGCCTACACTTCAGATGATCTGGTTCTGCTTGGCTTGAATCCTAATTCAGGGATAATATGGCTGATGAGTAAGCATTTTGCATCAGATCAATGTAAACGATTCCTACATAGCATTTCAAATATGAATCAGCATCTACAACAATCAAAGACAATATCTGTCATTCCATTGCAGAAATCAAGTAAACTGCTCTTGACCGTAATCTGCCAAGTCAACCCACGTTCCCTTCAGCCAGCGAATTTCACATGCACGTAATAAACAAGGTCCTAATCTTTCTCACTGGGCTGTTCACTTCCAACTTCTAACCGGATGTCACAGGAGGAACCTTGTTTTAGGTTTAAAAAATGAAGTCATGATGTTACTAAACTAATTTTGTTATGTGTACACCATAATTCATGTTCACCTGTCAATCTTATACATGCATATCATTTAGTTATGGTGAGGTGCAGAGGCTGATCCTGACAGTTAGTTTTGCAAGCAACACACACCACAATGAATGGTATGAGGGGTAACATATCTGTAGCATAATGGATTGTCTTATGAGTATTTTAGTTAAGTTAAGGTCTTCACCTAATTGATTTGAGAGGCACTGGATTTGTTGCTAAGCACATACAGAAGAAAATAAGTTGCTTCCGGGCTCCGAAAACTCCCCAAATCTCCAAATCTGGCAACAAAATGGATCCGTTGGCAACACGGTATTCCGTTGGGGGTGCCTCACATTGGATGAGCGGGTTCTCTCATTGGCAGAGAGATGTTTATGCAGCTTCAGCCATTACTGCCAGTAGGGCCTCTCACAGCTCTCATTCCTCTCAAGAGTAACAATTGGACGAGGGCCTCTAAAACCTTCAATCACCTTGAATCACAACATCAAGGCTTACTTTTTTCAGTAGTCTTGAGTTAATTGTTCCTGACATTTCCCCCTGGCAGGCATTCCTTCTCTGCCAGATCTGTGGGACAAATTAAATCCTCCCCCAGCCCCCCCCCCACCCCCCCCCCCCCCCCCCACCACCACCCCTGAACACAATGCCGCTGTTTTCCCTTGCTAGAATCAGATGCGAACAACTGTGCCAACTTATGCAAAAGAGGGAAAACAGAAAATGAGTGAAGATCACGGTGAAGTCCTCCTCCTCCTCCTCGCTCAGCGTGAGCCGCTAACTCGTCAGCCGTCCCGTTTCGCAGCGCCGCATCCTGATGCGCTATGCTGCCGTTTGCTCAGGCTGGGAGCCCTGAGTCACAATCCTCGGGTGACTTTGTTCGCTCGCCCCACAATAGCTGTTACTAAGCGCTCCATTCCATTAAACCTAATAACTGACATTGAGGATAATAATGAGCACTCTCTCCTTTGTGTTATACACTATTAAATAAAGAGGGAATACCGCACGCTCACAAAAGTTCAGGAGAAGTGCTGGAGGCAAAACAACTTGTTTGAAAATACGAACAACCTCCGCACATTTTCTCCATTGCGAATTCCACTCGTAACGTTTATTGAAAGTGCCAGTGCTGGTGCTGTCGGTGGAGGGCCTTGGTCAGAGCATGTTATGCACTGTTAAAATGACATTTAATTGATTTATAAAGTGACTGCTACCTTCCTTTGCCTCTGTGACAGCCTGTAACTATCAATTGACAATAAGTACATACCTGAACCCCGTAATGATTGTGTTTCTCTCCACGTCCCTCATGCTTCGGGTACAAGAGCTGACCAAGTACCCCCCCTCCCCTGGCTCTTCTGGTTCAGCCCCAGGGCCACTCCTGACCCCTTGCCTGGCAGTGCCACCCCATTGGCCTTGCAGTCCATCTCCCCCACATGACCAGAGTCATCCTTGCCTGGCTCCATTGACATTTATGTACCGTCATGTTCTGCGCATTATGTATTTAGCCTTTTTCAATTTAACCTGGTGCCAGCCAGCAGCAGATGGGCTCCCCCCTTGAATCAGGTTCTGTTCAAGGTTTCCTTGCCAGTGTTGCCCTAGGCTTGCTCTAGGGGGGGTTCAGGGGTTCAGGCCCGGATCTCTGTGAAGCGATGCCCTTTGTAAACAGGGGCTATGCAAATAAATAAATAAAAAATTAAATATTCAGGCAAATATTTTGAAAGATAACCTGGAAATTACATTACAAAGCTTTTGTAATTATTGCAACTAAAATCAAAATACAAATTGGACGGTAAGGATTTTGTAGTCAATATGCCGATTAGATTACTTATCCAAATTCATTGGACAAACTGTTACCTGATCAAATTTATCTAAAACTA